>JAYKKI010000138.1:2990000-3444060 GCA_039881145.1 Druceiella hillmani
GAAAAAATATAAATTTAAAATCATTAAAAATTAACTTACATTGCGTTAGTACAATGTGACGTAAACCGCACGATGCGCAGTAAGAATACAAACGCACAGTGTGCTTGTGTATACCCGTAGATAGCATTGTATTTATTTTATATCGTGCAATAGAGTTTATTACTCAGAAGATATTTTGACAAAGCTTGGCTAGAGGGGATGCGTGGAATGGTACAGGGATGGTAGGTGCTAAGCAACCTAAATACGCACAAAAATTTCGTTGCTAGATGCATTCCGTTCAAGCTTACTTTATTTCCTAAAGTGTTCCAATAATTGAATATGTAAATAATTTAATATTTGTAGAAATTCAAAAAAATTTAGGAACATTTTTAGGTAGTTTCACTGCTAAGATTGTCTTCTTGGAAATTTGTTGCATTGACTACCAAAATAAAACTTAAAACAAATTTTTAATTACATTTTCCTTGTTTTTTTTACTTTCGGAAAATAAAAATTTGGCGGTAAAGAAAATCTACTTTCCATTTTTCTCAAAACATGGCAATGAACTATTTAAATCAGTTTATAAAATTGTTTCGAGTAGTATACGTGTGCACAAGTACTTGTTTGTGTAGTTGAATCAAAACCATTTTAATCTTTTCACATAAAACACCTGCTAAAAAATTCTGTAATAACGAAAGTGATTTAGGATAGAAACATGTTGAACATAATTCTGGAAAATCTATCCATCAGAGTAAAATATGAAACAAAGTCTGTAGAATGTAGATTATTTTAACGTATTAACATATCTCCTGCACTTGGAAGGAACTTATAAAACATACTTTAAAAAGATATTTTTACTTTGATGTTATAAGTTAATGTAGTTCGTAATGATGTCCAACATGATATATATAATCATAAGTTTGTGATTAATAATTTTTAAATGATTGTCAGTTATTCAAATAGAACCTGTATAAAAAAATCACCACTTGCGCTGGCATTGCTACATTTGAAAGAAAATATTTTAAGCATAAATAATTAGAAAATAGACAAAATTCATTTTCGGTAACAACTAAATCATTTCAAATTCAGTTATGTGAAAATATGAATAAAACATTTCAAAATTAGGAGAAGAAATATTACTAAGTGATAATAATTTTCCATTTAACTGTAAAATTGGAAGGAAATAAAAATTCTGACCAACATCGACTTCATATTACAATTACCACCATCCTTCGAAATTTAATTTCTTCTGAATCATGATGAAACTTGGCATCTCGCATGTGGTTATTTATAACTCTGCAGACATCTTGAAAGGCTACTAACCGAGGCTGGTGCATAGAGCGACGATAATATAAATAAAAATAGTACGTTACGTTCATTTTTAATTAGTTATAATGACTTATAATTAGAATATAATCATTTAATTTTTTTACCTCATTAATTGCACACAGAATTTCATAACCAAACACAAACACACACAAAGAAAGGCGCACGTGCGTGCACTCAGCCGTATACACACACACATACACACACACCCACGCATTCACGCACACGCACCAACACACACACGCACGCAATCGCACACGCGCGCGCGCTTCTGCACGCGCACACGAACGGGTACGCGAGCTCGCACTCATCGATGCAAGCACGCACGCACGCACACACACACGCGCACGCGCACTGGCAAGTGCGTTCGCGCACACGCACGCACGCAAACACACGCGTTGCGTGCGCGTACATGTGTGTTTGCGTGCGTGCGTGCCTGCTTACGTGCTTACGCATGCACGCACGCACGCTTGTATTTACGCACGCAAGCCCAGACATGCCATGAAACGGTGCCATTTTGTAATACGCCCTGTACTTTTACCGATTCCAGAAACCTTATGTCATTAAAAATACGGTAAAAATTTTAGAAACAAAAAGTGTCATAAAGTATTATTATGAAAAATAATGTGTCTGACCCTGATTGTATATAAATTGAAATGACTTGCCCCATATGTTAAAAAATTTTGTAATAGTAGGTTTTGTCACAATATATTTTTTGGCAATAAACAGTTTACAAGGGGTTTAACAGGAACAGGAACATTAATAACTTGACGTGTTTGGTTCCATTTTTGAAGTATCCTTTAATCACATTGCCATCACTATATGAATCATTACCATTCATTGCATTACGCGATATATTTTAGCAGTTCATTAGTATTTTTATTTGTTCTTTTCTAAACAAAACATTTTCGTTTCGTGTAATACAATCGCTGCTTCCATTTTCTCTTGTATTCGTACTGTAAAGCTATACGTAATGACACACGTTTCTCGTATTTCATATAAAATAATACTCTTTCAGTTATTGTAACGTACGTGCTGTCTGTGGTGTCCACAAAATAGACTGAAGTGTATAAATGGCACTCCACCAAAATAAAATGTCGCCACGTAGAGTGAGTAGGGGAGAACGTCTGGCCGCTCAATCACGTTTCAGTCATTACGTCAGTAAACTCCACTATGACATATTTTCGCACTTTAAATTCACACAGAACTAAAGTACAATCCCTTAATTCTTTTTTAAATGATAAATATCCGAACAAGGAAAAAAAATTACATAATTTCAAAATGTTTAATTAAAATAAAATGAATTATTTTGCAATTACAGTGCTCAACAGAAGATACAAATTTATTATTAAGGAACTTGAAGGAAATGACTTCATTGGAATTGGTTGTTGAATATTTTGAAATAGTTGATTTAAAAACATTCGAAATAATGTATGAGCACACATATATATATATATATATATATATATATATATATATATATATATATGTATATATATATATATATACACACACACACACATATATATATATATATATATATATATAGTTGAACAATAGTTTTCCAACAAGATGGTGACCCATGAAATTAATTTAATAATTGCTCTTTAGATGGCGCCTTATTGAGTGCAATCGCAAATGTGAAAATCGTCTCAAAAATATTTACACTAATGAGCAAAGAGAAAGGTTATGTGGTTCCATAAAGAAATATTTATAATTTCTACTACACTTATAGAATGCACAGTTAATCAGCATTTGGTATACAATGTGGCACAAAGCGTAGCGTAGGTACCACACCCTTAAAAATAAGAGTGGATAGACATGCTTCATATAATCTAATAAGAACCATATCATAAATATGGATACATTTAAGATATCATCATGAAAAAAACCTAAGTTTATCCCAGGTATAATATCTATAACCTTTGTAACTGAAATAGAATTCATGTTAGAAGTTTCCGTAGTTTTTGAATTAACAGCAAAAAGTTTGCAAATTACAGACTGTCACCTCAAATTTATTTTTCTATACAGATTTTTCCTACATAAATATAAAATACGCATTCGAATGTACGCCCAAATAAAATAATTTATCTAAACGCATAATCTCTATAAATATTTCCAGAGTTCCTGCAAAGAAAGAAAACTCCTTTAAATTGTTATTGTCTACCTAATTAGAAGTCGGTCACCAATTTTGTTATTTTCTAATTTTCTAATCTAATTCTCAAAAGCTTCTTACTAAAGATAGGAATGTTCCTATTACCTAATTTTTAAATTTACGTTGTTCAAATATACTTTTCTTTTTATCTCTCATAAACATGAGTAAAGAATTAAAATAAGGACAAAAGAAATCGGGCTCCAATTATTTTATTTCTTGTACAAAAAAAATTCAAAAAAGTATGTGTATATATATATATATATATATATATAAATCTATATGTCATAATAAGATATTTACTTAAAACCTTCTTAATTTTACTTGCAATTTTACGCACGCACATAAAAATAGTACGCAGACTTTTAATGGTCAAATTAAGTTTACGAAAAAGATATTTAAAATACCGTATACAGTGTGGAACATACCGTATAAGGGTCAAAAAATATTTGTTTTTAAAATTTTAGATGTCTTCAGAAACGGTTAAATTTAAAATTATTCAAAAAGAAAGTTTAACCAAAACAAAATTGTTTCTAGATTTTTAAAATTTTTTTTAATAACACAGCTACTAAGTTATATTAAGTATTATTAAATATTTATTGCGTTATGAGTTCATAATATATGACGCCCTGTGATAAATAGCACATAGCCCTTTTTATAATTAACAACAGCGACAGAAATAGTGTGATAAGTGAACTAAAAGAAATAATTTTCATATTTTTCTCTATAGTTTTAAAATAGGTAAAATCTACTTAGTGATCTAAAAAATAAATATGCATACAACATGCACGCACACACACACACATACACACACACACACACACACACACACACACACACACACACACACATATATATATATATATAATATTTATGTAAAACCTCATTTTCAATACCTTGTAATGGAACATAAAACTCTTATTATCTTCTTCATATCCTTCAGTTCGATATATCCTTCGTTTCGTTATTTTGCCTTCCCATAAAATGTGGCCACATTTTTCCTCATGCCCGCTATCGAGTGAGGTATTTTTCGTAATAAAATTTTATTAATTTTTTCTTCATTTTATTGTCCGCTTGCATATTAAGCTTCAAAGGGTTGCATATGCGCACCCTTTACTTCCTGCATTTCAAAATCTAAATGAATTTTGGGTATACTACTATTTGATTAGAACTTGAAGGAAATAATATTTTAACTGGCATGGACAATTTTAAGATCATACTATATAACACTAATTACAATGCTCTAGAAGGAAATCGTTTTCAATAATGATCTGTTCAATATCTATGCTATGATAAATTCAGGGACAAATGAAAGTCAGAGGCTGGACACTTTCACATCAGTTTTCTTATTACTTCTTAATTTCGTTTTACAAAATATTTTAAATGTTTTCTTCCAGGGACCATTCCACCTACATATGTCGTGAAAATTGTTTGAAAATTTGAAAAAATAACGAAAATTAACGTTTTAATAACTATTCAGAATCTCAATACTTCAAATTACCGAGATGAACTAACGAAATCTAACGCTAAATGTTTGTATGTAAAGTCAGTCTTGATATTATTATAGTAAAATGATCGCTCTAACTAGCGAATATAAAAACTGTGCTATATTGCACGCTCAAGGGAATATTCAGAACTAAAGGTCACTGATAAGTAATATTAAATGGAATATATCAAATGCCATCGCTCGAAGATATCAGCTGATTGAATGTTCAAATGTAATCGGGGCAGATTAGTTTTATCTACCTTTCACAGCCATATACTACAGCGACCTGTTTTCGTTGATATATTTATCAAAGACGCATATAGATTTAGTGGCTTTGGTAGCGAAGGTTATGCGGGTAATTGAAATTATGTTAATTCTGCTTCATATAACTCTCTTTACATGTGTATATCCATGTTGTCTCCTGGTTAGAAATAAGTTATGATCATGAGGAAATGCATATAAAAAATTATGCCAGAGTAAATTAATATGACAATCCATGGTATCAAATCGTGGATTTCACTCCATTACTGATGTTAAGCAACGCACGGATAAATCGGTAATTAGATAATTGACCATCAATCAAACTTATTAATAATATCCTTATAAGTGCCTTAGTACTGCGGAAAGAACATTAAACCGTTGGTTACGGCTTTTGTCATAAGGTAACCATTCTAATCTAATCCCTGGCCTAAACTTGTAGGTAAGATGGCGGACGTCGATTATATATATATATATATATATATATATATATATATATATATATATATATGTATATATATATATATATGTATATATATATATATATATATATATATGTATATATATATATATATATATATATATATTATTGAGCAAGAAAGAGGTTAAGATACTTATCAAAATCACGGTGAGAAAAAAAATTTTAATAATCCGAAAGCATTTTGAAATTCCGCATTTCGCATTAAAAATATTCTTATGTTTAAATGCTTATAGGATTTTATTCGTTTTTGAATCGCTTTAAAATATGCTCGTAATTTTGTCGATATTATGTAGGTTAAAGTATTTAATATAAGGAAGATATAAATCAAGCAACGTAAACCGTACCGATTTAGAACCATGGGATGGCCGCCACCGTAATTCATTTCCTAGTGTTGTTAATGCCACAAATTTTAGGATATCGATAAATTTTCATATTTTTCTGGAGTGTAAAATAAAATAATATTACTTTTATGGGGCTAAACAATAAAAAATATCTGGTGCTCTTTAAGTATTATATTAATACTTACGAGTTCGTTTACTTTGCTGTACCTAGACCGTTATTGTGGGATGGCCGCCACCGTAATTCATTTCCTAGTGTCGTTAATACCAAAAATTTTAGGATGTCGATAAATTTACATATTTTTGTGGAGTGATAAAATAAAATAATATTAGTTTTATGGGGCTAGACAATAAAAAATATCTGATGCTGTAGTAAGTATTACATAAATACTTACGAGTTCGTTCACTTTGCTGTACCTAGACCGTTATTGTTGCCACTACTCCATTGCTTGACGTCGTAGTGCCACGGTAAATACCAGGTTTCACGTTTTAGGCTTTCTACTTTGAAAAAGAACGATTGAACATTGCTTTAAAATAACTGTATTGCAGTGGATCATAACAAAGTTTTATTCATAGCTAGTAAATCAGAAAACCTTTCCCATTTCTCTGTCTTAACCACGTTACGCTAACATAGTAACAAGTCTAATAAAATTGCGAAATGGGCTTTGAAAACATATTTATCATTATATGGAAATTACACCGAAAAATAAATTTGGTAATATGATAAGTTATGGTTTTCCAAAATTAAAAATAGCAGCGGAATTGATTGATTTTTAGAAAGTTTCAATTGAGTAAATTTAAACTAACAACTGGCTAGAAACTAATTGTATTGACTCGTATTACGACTTTTTTCAAATACTCGCTCAAAATGTTATTGTAGAGCAAGTATAAAAAATCAGCTGCATAAAAATATTATTCCACATAATTCTCCCTACCTACTGAGAAAGAATAAGGGACAGTTTCCTTAATGGAATCTACTTCTATTTGAATATATTAAATCATTATATTTATATCTTGAAGCGAAATACAATTCCCTAAACCGAGATTCATTACGTGTGCGTTCTCGTATTAAGATAATGATCTTTTTTATCTTAAGCTGCAGGGCAGTTGGATTTTTATTTTCTTCATCTCTAGCCCAGATTAAGGAAAAAAGTTTGAGGTGGTTTTAACTAATTTTATAAACAAAGAAATATTGTAAAAAAGCTATTTACTTACAAGTCAATTAAAGGCTGTGAGCGTACTTTTCATACCAATAAGAAATCCAATAAATTGCGACTTGCAAAAGGATTCTGTTAGGAAGTATCCTGTAGGAAATTTTAAATTCTTTTAATAATTTGAATCGTCGTCAAAAAATGAACTTTTTCCTATGGCATTTTAAATCCAGTTAGTGTTGTTCCGTTTAAGCAAAAACCTCAGTTAAAGTTAAAGATGATGAAAGTTTAAAGACGTAACAAGTTCTGGAGCTGTTGGGGTATGTAATATTTGCCGAGTGCTAGGAACGCTTTATAATTTTAAAAAGAAAAGTGTATATTTGATTACTTTTTCATAACAGCAGATTTTTCTTGGGAAGATAATAATAAATTAATGAACGAGTATATTTTAGATATTGCAAATGATCGGTAAATGTATATCGTATGATTATATTGATAATTATATAGCAATAAAAAAATTATCCGTTAATTTATCGTTTGTATTAACACAGGTTTTGTTAACGACTGAGGCATTGTGCCTTTGTATGTTTTTGTATGGTTATTGCATTAAACGTTTAATTTAAGTAATTCAATTATTGACGTCAATTTAGTAACAATTACGTAAAAATTAATAATGTATCAAACAACAAGCCAAATTAATATTATCCGTAACATCACTTCCTTAGGGTGGTAAAATGAAACTGATCATTTTCTAGTTTAATTTCAAAGCATAGACTTAAATGTTGGTTTAATTTAAATGAATTGATTACCTTAATACAGCTCTATAAATATGTAAAACGATATTTGCGTATTATTTACTGATTTAAAAAAATATTAAATAAAATATACTTTTCAATAAACATTATGCGAAAGCAGAGTATTATTAGTATTTACATATGAAGAGTGTATATAAATAGTTACGCAGGAGAAACTATTCCAGTCCTTTTCTTGGCACAGCAATTGGAACAATCATAAGAGAAATGATATTATTTAAGCTCTTTTCTCTCTCACTTCAATGCTAAATTTTCTATTTTTTTATATACTTTTGTGTGTGTAAATACTTCACAATTATTGCAGTGGCGTTCCTGAAAAACAACATTTTATTGCCATGAGAGTTTCTATTTTGGACCCTATGTTGTTGTCACGTCTATATCAAATACTTCCTTATATTGAAAACTACAATTCAATTTATTTAAACAATAAGTAAGGAAGCGAGCTAAACATAAAATATAAAAAAGTTATGGGTAATAAAACTAATGTATTTTTGAAAAATTTAAAATATATTTACTCCCGTCGAAAATATGTTAAGCGATACATTTTCATGGTAAAGTCACCACTAACATTTGTTAATACTTTGTTAGAAAGAAGCACTAAATACTTTTAAACGTTAAATTTTTTGTAAGTTCGTGCATACAAAAACTTCGAAGTTCTGCTCATATTTATAGATTTATTTCTTGTTGTTATTCTTTGATATAAAATAGTATTTATTTTTATATAAAATACCTGCACATTATAATGAACTATTTATTACTTTGTATAAAAGAATAAACTTTACAACTATTAAAATTAACAGATATATTGATTTATTTTATATAATGAGATGTTTAAGAATCAATGTGATCATAACGGTTCTGAAATAAATTCGATAGTTTGGTTTAATATTTATTATTTACCCAAACTGCTTGGTTTCAAATATTTGCCACTAACCGATTAGTTTCATTCTAACTGAAATTTTAAATCGGCAAAATAAACTATTTCTCCTTCCATCACGAACATTTCTCGTACTTTAATTATTTTATACATCGTCTAAAGCGTATGTATTTAAATAATATTAAAACTGACGGTTTGTTCGTTTTTTTCATTATATTAAATTTTAATTACTACGAGTCTTCATATTATCGTTTGGTTATAATTATTTTAAGATAAAACACAAGATATATCTGTTTCTGGAATAATTTTCTTCACGACATCATATAATGTTAATAATTTTCTTCACGACATCTTTCAAAATTCTCAATCTGTCCTTTACCTTTATTAACCATTATCGCAAGAATGTGTTGCCCCAATTTTTTAAATATACGCATAAAAACTGAAAAAGTTGAATTGGTAAAATTTTCAATCAAAATCATTTCGATTAATCAATGAATTCAGAAAATGTAGATAACTACGGAATCCTGCCTGATGTACAGACAACAAATAGGCACATATTTAACCGATTTTAATCTTATAGAATTTGACTACAAACTCAACTTATTTAATTATAAAAGTACCATCTGTCCGTTTTATTGTCAAAGAAATTCAATTTTCAAATAATATAACAAAATAGTTAAAATAACGCCTATGCGAAACGCTAATCGTAAATGTGTATTTCAGAGTTTACGATTAACTTTATTGTTTATATCGTTAAAAAATCATAGTTATTTAAAACAGTTACGTGTATTTTTAGTAACTCTTCAGTTGACTTTTCATAGAAACTTAATAAACAGTCAATTTTGTTTTATCACGTTACCGGCATATCTGGTTTAAGCGATGTGCCTACCTAAGTTACACGAGGGAAAGTAAAAAGTAATCGATTATCGATCGAGGGATATTTTCGTTAATAAACGCAATAAATATAGAATTTAATGTACCATTTCGCATACAAATATTTATCAAAATAAAATGTGTCGTCATGCTGTAAACATCGTGAGCTTATAAATTGATATACAGTTTAGAGCGCTTTTCTTTTTTCGATAAGTGAAAAAAAAATTACAGAATTTTAGTTACTTTTAACCATACATTATTTGTTATAGAATAAATTAAATAAATCAAATAACAAGCGATTATTTTACCTTTTAAACCATTATTAGATTATGATCAAAGCTTACCTTTTAAACCATTATTAGATTATGATCAAAGCTTACCTCTTTAACCATTATTAGATTATGATCAAAGCAATTTGTGTCATCATCGTCTCCGCTGAATGAGACAAGTTGCTTCCAGAGCATCTAAAAATAATCACAATTTATTTCATATATGAGGACCACGATCGTTGAAGATGTAGCAAAATTACCTCGAAATTAAAAAATCCAGATCTTTGAACAAATTTATTTTTGTAAAATTCATCTAAAAGCTTCAACATTAAATTTATTTTGTAGGAAATGTGTTTAGAAGAATATGAAAAAACTATGGGGAAAAATGCAATGTTTTAAAAATTGTTCTGTTCAGTTTTTTATGTGTTTCTTGTACGTGTATCGCACAAAAAACACTGAATAAAGTTTAATGTAGGATTTTGGTTTGATATTTCAATATGATTCAGACTAAATCGAAGCTCATATTATCTCGATATAATGATAAAAAATGGAAAAGCAAAGAAAAAAGCCAAAAAAACTATTTACCAAACATTTTTCAAATTTTTTTGTATCTTTTTTATACCGCAAGCTAGCTGAAGAAATGTTATATTAATAATAAAGAATTTCTATAAAATGATGTTTTAAAAATTAGTATAATGACGATGTAGGAATGTCTGTAATATATATATATATATATATATATATATATATATATATATATATACACATATATATATATATGTATATATATAATATATATATATATATATATATATATATATATATATATATATATATATATATTGTTTGCGATTAGTTCGGCTAGATGTCGCTAGATGTAAGTTAAATAGCGCTATTGAACCAAACTCTTATTTATTTATTTGCTTTAACATATAAAGTTAAGTAATATTTTGCAGTCAATCAGAACACAGTCCAGTCCCACTCGACGGGCGGCCGGAAATCGAACCTAAATCTCTAAGGTGCGCCATGCCGTCAAAGTTCTGCCTAGTGATCAATCCAACACACCATGTAATTAATTACCCAATTGAATAAAATTGCATATAAAACTAGTAGTAAAAGTAGATATCATAAAAATAACTAAATAAATTAAATACATTTTTAAAATGAGCTAAATTTATTAAATTTTGAAATGAGCTAATAAAAAGCGTGAGTGGAAATCAGGACTTTAAAAAACTTTTTGTGTTTATAATTTTGCCTTCTTTCGTAGTATTTATAAAGCATTTTAAAATATACAGTTTTTTCAGAATACGTATTAAATTAATTTTATTTAAATATTTTTGCTCTAATTTTGATCATAAAAATAGAAACGGATGGTAATATATAGTATGGATGGAAACAAATACATTTCAAACAAAATGGTTTTATTTCGAATATGATATCCAATTATATAATTAACACGCTCCACGTGGGAATAAAACTATAGAGGCACAATCGCTATTCAACCTGAGGGGATTCATCAATATTGCCTATTATTTAATTGAAAAAGAAACTTGTGCTTACCATTATTTTGCACAGGCACAAAAACCATTCACTATTTATTAAAAAATATTGAGGTAACAGCTTTCCTTCAGTGAAAATAATATTTTTATAACGCTTCACATGAAACAGTATAAATAATGAATCATAAGAAAGAAACTGAAAAGCCACAATCTTCTTCCAAGTTATTTATAAAAAAATTCCGATTTCATTTTCACATTTCCAATTAATGTCATATTAAATAAGTTACGTTTTCACTTAGAAATTTAAAAAGATGTTGCATTTTATTTAAGAAGCAGAATTGTACATCATATATTATTTCGAAATTTTTAGTTTAAGCTTAATTTATTGAGCCAAACCTATTCAAATATTTAATATATTTCTAGATAAGAGTAACATACATGTGATATCGATTAGATATACAGGAAAATTGGTTAAATTGTATGTACTGTATACTAGCAAACTCAATCGTCGACTAATTTCTGCACAGTCAATATTTTTTTAGTTAAATTCTTTTCACTAAATATTTTTTTTTATTAATTTATCACTTCCTTAAACTATAAAACTATTATATAGTTTAAAAACTAATGAAGCAAGTTACTTGAAAAATTAGGATTAAAGTCAATTTTTGGCAATTTTTTCCAGATTTTTTATGGATTTGTTTGGAAATGGGGGAACATACTACGAAAAAAATTGTCTAATGATATTTCACACAACAGACTGCACGAAAAATTGTTTTCATACCGACTTCTTAAAAATATTATATATTATTTGCAATTTTCACCTGAAGCACATGCATGCACAATTTTATGTACGTTGGCCTAAATATGTAGAAACTTCACATTTAGGCTAACGAGGGTGTGACAGATGAACGAACACACACACAGATATACAAAAAGTTATAAAGGTTTCATATCTGACTACGGTGTTATTAAAAGCAAGTTGTATATTAACGCTTATAATGACCAATGTATTGAAAATAAACTAATTACTCTAACCGATGATGATACAAGTAAACACAACCTGTTTGGTAGAAAATCGTCTAAACTATAATTATAACTATATATAAACATAATATTGCATCATTTCATCTACCTACTCCTAACTATTATATTTAGCTATTAGAATTACATAAAACTTTAGGCACTTACGAATATTAAAGGGTGGGTCCCTAGCATTTCTATTAAACAAATATTAATTTTTTAAAACGTAAATTCATTCTCTACCTTACCTTTCACAGACATAAATACAGGGTGCATAGTAAAATTATATTATTTCTCTCCAATGTAAATATATAAATATATTGCTTAGCATATCTTTTGCAGATATGATAAATATACATTTTAAAATACGAAGTTATTTTTACAATTTCCCTGAAATTGTTACTGATCCAACTACATGTTGGTTTGCCATAATTCATAAACTAGCAGAGCCCACTTAGCTTTGTAAAATTTCTTTTTAATTTCGTTACATGTACTACTTTTATGAGTACATCCCAGGTACTAAAAAATTCAGCTGGTCAGCAATCGTAAAAATACGTTGTATCCGAAACATGCATTCCAATCTTAAATCAATTTCGCACATTTCGAAACAAAATAGGACATATGTTGATACTATTTCTAAAATGCGTCAATATTTAACATCGCTAGGTTTGAGTGCCGATAATGAAATGTGAACAGGACGCCTGAAGTGTTTTTGGACCAAATGATCCTGATGATTTTTTATTAAATTGGTGGAAGTAATGAAACTTAGCATTTCCTTAAAATATAGGTATTAGAGTAGTAAAAATTTCAGAATATATTGGTGAAGACATTTTAGTTAAAATTTGTTTGTTTTTATAACTACGGTCCCCAATTTCTTTTAACAAAGAAACATTCGTGAGAATATATAATCCTATGATGAAAAAAAGCAATAACTCAAAGTCATATAAAAATATGACTCAAAGCTACTGTTATTTAAAAGAAAAGTTTAAAATCCCACAAGTCAATATATCTGAAATTGCTTTAATTAAAATTATGAAAAAATCCTACCTAGAAGTTCACTTTAAATTTACCACAAAAATTATGACGATGACTACATATTTGTGAAATATAAAATTTTTAAAGTTATTTACGTAATTTTCGTCAGGTTGAAAAATATCTCATTATTATACAACACATTCACAGAACAACTTTTATTTGCTGTATTTATATAGATTCCAATGAATTTTTAAACACAACCATAGTCATCATTACCAGATACTATGATTTGCAAAAAAATGTAGAATTGATTTGTTACTAATATTCTCAAAAGTGCAACTTTACTCCTGATGGAGCTGCTCCTCAATAGAGTGACATTTAGTCCTGGTTCAATCCATCCATCCTGGCCATCCCACTAGTATTAAATAAGCTTATAAATTAATTCACCTATATAATTATTTAATACTTTTATCATAAGTACCAAAAGGGTTTTGGTATTTATGTCATAGTATTAGCTTTATCCATCATTTTATTACTCTATCCGTTCAAGGTTTTGTCTATGTTTTAGCATATTATGGTTTAGGCCACTTATGGCCATTATTATGGTCAAAAAGAATTAAATTTAAATATTTATATTAAATTATGAAGCGATATCATGGGCGATGTTAATAAATATAAGAAAAATATTATATTTTTCATGTTGCTAATAACTCAGAAACTCTTTAATTGAATTTCGCTTTATAGTTTGAATTTCGGGAACTTCTGATGTCTATATAAGAAGGTGTATCTGGTAAAGATAAGTCCACATAGGCAATTACGTGGTCTCCCTCAACGGTGTTTTCCAAATATTGTTTTTCAATATACTCAAAAAGCTACGTTTCTCATTGACACAATACACGTCTAGGCAGGAACAAAATTCTACGTCTCAAATCATGGACTTAACAATCACATACTCTTGCATCTAGAAACTCACTCTGAGGTTTTACATACTATTTTTGCTTTTAGATGAAATAATTATAACGAATGGTTAAATTCTAAGTTATTACATATTCCATTTAGAGGCTAAGTGCTTGTAACGGATGAGTAAACTAATAGCATTGTCACGACAACAGGCCATTATTAGACAATTTTGGTAGGAAAAAAGGTCAATTTTATTTTAAATATTTTTATGATTAATTTCAAATTTTCATTCATACCATTTTGATCTTTCTAATCTTCTCTCGTAATTTTGTTTATTAAAATATTCATAGATACATCGGCAACTAGCATACCTATGATACTAAATCTTTGGTAATAATACTTCTGGTAATAAATCTTAAGGGAGTGGCGATCTCCATCCAATCCCTGTACCATATGAGGGCGGAAGATTAAAAACACCGAAGAACACAAGCTACTCAGAAAATTATAGGTATTATCGATTTTAGTTATTAGTATTGTTATTAGGCTGAGTACCTACATAACTTATAAGCGGTTTAAACAATAATAGAAGTTGATAAACTAAGAATTAATGTATAATGGATATAAAGTGACTTAATTTTAGTTAGACATTTCTTCAAATCTATTGTAACACCTAGAAAACTGAAGATTCTGGTCTTAAATATAAATACAATAATTTGTAAATAATACGACCTAGATATGTGTTGTGCCATTAAATAAAGTAGCTCTTTGAGAAGAGTACCAAAATATTAGAGTAAACAAATAATTGTAAGATACTAATGTGGAAGCGCACCGAATTGGCTTTTAAACCTATTTTTTGACTAAATCTATCCTGATATTCCCGTAACTGAAGTTCTCTATCTGAAATTACACCAAAATAATTTATAAGTTATAAGTACCATGAAAACAATTTTTTTTTCTTTTTGAGTTATTACGTTGATATAGAATATTTTAAAATTTAGGGTAAACATGCAAATTTTGTTCAATTTGACGCTTACCTTCTAAGTGTACCTGCTATCTACCACGTATCTCCCTTTACAGTTACCAAAGGTGAACGTGAATCTTAATTCGAATTAAGCACGTTTCACATAGTAACATGACACGTAGCTTGATTTATATTCACATTATTATTTAGTTAGGTAAATCCAAGTTTGGAAGGATGATAGCCGTTAAGCATAGTTTTCACTCATATTTATGTTTCTCTGGAGTTGGTTTACGTTATCTTATTATGTTTCCGGTGACTTTTATTATGATAATTTACTTGAATTCAAAAGAAAAAAGATAACACTGGAAGTAAGATGACTTAATATAATAAAATTATTGAATCCGATGTTAGTATTCCGATTTTTTCTATTTTATGGCTTTTAGCAGCGCAGGCGGTAATCAGATTCATACTTGCCGCGCAGTGAGTCTGCCAGCATTCTGCCTACAATTATTAGTTTTTATTATATTTTGCCGTACATTTTCATATCTAGCATATTGTTCAATACACTTGTTTATATAAAAGCCTAAGCCGTTTCTAATTAGGTTTGATAATCGTCTTGGGCGTTTTGTAAAATCACAACGCGTTACAATCGGTTAGGTGTTGCATAATCTGTCGGAATTTTTATCAGGCTATTTGTAAAACATCGGCGTTTTATAATGGCATATTAAATAACGGTGACGAGTAGATCATTTTTGAGACTTATATATACTATTGTGATTCGGTTGGTGGTATCGAATCCCACTTAAAGAATAATTATGAAAATTTGAGAAATATCGTTACTACGTTACAATAATATATAAAATGTTTTAAAATGGGTACCTATGAAAACAAAACAGTTTTTTTTAAAGTTTACAAGGAAAATGATTTATGATATCAAATTTCTTCAATACATGCATCTAGATTTGTATTTTTCTTGTCAATAAAAGCAAAAAAGAAAACCTTACTGGATTTAGTTTACTAAATTAGATACAAATAAAATCCTTAAATACAGTAGAAGTACCTTTTTTATTTTATCTTAAAAAGGATCATCTCGGATTAATTGTTTGAATTCCAAATTTGAAATTAAATATTTAACGAAAGTTTGATCTCTTTATAGGAAACCATTTTCATGGTAAATCTTCTTAACTAACATGATTTACATTTTTTATTTACTTTAAATTTATCAAATATTAATTAAAAACTCTCGATAACAACTTTATCCCTAAATTACTATACAAAAAAGAAATGTTCTCAGTTATATATAGAAATAGTTTATTGTTTTTATCATATCCGGCGACTTCAACTGACACAGATGTAAATTTATAACTTCATAACAAGTAGCAAAAAATAAGAAACGGTCTTCTTTTCGGAGAAGAACACTACATACATATCTCGTTCATCGTAAGGTTAAACATCTTTAAGTATCCTTCAGGCAAAACGTTAATAATGTGTCAAAACCATTATAGATTATCACTATTTTTCGAAGAGCTTTTCCTGTCTGTCCCACGTGACAGTGTTTACCCATCCTTTTTGGCTCTTTATATAATAATCGATCTACACAGGACAATCAGTCATAGAAGGAGGACGTCGTACCCTATTAAGGGAAAGGTTGGCCTCAAAGATCGATGATGTAGGGGCTGCGTTATATGTTACAGGCAATATGAAATGCAATGCGGACTGGGCTTCTAAAAAAATTAATTTATTATTTAAACAAAACTGTATGTAATAACGTAGTTCTTTGTGTTATCTCTGGTCAAAATTATATTTATCATAGTGAATAATTGAAACATGGGATGGTAATCGTGAAACATTAAGTATTACATTTATCAATACTAGTTTTAACAGTTTCGTAATTCCTATATATAAGTAATATTCTTCACCGTTACGAACTTGCAATGGCGAATTTAATTTTGAGTTTTTTGAAGACACCGCTTTCAAACAGTACCATAGATATTTTGATAAAATTTCCGTGTGAATATTTTTACATTTTTTGAAAATAAAATAAGTAGTTTATTATTTATTGACTTTTATTATTTCCATGGTTCTAAAGCCCCTCGTATTTCTTTAATTTTAGGCCATATTTTTACCTCTTCCAAATGAAAACGCTCCTTTTTTTAGATTTTCTTGTCTGGGTTTAGTTTCTTCTGGGTTTCCCATGAGTAATCTCTTAACTGTTCTTTTTAATGCTTTTTTTCCTATGTCTCAGTCACTAGATTATTTTTATAATAAATTATATGCAATATAAATTTATTTACATTTTTTTACCATTTCTTCATTTATTCTTATTCTCCACGGCCTATTTTCACAGATTACTATAAAAAAATTCGAAAAATTAAAATTTTATTATATTACTATTTCTCTATATATTTTAGCTTCGAATTGTTTAAAATCTCATTAAAAATGGAAACACTATTGACTAAGAGCACACATCCGTCACACATCCGTCTGTCCGATATTTATCCGTTCGGTTTTTGGTATTCTCTTTTAAAAACTGCAATTACCAGAAGCTTATTTTATGTAAAATAAGCTTTTGGTTGTGGTATATCAATTAAGTTTACAAAAACTTGAACTATTTAAAAATTTAAAAAAATCTGCCAAATACGAGTGGGACTCGCATTACCAAGGTTTCTTTAAACATTTTGGTACTTATAAAGATTTAAGTGCACACAATAAACTATTTCCTAGTGTATTTCTATTCAAATATCCCATATATTAATTTTTCAAAACATAAATATATTTATAACGACTACATTTTCCACAGGTGTAAAAATATTATACTTATCAAAAAAATATTATTTTTAACTATGTAAATGTATAAATGCATTGCTAGTATATGTTTCAAAGACAAAATGTAGTAATATCCTTCTAATATCATTGATTATACTATATAATATTTTTAATACTAAAAGTAGATATCGAAAAATAGCGGTTTAGTTTAGAAGTTGGAGATACGTAACTCTAAAATTTCGTTAACAGATCACTGCATCGAAAAAGGTTTCTTAACGTTCTTGAACTATTTTTGAATGACCTATTAAACAATGCCCTACACATGTGATGTGCGAACAAAATAGTTACTCGTATTTCACATCTAAGGGAGATAAACAAATTTTTTTTTTATTTTATGTCATATATATAACCGTATCAAATTTCATCTTTCTAAATAAACAAAAAAGAGACTAACTATCATATTTACTCTTTACTTTTTCTTCATCTCTTGAATGCGGCGTGGGAATAAATCGTATTTTTGACGTAGATATTATTACTTATCCAGTTAAATCGATTAAAAATTGGAAATATAAGTTATAGGCTTAGATACACTATGAGTTAACCTTCAAGATATTTCACTCCAATACAGATACATATCTTATTATAATAACATAATATAATACATTTGCCATAAACGAGGTTATTTTCACCAATTTAATTCGTAATATATCGTTTCCTAACTTAATTACAAGCTTTCACGTCAAATAATACCCATTTTCATTATCTTAATAGGTCCATTAAATATTATGACTTCAATGTCATTTGTCTTATAAGAAACCTATGACAAAACAGGTTTGCAATAAATAAAATTAACTTCAGATTTCCGTCCACATCGTACGTGTTCGATAATGTCTTCTTTGTTATTGTACGTTGATAACCTCAGTATACAGTTGTATTAAATAACTATTAAATTTTTACTTCTTATAAAGAAATTTAAGTATATTATGTTCCATTATATACTTATATACTATGTTTCATTATAACTTTTATTTCATTGAAAATTGTGTTTGATTACAATGAAAGAAAAATATCCTGCAGCGTCATCCATAAGAAATTCTCTTAAACTTTTATACACTTATCTGTGCGAGCACTTAACATTCAACTTAGCTTCGAGCATCTCGACGGGAATATTGGGTTATCCCCATACATATTTATGGGCAGCTTATGAAGAAAGAGGGTTAAACTAGGATCAAGGTTGTCGCACTTGGAGGGTCCTTCTAGATGATGCGGCTTGTGAACGTCTCGTATTACGTAACTTGTTGTTTACACTGTTACATTTTTATTTTGACGGCTTTTATATTTACTTATCATATTAATATTGTCTTTACAATATAGAGGGGTCTCCCTCTATTTCATTTTAGTAGACGGCAGCATTATCGGTTGTGGGCGACTAAATGGCTGCAGTTTACAATATAACCTCAAAAAATAATCTTAAAAAAAGGAATGAAACACCTCACGTTTTCAAATTTTATCAAAACAATAATAAAAAATACCTCAAAAATTAAAAAGAAGACAAGCAAAAATGCGTCATGAACAAAGAAATTTATAAAACACCTTCCTAACATATTTTTCGCTTTCTTTAAAATACTAAATAATTTAAGCAATATTTTATTTACCAAGTACCATCTCAACTGTTTGTAACTTTGGATTTTATCATAAAAGACTCCTTTCTCTCCACTTCCAAACACAATACTACTCTCTATGGAAGTTCACTGATAATTTATACTACTACGCTCCAAAGTAAATAATGTGCTAAATTATAAAATCCTTTGTTAATAAGGAAGTGTAATTAATTCACTTTAATAGGAATTTAACTTTGCTTAACTTGTTTGTAATAAAATTACGATTCCACTAATTGCATAACGCACGTAAGCGAAGTCGTAATCAAAATCTAGTATGACTAATTAAATATTGAACCATTTTGTACACTGAGGGCGTTGACTAAAAGCCACAACAAAATGCATGGCAACGTCGAAACATGCATCAAGCCACGTGTGTAAAATTGACATAAATCTTACTATTATCGCATCCTTATATATGGAGGTGAAGTGAGGTTCAAGCTTTAAAGCGCAGACTTGATCGCGAATTGAAGCGATTAATTTCCTTTTTAGTTTATTATATTCAATTATTGGTTTATTGCTTACGTTTTTATCGTTATTTATACACATGTACTAATATATACTTTTCCATTTAACTCCATCCGTCGATAGACTGAATTATTTATTTCATATATAACCTTTGAGTTTTCCCGAACCTTTTTGTATAAAAAGTTACTATTTACTGCATTTATAGGTGGTTATCGCCTATATTTCTTTGATATTGGGGTGACAATAATAAGAAGATCGAGCAAAGGTTCAACTATAGTTTGACATTTCCGATCTCCTGTAATGATACATAGTATTAAAGGAGAAAATATTATTTTGTATACTTTTCAGTATATCTCTAACATACGCCACATGAAATTATGAAAAATAATATTTTTGAGGGAGCTGGTCCTGTCAAATCGACCCAAAATTATGTATTGAATTTGAAATTTATTTTCGAGTACGTAATTTGCAGCCAACCTTCTCAAAAATTGTCATTTAAAAATTTTGGGATTTAGCTATTGCGATAGACAGACAGACGGAAGCGAAAGTGATGATGTTTTATTTGAGGCACGGAATAAATAAATTTTGAATGAAAATATTAAATGTTTTCTGATATTAAGAGTGTCCTTGAAACGTTTTAAAAATCAAATTAGCATTTAATAAACTTCACATAATAACATCTTATAGTTTTCTTCTAATAAACTTACGATATTATATACAATAATTAATTTTATGTTTTAAGAAATCAATCTTACGATCTCTACATTTTGCTTAGGTATCAAATTCAACATCTTTCTCAAAAAAACTTTGAAAGTTCTTAAACTTATCTAAAACATCAGGTTTATTGACCTTAGGTTCATTGATGATGTATGTACTGGTCATTATCATAATATTTTATTTGAGGATTAAATATTATTGTTTTAAAATATATCTTGTCAATTTTATGAATGCCATTGTGTTAATATGTTTATTCCTCAATACTTGCTATATACAACATTTACACTACGCGATGGCAAATTGTGGATAAGAGAATTATTTTGATAAGTAAATTTAAAAGTATCAAATAAAAGCTTTCATATCACTATTTAATAGGAATAAAGATATGTACATAGGTGCCTTGAAAATATCAGCACGGTTTATAAATAGAAAGCTTCTAACTCCATAAAGCTGCCACTCACCATTCATGTTTCGTTTCAATGGCGAGTGGGTCGAGCGAGAAAAGGTAAACAGGGTTAAAGCTTACGTCAGTAATTGACATTTGTCAGGTGATTTATTGCCCCTGCAATTATTAATTGCCAGTTCAGTGCGTAAAGTAATTGAAACGAAATTTTCAGCAAGCACAAAATTTTGCATGCGCGATTTCGTGCTACAGCCGATTAAAATTTTTATCATTGAACGGTATGTAGTGAAAGTTTTCATAACCTTTATTTAGCGTCGACATATCGTTATAAATAAACGTGTACTTATACTGGTATCTATTATGTTTGAATGGAGTCTGAGTAATAAGCTTGTCATTGCAATGTCAGAAAATATAGCTTAATTAAATATTTAAGACAGATGACTTTTCATAATTATTTGAAAGTTGCTTCAATTTATTTTAAAATAGCTACCAAATCAGACGTCCGCAAAATTGCGGAACATTCACTTACATGTATATTACATTGATATCACGCACAAATTGGGATGTGTTCAGACACATATTTCAATTGTGATTATAATTTATTCTAAAATAACGTAGTGGTGTAATCGTTTGAGGAATTTAAAATCCCGACAACGATTACAGCTAGATCTAAATATTGTTCTAGCCATGTTATTTGCATTTATAAATTTTATTATACTAAGAAAAATTATAATGTACTTAGATGAAATTTCCAGAAAATTTCGATACTTGTTTTTTACATCTAAATAATGTAGAGTTTTACTTAAAATAATTCGTATTACATCGACTTCAGATATAGTTTTTTCTTATAAACCGAAGAGCAGAATATTGTATCCACAATTCTCTTTTTGTTTACTTCAGATATTTCAGATATTTTATTTTACTTTGTTTTTTAACTGTATTGTTAAAAAAAATGAAAATTTTCTTTAACGAAACTCCTCTGCGCGAGATAAGAGTAAAATTTTCAAGTTGCAACATTTTTTCGCAACGTCTGAGCGAATCACTTGCAAATCTATCGCAAGGAGGATGGAAAATAGGTACTTCAGTAACAACCGAGAGACATAGATTAGCACGATCAAATAAGAAAGCAAGTGTACGCATGCACAAATAGTGGTACTTACTACCTCCATCAGCTATTTTGTACGTTTCGTGTTAAAAGTAAACTGTCAAAATCTTGCGTGAAAACAAACAAAATGGCGCTCACTACTACATGTTTATACGTTATTTCTGTGACAATTAAACTCAAAATTATGTCGATTTATTAAACTATTTAGGATTGATTTGTTATAGTCCTTTTTTACTCTCCCTGTTGTTTTACTTCTTACCCATATACTTACAAATCGAGATTTAGAGAACCAGACTTATATTACCTGTATTAAATTATACACGATTTTTTTACGATCTTGGCTTAAAGTCATATTTATCTTTTACTTTTACTACTTAGAAGAGGTACCTAAAATTTTCGAAAATGTTAAAATGAATTTAATAAAATGACAATTTTTCATCAATTTAAATGGGCAAGGGCCATTCACCGTAAGGATCCACTTTGTTATTGAACTATTATATTAAATTAGTTTAATATTAGGAAATTGAAATTTTCTCTCATAGAAACAAAATATTCAATTGCTCTTGATGACTATTTCCACTGTCTCTATTCAAAATAATTATAGTAGTACGAAGAACGATGCGTGTTAGATTGTCTCTTATAAAAACTAAAGAAAAAGTAATTGGATTTGAACACTGCGGGACAAACTGTAGGCTATCAGCATTGATCCATAGACGATATCTGTTGTTGTTGGTTATAGTCGAAAAAAAATTCAAAGGGGAAGAAAAAAAAGTTTATTTTTTGGTCACACCAGAAAGTTACTGGCAAACCACAAACTACTGTTGAAGCAAAATCATCCAATCATATTTGTGACCTAACAATAGATCGGTTGAATAAAATTCTGACTATGTCACATTTTCATTAGTGTAATTTACAAAGGACATTTTAAGGAAAGTGTTATTTGGTGGGAGGGTCTCTTTTGTATTCTATTATTTTGAATTCCTTTTATTCATAACTTTTTTGAAATTTTACTTAGGTTTTTAAATCTAGTAACTGTGAATATGAATGCGGTGATAAAAATTTATTTTATACCGGAATGCAAGTGGTGTGATAGTTGAAAGACATTTTTTACCCGACTACGGCAGAAGAAGGTTAATGAATTTCACAGGGTATGCACTCGTATCTATGTATATGAGTAAGTTTGTTGAAAGTGATTTCAACTAATGAGATATCCTTAGATTCGTTTTGATTCAGAGAGTGTCCTAGAATACATAATGTTATGAATTTCAATTTCATAGACTACTTATATATATATATATATATATATATATATATACATATATATATATATATATATATATATATATATATTTGCCCATGTGTCCGGTTATCGGTCATGAATCGAAAAATAAAGATTCAAAAACGACCTAATATATTTTTTCTTGATCTGATTTTTATTTTATTTAACTAAGGAAAATTCCTCATTGTTTATCCCATCTTTGATCCAGTTTGCCATATTGTTTGACATATAAAAATCCCTTTGCATGAAAGGCTTATTTTACACATTGTATCTAATGTAATTTTTTCAAACATCTGGCCCTAAAACTCTACTATGGATACATTTAGAGACAAAAATCACTGCCACAATCGTAACAATCAAGAAATACGTCTTTTCATAGCGGCTTAACGATGAATTATAATTATTTTATCCTTTAAACCTAATCCTCACTGCGTCGAGTAAAATTGAAGAAAACATTATTTGCTAACATGAATAACTGAGAGAAGAATGGAAGGACCTAAACTGCGCCCTAATGAATGACTTCTCATTGGATGGAGCCACTAATCCTTTGTCGTATCGTCCTTCAAATGATCTTTTCAAAAAACTTTCCAAATAATATAGTAATTTGTACGCCATAAAGCGAATAACAAATGTATGTAGATTGAATTTGGCCTACAAGCCGCATATTAATTTCGTGCTAACTTCATCCAGAATTTGTCTTTGTTGTCGAATAGTAGACACTACGTGGCGGAACTATGTAGTTTTTTTTCCAATTTATATTTATGCTTTTAATCCTCAACGCTGTACGGGATATAGCAGATTATATATTAATGTTCCTAAGTATCTTTACATAAGTAATTTGATAGTTAATTAATTTGAGTACAGTTTTGCACAATGGTAATGCTTAAATATTTATCATTGGATTCAAATTTACAGTTCCTACACAGAATTGTATTTTTGTAAAAATCTTTGTTACGAAACAACTTCCTATAAATAAAAGCTTTTACATACATTAACCGTTATAAATGACATCATTAGTTATCAGCATCTTGTATGAAATTTAATTCCTTAAAGCTCAAAATATCGCTACTTTGACGATCTACATTTATAACATTTATTTGCTTGCCCAAATAAAGCCAAATGTTTTTTTTACTAACTCAATTTACTCTCCGGCGGTTTTAAGTAAACATGAAAAAGCACAGAGGGTTGACGAAAGGACACGGAAATGATAAACAGAACTTAAACAAATTTGGCAACCAAGAATTGGGACATTAAACAATAACCAAGTTACTTTATTTTCTCTAACGAGAAAGGAAAATCATGGAAAATGAGATTGCTTAAAAATATTTGCTTAAAATATTATGTATCAAACAGCATTTCTAATATTACATAGTCAATGTGATGTCTGTAGAAACATGTCCACAGAAGTTGTAAAGAAAGATGAAACAAAAATATATATTTAAATAACGTGACGAAAGGAAACTTTAAACTTCATATAAAGTGATTTATTAAATTTCTTAAACGAACTTAACCCCTTAATTTTGATATATGGCCAACATTTAATGTTAGGAAAATAAACAATCAATAAAAGTGACCATAAGACTAGGATATAAAAGATAACAGGGGAGGGATAGTATTTTACCCTGTTTTATAACAGCTATTTACTTTATCTAAGAGAAAAATGGCGGGAGGTTCGAAGTTCACTTTGTTTCGTTTCTATTAAGCAAACCTAAAACACAATACACCATGTAACATGGTTTATAAATCATGGATTCAATATATAGGTAGAAATTACAAAACACGTCGCTATATCAGTCACATATTTCAAAATTTTGGATCATATGCGCAATCTCATTATGTGGCAATCTTCGTTTACTTATGGTACAAATGATTAATAAAATGGAATTTATCAGGAATTTTAGACAAAATTATCAGGAATT
Organism: Druceiella hillmani; assembly: GCA_039881145.1. NCBI lineage: Eukaryota > Metazoa > Arthropoda > Insecta > Lepidoptera > Hepialidae > Druceiella > Druceiella hillmani. Next base: position 3,015,670 of record JAYKKI010000138.1, read on the forward strand.
TTAGACAAAACGAAAATTAAATAAAAAACCAAAATACGTTTTTATTACATATACTGAAAATATGATAAAAAGCTAAACCCCTAAGACAATAAGAGTTGGATTAGAACTCTTACATAGTTTCTCTAAACATTAGAATCTCTACATCCCTTAACATTCATCAATAGTATTGACACGCGATAAGATGTCATTTAAATTTCTTCGCAATCAGTAGTGCGGTCCTTTGATTATATGTCAACTTTCTTTATCTTTATTAATAATAAAGTATCTTTATTAATAAAAAAGCCAGAAAAATTCTGACCAAATTATTAAAATTATTAGAGTTTGATTTTATTGCACAATTTAATTCAGTCGGGTTTTTTTTTTCTTTAATTTTACTTTATTTTTTCTTTCGTTTGTAGTTGTCAGCACGCATGTTCTGTATGTGTTAGGTCTAAGTGAACTATATAATCTGTGTAACGACATCGCAAATATAGGTTATATTTCGTAGACGATTAAGTTCGTATAGGGAATGGAGGTCATATGATTGATTTAACGACTTTCCGCCGGAAAGTAAATTGACTTAGTAAAAAAAACATTAACAATGGGTCTTTTGCTAAAAAATGACTGCCTAGTTCGATGACGACATGTTGTGAAGTCGTTACGGAAACAATAAGGTTCATATTACTGAAAATAAAAAAATACTAGTACCGGCCATCGGAATTTTGAAAACACTGTATTATCAATAATAAAGTATTTAAATTTATGAAAAGATAAATTATTTATTATTATGCCTTTCCAAATTTAGGCAATGGATTATTTAGGCAATGGATTTATTACGATCAATGAAAAAGTAACCAAGGGAAACGATCTGGTCCTTTTACTCATAAATGTATCACAGATAAGTTATTTAATTTTTTTCATGCAACAGAAAATGATTTATCAAGGTTTCTAGGTTTCAGTGTGAATCCGTCTCATTGTGAAATAATCAGTTGTATAGTAACTAAATTACGTGATGTCTCAGCGTCACGATTTTTAATTACTATCTGTGTAGATCTATGTTTTATATCCGACGTAGTAGCGAGCCATTGCCTATGGTATTATTAATTTTAGATTCACTTGATAGAAATGAGAAATTAACCATTTATAACTTGCCACAATTTTATTTTTAAACATAATGAGCTAGGATGATGAAACATGAAAAATGTCTATTGTGGTGGGATAAAATTCTATGCATTAAGAAAGTAGTATTTAGTTCTGCATTTTTTAAAATTGTTATCAGGTTATATCCATAACTCATAAGTGTAGGAATTTTTTATAGATAACTCATTAGCAACCTTTTTTTATACCAGGCTATTATAAGTGAAGACGAAAACTCACTAACTTCACATTCCATAATTTACTTAGAGCAGTATTGAAGGCATTGTCCAATATGGTCTTGTTTTCCTTTTGATAGTCAATTAATATTTTCACTATATTTAACTTAAGTTTTATTAACTTTACTTAAATTTTTTTTTGTTGAATTTGTATGACGTGGAATATTTTTTAGGCTGCTTTCCCATTAATTTGTTCACGATACAAGCTATCTGTTGAACACGGATCATTCTTTCATTTTTATTATTACTTTGAATACCGTTTTACTCACTTTTACTGTGCTAATACTTATACAAATTTTAATAAATTCATCAACTTATCATACATATAATATCTCGTTTCAAAATGGTCGCGCAGACCAATTTTAAATTCAATAATTTAGTGAAACTATACAGGAGAAAATTTAATGAACGTAGTAAAAACGAGTCGTAAAATTTAAAGTTATTTTATTACAGTCCCACAGACCGCATACAGTCCGTACACTTGAACTTTAAAAATAATTATTCCGATCGAGGTTAATTTTCTAACAGCAATAAAATGAATTTTAATGTTGTTTTTACGCAGACCAATAGGTCGCATCTTTTTTTTGCGTCAATTAAACTGGGAACGAGACCCCTTCGCACCTCCGAATGATGTCATAAAATGAATTGAACGTAATTGAGCGCGGCATGAAATTATATTGGCTCTATTCGGTTCAGACGATTATTGATTCGGACTGGTAGCGTCGAAGCAATACAGACTATAAAATGGCGTAGTTAACAATATCACACTTACTGTCGCGAAGAAATATGCCGCGTATAATTTTATCGAACGGTTGGATATTCAATAAATTCATGGTAGCAAAACAAAATTAATTTATTCACCGAATTTTCGGACATTTCGAATCAGAGAGAAAAATCTACATCACAAACGAATGTGTGAATGTGAACTGTGATTTCAAATATTACTTCCGATTTCGAGAAATACTATCACTTGTTCCATAATTGATTGTATTTATTAAGGTTCTATATTCATAAAATATTTCTTCGAAATTTACCTAGCGCCTCTCAATCGATTCAATATAATATTTCATGGGATCATTAGTAGATTTGGTCACAATATTTACTGTATTGTAACGCTTCTGAATTTCAAATGGCACACATAATTAGAGAATGCGTTCCGAACATGCTAACAATAGCTCCTTAAAAAGCTCGGTTACGTTACTTAAATTTGTGGTGTGTGTTATTTCTCTTCAACCATTTTACGAGTTGCTAATTAAATATTTGTATTAAAAGTTTGCTGAAACTTGTTAATAATAAATGTAATGATTACACCAAAACATTTTAAAATAATACGCACACTTTAACACTGACTTCTGGAAAAGGGACAGTGAAATTTAATCGGCAATTTGTGATGTAATATTGCTGTATTTAAACGGTAACTAATTCCAAGAGCATCACCTTACAAAGAAAAACACGATCAAATGCGTATCGAAACACGCGCAAGTCATTCTGTAGTTAGATATATGTCATAGAAATGTTGATGCAAGTTAATTAAAACAATTTTAATTGAATACATTTTAATCTGGAATTTTTTCAAATTTCCAAACCATAATTAAAAAATTTAACAGAGTAATATTTTGAACATAAGTGTTAAGTTTAAAATTTTTGAATAGAGCTTAAAAATTCAAAATTATAAATAGGAATTATCTTAAAACACCTGGAGGGTAAAATCTAGCTGCTTTTAAATTTAGAACTTCATCTAAAACTAATTTTATTGCAGCTGCGACAGACCGTTGACATTATTAAGTTATAAATGTTTTTTTTTTTCAATTTAACTACCAAAACATAAAGAGAATGTTTTATAAATTTCGTAAACCATAAACAATTTGAATTACCAAGAAATATATCGAACTTATCATTTCATAATTTGATCGATATCTCTAAAACGAATGGTCTACAATCCAGTGATTGACAGCGGTACAGCTCGTGGTACACAACCGTGCAACCGCACAGCTAGAAAAAATTGTCTACGGTCCAGTGGTTGATCACCCGTCAGAAACTTTTATTATATTAATGTCACTAACTTGTTGACGCAAAGAAAAATTATTTCCTTTTTTGTCCCACTTTTAACTTTAAGAACTACATAATGATTCATGAGAAAATAAGCGGTATGTTAAATTTTATTCAGTTTCCAACAATTTTTTATTAGACTTAATGTGCATGAAACTCTTTATATAATACTTTATTTTCATACTAAAGCTACTACAAGCGTTGGAAGTGAAACTTCTGTAAATTTTCATTTTCGGAAACCAAAATCAAGTACATTGTTTAATTGTCAATAAAAACAAAATTTTATTGATAGAGAGTCTGAAGTATCCATATGATACGCTAATACTTAAAAAACCTTATTATTTTAGTTACTTTACTTCTCTAGTAATATATAAATCATTATGTTAGGATATCTGCAGTCTGAAGAAGTTTATAAAGTATATATCACGCTACCATTTATAGGCACTGAACAGTGACAAAGCGGCAAAGTTTTTTGTTAGTTGTGGTTTATTTGTTCAATCTAATCGCTCGAAAATCATGTTATATTTTAAAACTTCTCTATGTATTAATTATTATAAATAATTGCATATTTTGGGAAATGTTATAAACTATAGATTTAAGCACTTTCATTTATATGGATAGAAGTATGGTGTTAAAAAAGGCAACAGGAGCTAGGGAACACGGATCAAATGGAGCAATGTGTAGAGATACTGACTTTTTTATTGACTTACCATTCCGAGTATTCCCACCGATATATTCATAATCCCGACGACTGATACTTTTAGCAAAATGTGAGGAGGCGTTTAGTGGCCGCGGTGTAATTAAAGTAATTTTACAATGAAAGTAATTCTAAAGAGGTGGAAGAGCGGAGCGAAGTCAATAAGAGAGATAGAATAAAATAAAATAAACATTTACATGTACAGGATAAATATGAATTTTTTATGAGTAGAATCAGAAGAGTTTAAATAATCTATGTATGTTTTCCTTTATTTCGATTATCTGAGCGCGGAGAGAGGGAACTATCCCTTTGTCTATACAGCGTTCTTTCCTTAACAAACAATCTTACACTTCTGAAGGTGATAAAATGACTCTCAAGTGGCAATAAAAATCACATTTAAAATCTGCTTTTTTATAAGGAGATCGTGATTCCATAAAAATATCATTAATTTAGTAAAATGTACAACGAAATAGTTTTTAGTCGGAGGATACTTAGAAGTATGGCGGTAAAATCTGAAAACAGAAACATTGCAAAATATATTTTCGGATAATAAGCAAATTTCACTACTACATTATTTAGCACATGAATTTATTTTCGTAAAGACGCGAGGTGTATAATAAGCTTGAATTTATATTCGTATAGACGGGTTTTTGAAATATCACACATATTTGACACTTCGATAAATAAAACTTTGCGATTATTAAGATAAAAAATATTCAATATCAAAAATATTTATTTAAAATAAAAACAAATAATTTAAAAAATTAAAGAAATGACTGCGTGAGAAAGAATTACTGATTCGCAATCCTTTTAAGTTTTCAGTCTTTAAAAATAAAACTTTGGGAGTATATGATTCATTAAACACTTCAACTAACAAATATCAAAATACTAGGAATATAATTGTAATAGGCCCCTTCGCACGGGTGAAGTGGAACTGAAAAAAATTTTTCCTCCTATCATTGAGTTGAGTACCGTTGGGTAGGTTTTTAAAAATGAAATTTTTAAAAGACCTACGAAAAATGTTCAAATTTCATTTTCTAAGTTTTTATTTACCATTTTTAATTTTTATGCCACGTTCGCGAAATACTAAGTTTCAAAGTGCTGTGCAATATGTTAGCTCTCTCCACTTTTCCAACTATGAGTTTCAACTATGACTAAGAAATCAGTTTCCCACCTACGAGTTTGAAAATGTTAGGTCTATCATTTATTCAAAAGTTTCAAATGAAATTATTTTGTTTAACTTGCACCAAAAATTTATACGAAAAACATACCACGTAATGTATATATACGACGGAACGTTACTTTGTATATTTTTCGACACGTAATGGACCGGTTTTTAACTAAATTTACTTCAAATATTTAAAATATGTTTTGCGGTTAACTAGTAGCAATATTCTGCAAAGTATCGTCTCTTAGTCTCTTTTTCAATTATGAGCCTATGACACATGTTGAAATTGTAAGAAAGTAATTATAAAAGTTCCTAATTACTATGGAACCCAAAAATCTATAATTTTTATTTAATTTTATAACTTATAATATTCCATAATTGTAATAATATAATTTAGATTAATCTGCCAAATGTTCACACTTATTTTCATACTTTAAAAATTAAAAGATATTATTGTTTGAAATTAAACTTAAAATTTGTCGGTGAAAAAAGATAATATGTCATTCAACGTGACTATATTTCGGATTGTAATCTTTATTAATAACATCTACAGAAATATTACAAATTTATTACATCGACATAAATTTAAATTGAAAAATGTAATAAAGAGAGAAACACTGGTTTGATACAAATATTATTTATACCACCAGCAATCCCGAAGTTCAAATACTATTGTTTGAATAAATGAAAGCGAAATATGGAATATAAGGTTTGAAATTGAAACATTTGATTTTAATCAATACTTCGTAAGCATGTTACAATATACTACGATGCTGTCTCATGATTAAATTTGTGGTTGGGTTTGTTTTTGAATCAGAAAATATTTAATATTTGACAAAATAAAATGAGATTTAAAATGCTTAAATATCTATGAATTGGAATTAAACTTTTTAGGGTTGATTGGTAAAGTGCCTGTTACATACGATTTTCCCTGAAACGATCTTCTCTAATCGGGTGTTAATTTCAGAGGATAAATTGAGGAATAAAAAATTAATAAAGGGGATCAAGTAGGGTGTTAACTGAAGACTTATTAAAGTACAAATACAAGAATGCATATAATGTATTTTTCATGAAATTATTAAACATTTTTCAGCAAAAATGTTTAAAAATTAACGTACGTCCTCCCTCCCACGTTTGTCATCAAGAGGATCGCTTAGAAAAATCTGAAAAATTCATGAACGTTGAAAATTAGATATAGATTAAATGAAAATTATCTAGATTGAACAATTCTATCGCAAGTAATCGGTGCAGAAAATGTAATTGTTTATTTCTTTATAACTGCTGAAATATTAGTTTTAGATGAAAAGTTATCCGACAAAAAATACTCTTCACGTCGTAAGGAACAATTTTCGTGTTTGGATTTTCTTCAAACTTTTCATTTGTTGCAGTCGAAACCAACCCAACTCCACATGATGTAAAACGACATTGGTGCTATCGGCAGTATGTAACGCAACAGAAGGGCGGAGTGCATTACTATTAGTACTATATATGGGAAGCTAAAGGAGTGGAACACTATTTGTGTAAGTATAGCCCGATTTATTTATTTTTAGATTCACATTATTAATCTTCAAATATAGTAAAATTACAAGATGGATTATACATTTACTGTAAAAATATTGTGCAAAAAATAATTAAAAAGGGATGAACAGAAACAACAATAATAGTGTTTAAAATTTATATCTGTTTGTCGTTTAATCTTTTCAGATTACATCTCTTTGTCTTTCTGAAAATACGTTGTGTAAAAACTACTACATATATTTTAAAGGAACTTAATTTGTGTCATTAGTAACTGACTAAAAATGCAATTTTTATTAAAAATCAAACAGTACGGAAAAAATGCTGTAACGGTTTTGTTCGTTTTGAAATTCAGAATCGTATAAGAAAATTTATTCACCCTTCATGGCGCTTTTCTAATTATTAATTAGATACAAATCACATTAATTTTACTCAACATTGCTAGATTAATTAACAGATTGTTACCTAATTAATGAAAAGCAATACTTCTTTCTTTTATTGGATTCCCGCTTCTTAAAAAGGAAACGCAGAACCCTTATAAGATCACTCATCATTCGTTTGTTTCTCAAAGACGTTATTCTCAGAAACGTTTGATGTAGAAAGCTAATACGCACAAATATTTATATACAATTTTTTTTAAATTAATTTTTTTAAATCTCTATGCCGTGCCGCTCTATGCCGTGTAAAATATCAATTGAGAGCACATATTATAAGGATTTTGAAAATATTTATTTTAGAATTTCAAACATTTGCGCCCTCCTTGTCTCAGAAGCTGTTAAATTCAAAATTATGAATAATCCGCGTTACTGATTGTTTGTCTATAATTTATAAAAAAACTCTAGGTAGGCTAATGATATTTATTTTATTTTCAACAAATGTTGTTGCACAAATATAAACAAAGCTGATCAAAATGCGATTTGGAAACTGTATAATTTATTTCTCTACTAATTTTTTTAAAAAACTACCAAAAAATTCGTGGAAAATTGCTGCCCCTTCCTTATCTCGGAAACGGATCGGAAAAATCTGGCATATTGCCGATGAGGTATATATTAACTAAAAAGCATGGTTAAGTCTGAGATAGTGCTTTTGTTTCTTTTTTTAAAGGGAAATAAAAGTATTTTAAATATACAAAAAAAATTAAAGACAAATTAAACTATTGCTAGAATCGTTAAACTTTCAACATTGCTGATATCGTGACGTCTTTCCGAAATCCGTTAGATATTACCTTTTGTAAGTAATTTTTATTAATATGTGGAGGAGTTATATTTTGCAAATAATTTTGCAAAATGCTACTAATGTAGCCTACGTTGATACATAGGGTGGAATTCAAATCTATTATAATTTTTTTTAAATATCCTCACTTTTAATGCCAACACTGAAATCGGTTTTATAAATAAAAAAAAATTATATGATATCCCGCGTGTATGGGTTCCTAAATATTTTTAACTCGGTTTTGGGTTTTTTAAATATTTTTTTTAAATTTCACAACGTCCTAAAAACGGTTTATTTCGAAAAAAAAAATTAAGCAAAAATTATTTTACCTAAGCATAATTTTTTTATAAATATCTTATTTTGAAATATTACAAGTATTCGAATAAATTTTTGAGAATCTTTAATACGTTTTAAATGGGTATGTACTAATTAGGTCAACAGGTACAGGTTATTACTTTCACTTGTGTTATAATTGTCAAAAATACTTATCACGAGTGAAGATGAAATACATTTAAATGTATTTCATTTAACTGTAATTTTTAATAAAACATTTAATTGTATTAATACAGTTGCATTTTAAACGAACCGTTACTGCTAAAGTAATGAAATGGCACGGCGGATTAATGTTTTTCTGACAAATTTCTCAAAAAAAGAAATTATAAAATTCTTGATCTAAATTTTAAAAATGAAAATTATAATTAAATATAATAACGGCATATATCAGTCTCTTGAAGTGAATCAGTTTTTTCTTATGGTAAATTCTATTTTAAAAAACATGTGTTTATTTGGATATCTGCTTCTAATAAATATTTTTTTAACTTTTAAAAGTTCATGTAATTATGATTTAGCTCGATCTAAAGATTATTTAACGCAAATAATCAAACATAAAACGGTTATTGTTTAGATAAATATTTAGATACGTATGAAGGTTGTCGAAATATGAATACATTTGTTTACTCATTTACATACAGTTACCAAAGTAATATAAATGTCCTAATTTTGCAACATATAAAATAATATTAAATCTTTTAATAATATAACAAACAGCGACAACATATTTCAAGAAATAAATGTTCACTTGTCATAAATCAGGCAATTAAATATCATGGAACGGCGTGAAATTTCATTGTAATTTGCTAGATGCTAATTTTGCAGAAACTTTTTGATAATGTAAGTCTTATATAAAGTATGTACAGAGCTGTAAATAGTAGGGAACAGGCACATTAAAAATAATCAGTACGAAATAGAAAATGGATGTAAATATGTCGTCTTTTATATTGACATTTAAAGAAAACTCTTCTACATACATTCAGCCATTAGATTGTGATCTCATGAATGGTTCATATTATTGAATTAATTTATAACTTTGACATATCAAATGACTCAATTGAATAAAATAGACTGAAAATCATTAGCATTATAACACAAATTAAAACATGAATATTTTTAGTTACGTCCGCGAAATTTCCATCGAAAAAAATTAGTTCGAAGTGTACCAAGACATGCTCTAAACATGTGGCGAAAATGATCTTTTTTGAAACATTTTACAAACGTTTATTTTTAATTTCTACAAGTCTCAACTAAATCACCCAATGCCATTAATTAAACCTACTTTTGTCCGCTTTCTAATTTAACAGTACACTCGCCGACATATCTAGTCAGATAATATACATAAATGCCACATAATGACACCACCTGGGACAGGTTAATTGATGTGGTGAAAGGACCGCTTTTAATTCGGTTAGCGAGTGAAATTTAATAGCCTATATTCATTTTTGTGCCCTCCGGTTTAACGACTCGCTTTTAATCGTCGTTTGCGAGACACCATAATATCTTTTAGCGAATTAAGCGTACCTAGCAATTAAGTGCCACTGTAAAGACGTATACAGACAAGTTATTACATGTAATATATTTACAAAGTCGTATTTTATTTAGAAGTATATCATGTTTTGTTACGATATACGACTGTAAATTAAGTATTAGTAACAAATTAAGTATTAAATATTAATATATAAATTTGTATCAGGATCGTAAAAACAATTTGCTTCTCATTTCCATGTTTTATTGTCATTATCGAAAGAGTTCAGGTGTGTTAAACAGTGAACTGTCTTAAAATTGTAATTTATGATCCATTTTCATACAAAATGAAATTCCATCTTTTGTAATTTCTTTACTTGAAATGAATATATGCACATAAATATTTGTTTTTTCTTCATTTTTGCTCTGTCCACGCAATATAAAAAATCACGAAATTATGTTTTGAAATTCTAGATATTTTATAACTGTTTTTATTTATATTTTTGCCTCCTTCCAAAATTATTTTCTCCTGTGTGAAAAAGCAGCAATGTTGCTTTTTTAAGAATAAAATACACAAAAATATTGTGCGTGAAAAAAATGTAGCGTGGCGATATAGTTGTTTTAGGAAAATGTCATCGCTATTCTAACTAGCTTTTGCAAATGATTCCAAGCAAAAACAATTTAAAATTTAAGAAAAACAGTACTCAATAGTACCATTATCAAATTATTGAAACGTTTGTGGACATGCTTTGTCAGTACCCTAACATTTTAAGTTTCTACTTCGAACGATTTTTGAGAATCACGGTTACGGCAATAGACAGACAGATACGTAACTTTAGATGGTTCCGCTCTTCCCTTTTACGGTACGAAGTACGTATTGCCCACGCTTGATTTTTCGTTCATTTTATCGGTTACTGCACTTTGGTTCCTGAGCCATGAATGGTGTATGCATAAAACTTTTAAACATTATAAAACATGATATCCCCAAAACCAGAAATAAATTCAAATCTTTAGAAATAAAAAAATAATCAAAAAAATAATATCTTTTAAATAAAATAAAAAAATAATATCTTTAGAAATAAAATTGATGAAAAAAAATGCCAATATATTTATGCATCGATATGCTGTCCAAAAGAGCATTTTAAGATTACTTTTACTTTTTTTTCAATTTTACTCATAATTTTAATTTGTGGCTCTAAAAAATGTATTTTCTAAATAAATGACATATGAAGAAAGGATCTGAAAAAATCTTGTAATTTTACCAAGGACAAATGAGTATTTTTTATTAATACATCATTAATCAATAATCGCCCTTACAAATGACATCAGTATAATGTAAATGAGAATGGTATTTGCTTTAAACACAACACGTTCCTATTATATGCTGACGACCTAAATATTTTCTTCAAAATAATAGATTCATCTGATCAGTCGAAACTAAAAAAGGATCTTAATAGACTAGATGCTTATTACAATCTATTTTCACATTTATGACACATGTGGACATTCTTTGGAGTCTGCTAAACTTATATTTTGATGCTCATATTAAGCAGGCTACCCCGCGAGCTTATGCTTTGCTAAGTTTTGACTTAAGATCTACCAAAGATATAAGAACGTATCGAATCCTCTACACAATTCTTGTGTAATCTTAACTTGAATATGCTGCTGCAGATTGGGATCCATACTATGTTACATACTCTGATATGATCCTGGAGTGCAAAAACGATTCATGCTTACATTGCAATATAACTTCAATACGCACAAAATAGACTATTGTAATGCATTGTACACATTCAAGTACCGTACTCTCCATGAAAGGCGTATTGAATTCGGAGCAGTTGTTCTTTATAATATATGTCATAATCGTTATGATTGGGCCGATACGCTGAATCAGTCTCAGTTTCGTGTGCCAGGGAGAACGACCCGTAGCTTCGCGCTTTTCTATCTACCCCTTCCATCAATGCCGATGCACGCATACCGTTCGCAGGCTTTGTGATGACCGCGACAGAATGTTCCATTCTCTAGACATAATCACTAGCTCTATTCACATTTCAATAAAAGCAGTAAATTAAAAGGATACTGTACAACAATTAGTTCTAAGAAAGTATATAGTAATTTAATGTATTATAAAATTAATTATGTATATATGTATACACATTTATGTATATATATATATATATATATATATACACACATACACACACACACATATATATATATATATATATGTGTGTGTGTGTGTGTAGGGTTGTATACACACGTCTATATATACATATAAATGTGTTACGCAACGTCTCTTTGTTATTCTCCTCTCTAATTTCTATAATAATTACCTCCTCCCTAACAGTAAAAAATACAATTTTTCTGGAAATTATTAAGTAATGTTTTAATATTATCAATTAAGTTTTATCGAGGATCACTCAATTCATTATTAAAATATCAATCGATATTTGGAAAGCCATATTCGAATATAAAAGAACGACCACACAAGTCGCCATGTTAAAGGGACAAAATATTTTCGAGTAAATTAGTTTAGCAAAGTTGACTTACGATAAAACGTTCGTTCTAAAAGAAATAATTCGCCATGGGAGGGGTTCGTAAGTGATACTCAATTAAAAGAGGTCACGTAATAAGTAACGTAACGTAATATGTATTGATAAGCAAGTATTTACATTGTAACCAAAATCAAAATGTTTGCAGGTGCCTTAAATACCTACAAATAAACGAATAAATGACATATATGGACGATATACGTACATTAATATACATAAATATATATATATATATATATATATATATACATATATTCTATGAAGATTTTTTTTCAATATGTATATATACATATTGAAAAACTACCCTTTTATGTGATGAACTGAGAGGCGGGAAAACTGACGAGCTAAAGTAATTGGCTTTTTATTGTAATCTACAGATATATTAATTTTGAAATAACAACTCCTTGCAAATAGCAAGGAATACAAATCTCTCGGGAAATAAACAGAATTTGATTTCATTACTGATTATTAGCTGCTTATTTTCTTAGATTGCTTAGATTTATTGCTAAAGGGTGTACAGCTGTGAGATATGCATTTTTTCCACTTAATGAAGTAAGATTATGTTTATAGACAGGCGTGCAGCCTGCTGCTTACAAAGGTTTCATCCCATCATTAGTAGTATATTCTAAAGCTACTTTTACTTTAATTTTTGCTTAACTAATTTTTAAAAGTTTTATCAAAAATACAGCGAAAAATATATTTTACCTTCTCTTCCACTTTTTTAAAGCGTGAAGCCAAAAAAAAAAATTTGTATACTTAAAGACATAGTAATTTAAACTTATAGAAAAAATAAAACCACGTTCTTAACCTTTACAATTATTGAAACAAAATTAAGCATGTCAGTAAATGTCCAAGGCAAGGAAAATTAATGAAATTATAATAATCATTACTGAATAAAAGGAATTGAATTAATCTGAACCTACAAATTTATTTTAACTGACGCAATTAAAAAGATTTAAGATTTTATAATAAAGGCAATCAACTTTCTCCATGAGAAATTCGCTTCAATCGACGAATTCACTCACAAAATGAATTTGTTAGATAATACAATTTTTTCTCAAGCTGTCATTATTTTATTTAAAATCTGTTTTCTAAAATATATTAGAAATATCAGTTATTCTCTTTATGCTCGCTTTTAAAGACCTATACCAGCTGAAAGTTAAAAAACCTTATGTATAAACTTCATGTCATCAACATTAGTTGCCAAAACTTCTGCTGACTATGCAATAAAAAGTGTCTTCCGTTTTATCTAGTTATTAAAAAAATTACTTCATTTCTGTCAATATATTTACTTAACTGTGAAAATGTATATTAAATAAATTTTAATAAAACTGTACATCTCATTTTATAACCCGGAAAAGACGACCTATCGAAAAGCATGTCGAAAGCAGATTCAATAATCTGGCTTCGACTATGAGCACACTTAGGTACTTTGTCTTAAAACATATCCTAATTCGTAAACATACATAATTTCTTTTGAAAAATTACTGGTCTTTGGAAAACTTACTGGTAAGCTTCAAAACTTTAAATTACCTACGTCCAGATAATAGAAACTTGTAAATGTTATTAAGAGTTTTCTGAAAAATTATACCTCTTGCAATATCTGCTTTCCTTTTCCTATTTAATTTAACTTTACTTCCTTTTTTAGATCCATTTACATAAATATAAGAAATCATTTTATGTCGTCTAAAATTTCTAATTAATAAATATTCATTGACGGAAACAAACAAAACAATATTTTTCTTCAATTATTATATTTCCATATAATGAAAGCTAATAAGTTTCCAACAATAAAAAAGAAAATTAATGTTTTACCAGCTTCATTAAACATTTGCCTGGAAGCATATGCGTAACTCTTTCCTTTTACTTAAATTACTATGTACAACTTTATAAAAAAGGATATCAAAAGGTGACCGACGAAAGTTACTAGAAAAATTTAAACTTTTCGGTATTTTGACTTTTCTATATGAAATTTACCATATATTGATTTTGTTAAGTTGGTTTTGTTACTCTAATATTTATATTCGACATAATTCGAATGCATTAGACCACCCGCGTATTAAATGTATGTTGTGGAGTAGCAACATCGGAACGGTACACAATAAACGTCACATAATAGTCCGAAAGCAGCCCAGTTTAAGGGATTTCAGGTAGATTATTGAGGTGAGGCCAGGTATTTCACACACTGTAATATTTCGTACGGTGATAATTCTATATTTTTAAAATAACAAATGTTACTTACGCACCTCATGATGTTCAAACATCATTACATACAAAAAATGTTTTGAGGCATTTTAGAATTGTAATATATTACAAACAACATTGTGTCAAATTTAATAAAAATTCCAACTGCAAATCACTTATAAAATTTTGACAGGTTATTTGAAAATCGTTTTATAATATTACGTAAATTAGATATTTAGGCATTTTCCTATTTACGCAGCAGGTTTATTTTACACTAAAATAAAATATTTGTAACAAGCCTGGCTGATCAAATAGTTATGATAGATTTTTAATATGCGACAGGAATCTTGCACTCTAGCGTGAATCAAGGACACTGTGTCTGGTTGCAAGTGAGTGAATTTATCATGAGAGATTTCATTATTTTGATACTCAGCATTTCATAATATATTGAATATAAATAAAGCATGTTATGTACGAGTTCAAATCACCGGATAATTCTAACTGAAATAAGCTGCTATGATGGATGTTTATTTGTATACGACGTGCCCATTTATGTGGTATACTATCTTGAAAATTAGCGGCCAAGTGAGACATGTAATGTTTAAATGAAATGTGATGTAAATGTGAAAGTGATGCTAGATACTTTGCATTATGCACCTTGTTTAGTTGTAAATAATGTAGTAATTTTGCACACTTAACAATGGTCCATACAGGAGTCTCTGATGAGGTTTTAAGTGGCCATGACTGCTGTATGTGAATACACTGTGCCATAGTGACACTCATTAATTTGTATCGTGTGACAGCGCAAAGATACATTTACAAAAAACAATATCATGGGTTTTAGTTAACTA
The DNA here is from genome assembly GCA_039881145.1 of Druceiella hillmani. Lineage (NCBI taxonomy): Eukaryota > Metazoa > Arthropoda > Insecta > Lepidoptera > Hepialidae > Druceiella > Druceiella hillmani. Next base: position 3,031,047 of record JAYKKI010000138.1, read on the forward strand.
TTAACGTTATTTATCAAATACGGTAATCAAATAATAACGGAAGGTAACAATTATGGTTATGACGTTCCTTTGTAATTATATATATATATATATATATATATATATATATATATATATATATATATATATATATATATATACATATATATATATATATATATATAAATATATATATATATATATATATATATATATATATATATATATATATATATTCAGTTCGGAGTCTCATCGAATAACTCGCGGTGCGACGCGCGACTTGCACGTGCAAGGGCATAATTTTTAGTTAATTAATCTTCACCGCTTTGGTGTTGTTAATAATAACAGAATTATACGTAGCCTATAATATACAATCTACATACAAAATTTGAACAAAGCAAATATAGAAAATACGTTATATTTTTATTTGAATATTAAGTGCTATTATTTGCATATTGAGTCCCTTCGTTTATCGGTCAGTATTTTTTTTCAAGAACGACTTGAAAACCAGTTATGAAGTTAAAATTATATCTCGTTAACGACATAATTTCTCTCGCATCGAGATGTCACGTAAGCAGAGGCCTTAATCTTACAGTTAAAAAAATAAATAATAGGTTCCCTTTTTCCCCCTCTAAAACGTATCTTTTTGTGATTTATATCGTCATCAAAACATTTAGCGTACTTCCAGTCGATATACGATCTTAAAAGTTGGCAAAATGGGTGGCCATATAGCACAAGTAAAGGGCATAATCCAAAAATTAGTGATTTCTAATTCTATGTGGATTACAATTTTTTTTTAAATCTGTGAATATTGATGTTCTAAAAAATTTAAATGTCGTACATAGTTTTGTAGATATAACTACCCTACATTCTAAAAAAATACCCCAGACACACAAACGAAAGGTCTGTCCTTTCGTCAAAAGAATTCGCCAAGGGAATTCCAAAAAAATTTTGTTTTCACCATAATACAATAATTAAAATATAATAATACAATCATTTTCACCATAAATTAGTAAAATATAATAAAGAAACCAAACAAGCGGTAAAGTAGGTATCAAAATTTTATTGATAATAACAAAAGCAATTAAGAACCAGTCTTCAAATATTTTTGTCGTTACTCTTGTTACATCAGTTATCTACACTCGTTTCCTTCCTCAAATATTCCCTAATCATCATATAATAATTATTTAGATTTCCACACGCGCTTTTAACATGACTTTTTTGAACACACTTTTCGTAACAAAATCTAATTGGTTTGTTGCAAAATGACGTATATTTTCATTGTGTTTCCATAATGACATATATCAACTGTAATTAATGTATCGATCAGGCGTACAGATATATGATATTAGTTTACATTAAAATTATAGTTCAGTAACTTATAATTTGTGTCCTTAGTCAATTAAGTAAAGGATAGATTCGTTTTTCTCATTTCAACCAAGTTCATTTTACTAACAAACTTTTAATGACAAGTAATAATTTACTTGTTAGATGAAACATTTATTGAAATATTATTTGATTAAAAATGAAGGAAATTAATGAAGGTAGATAACCTTTGAATAAAAGTAATGCCAAACATTTCAACATATTTTTTCGCTCACCTTAAGAGATTGCTAATTTAAGCGATTTATATATGATAGATCAGAGAGGTTTGGAAAGGTAGGCTGTCGAAGAATGATATTACGAGCAGATTTTTCCATTATCGAACGTATAAACTTAAAGCAAGCCATTTCCCCGATTAGTGAATACGCAAGAGGCGGAAAACTGTACCAAGAAACTTTTGTCGTTCCTCACACGTGATCCACTTATGCGCACTATCGGTAACAACGATAAATGTTACATATCTAATTTAAACATAAAGAAAAACCTCTATTTGTTGACAATATACATATTAAAATATACATAAAATAGGGATTCACATAAAAATTAATTTACAAAGAAAAATAACACAAAATAGCAACTGCTTTGTATTACTCAGCAAGGATAAAGCCGACAATTACAAGCTCACATCATAAATAATACATTCACATATTAGATATCGTTATTAAAAGTTATATTAATTGCATAATGGTTCAGATTTCTCAAAAATGCATTCTTATTTTTAAGGATATCACAATTGTTTTATTTCTAATTCATTAACCAATTAATTCTTTGGTCTTATTGAATTTTTGATATAAGCAAGTTTCTAAACCTTATTTTTTTATATCGTTTAACTTTATTCGCAGTGTATTTCTCACTAAATAGTGACTCTTTTGTCTGGTTATGAAGGTCGCTCAAGATAAAAGAAAAATATTTAAAAAATCTGTTTCCCAAAACCAATTTTATTTTCGTCTTGTTACAATGCTATTTTATCACTATACAGTTGGTCAACAAAGAGCTAAGCCTTAATTCAAAATAAAACGTTAAAAAATGATATAAAGGAAAAATCTGTACAAACATATTGGAATTATGATATTTTACATCTGTAATTAGTAAGCTCCTTGTTTTCTTACTTTGAATCGTTTAAATGATTTGATGATTGTTCATAAAGAAAATATAAAGTTAAGTTGTTAAATATACGGAAAAACAAGAAATGGTACTAAATGTGTTTTAAGAGAAGAATTCTGGTGATATTTACTTTAAATAATTACTAACAAATAAACATAGCAAAGAAGATAACGAACCACGCAGCTATGCAAAATTTAATGACGTAGCTAAATTACGTCCATCTCTTTTTTAACACGCTTTTATTAGTTTCACTTGTATCAGCTATTTCTAATGATTGTATCGATTTGAAGCTTTGAAAACTAAAGCATTTCCAATGAACATACAATAACTTGGGAAATTTACTAATATAATTAAATAATATCCCACTATTTTTTAACAAGCGTCTATTAGCGTAACTTGTTTCAGATGTTCTTAATTAAGCTATTTTTAATAGTTCCATCGGTTCGAAGCTTTGCAAACTAAAGTAATACTGAAGAAAATAGAATACTCTCGAATATATGGTACTCTCTAGCTAATCTCAAATAGTCCAACGATTACGTAAGCGTATTTTTAATTTTTACAAAATTAAATTTTTACTATTTTTCTAATGAATAGCGACATGCGTTTATCTTCAAGCGCAGGAAATTTTATGAGATTTTATGTTCCTTACATTTTGAGTCCTAAAATCTAATATTTTTATTATTATATTGTAGAATATTATACCTGTTGATTAAAGCCGAAAAAAATATTGATAATTGACACCAATATTTTGATAAAAAACCTAAGTAGATCAATGATCATTCAACGGTTAAACACCATTCTTTTCAATTACTACGTTTTATGTACTTATTATACGATCTCTCTCTAAGCTAAGTTCCAGAGCGTTTGATGTAATAGGTAGTTTACAAAAAATTAAAATAAATTTAGGAAAGTGTAATATTTCCACCACGAATAAAAAGCAACCTGTATTGAAATGGGTGAAGATTAAACGTAGCCGGAGGTCAATCGAATGGAAATAAAAAAGAAGGTAACCATATCCTCTCGGGTACTTACATCGCAATGGTGTCTTTGGTACCTACACATATCCCCTCACTCAACCTTGCTTGGTCAGTCTTGCAAACCGGAACCGTCCGACATTTCCGGGTATATATCAGTGTATTCGTATCCGGCCATTTGAACAAGACCGGACATGAAATTTTCAGTCCATTTAGAAACCGAAAACGACGGTAGCAATAACATTTTTCGAACTACTTTTTCGTATTATTATATAAACTTTATGAAAATTTGTATTTCGTCTTTGGTGTTGTTTATGTTTATAACTGGAAAATCCTCTCGTGTTGCTATATTCATCTGTACAGCTAAACATATAATAAAAATATTAAAACGAGCCTATGAATTAATAATGTTATTTGTAAAAATGCATTTGAGAGCAAGTATTTTTTTTGCTTTTTCTATCTATCTCTCTCTTTGTAACGACATTAAGTAATATTTATTTAACAGGTTTTGATGTGGATTTTTCAATAATGTTAACTTAATGGTATCAAAAGAAATATCTGAGGTATAAGTAGCAAACAACGTTGACAAAAATCAAGAACTAATGTATGTTTTGTTGTTTGTGATATTGCATGAAGTCTCTTCTTATATAATTAAATTAAAACATAATATGTTAATTAGCTTGTTAATTTTACTTTTAAACAACCTAACGGATTTCAATAAAATGTTACGTATGGATAATGTATTAACCATCATAGATTAAAAGTAAACTATATATAATTACTCTATCATTTATATTAACAGCGAAGAAAAACGCTATTATGTTCATAGTTTAGCTTATATAAAGTAATCATCGTTTATCTATGCTTAAATTTACTCCTAACGTATTCTGGCCGATAAACATTTTCCCATGGACGTTAGGTGAAGAGAGAGTAGAGGGAATTTCCTTAAAGCAAGCTATCGTACCACTACTGCTAAGTGACGATCGACATTTTCCTTATATTTTACGGCGAAGTTGCTGGAAAAAGATAGAATTCCGTCAAAAATTAAATATTTTCTATGTAAAACTTATTAAGTAAATTTAGAAAACATTTTCATTATCCTATTACTGTTTGAAGAAATGAAACAAATGAAGAGGATTTCACCGAAAAGTCATAGATGTATTGATGACAATTGTTGGTATCGCTGGGAAGTTTACAAGTGAAGAAACGCGTTCAACTACTGACTATAACGATGGGACGACGTTGACATTAACAGTGCAGTTCACTCTTCCTAATAACTAAGTGATTCAGGAAGATTACAAAAGCAAAGATGCGAAAAAAAGTTAAACCGAAATAATGACATTTTGACATGTAAACTTTTAATAAGTTACATGCAATCACACCAGTAATATAGGCTGTCCATCTAGACCACTAATTTCTACGGTATCAAAATACTTTATATTTCTATATCAAAGAGTAACAAAAACGACAGCTAAATAATTCTAGTAAAATTGTCTCCTTTCCTTCTCCGTTAGTTCGTTGAAGTCTATCCTTAAAACTTACAAGAATAATTTTTGGTAAAATGTATAATATTTTTTCAAACTCTTTTTTATACATGGCAATTTGCATTCATTCAAAATTTATTTTTTGTATAAAACTGCATACGGTGAATACTCATTGTGAATATTAATTTTTTAACATCGAGTACCTACTTATTATTTAAATAATATCCAATCATTGTATCAATATGGAAACCTACAGAAAGTGAAACTTACTCTTAGTAAGAAAATTTTCTGTTGATTTTTCAAAAATATCTCTTTAAATAGAACATAAACCTGTTTATTACTGAAAATAACAACCAGTCAGTAGAATATCGAGATTGAAATTGTTGGTCCATTTTGCTGCTACGTCTGTCTCAAAAATAGCATTTAGTAGAAATCTGGAATTTGACTTTAATATTTCACTTTTCTTTTGTTTATACGCGCGAAATAAACTAAATACCCTCGATTCTGCCTACGCAAATAAGAAGGCCATATAGTAAGCCAGTCAAACAGCAAATGAATCTAAATGAACTCGTTTACAAACACTAGTCGGTTTATAGACTGCAACAATGTAACTCAAGTTCACACAAACGATTGTAAACCTTCGAACCATATATGTATATATATATATATATATATATATATATATATATATATATATATATATATATACATATATATATTATATATTTAAGAATATTTGCGGCTCGGAGCGAAACGGCTAAAAGTACATTTATTAAAAAAAAGTGTCGATAAAACTACAGTAAATGGTTTATCACATTTAAAATTATAATTAATATTAACACACACACACACACATACACGTACGTACGTGCCCACACTATATGTAAAATAACCGGCTAGGAAATTTGAAATTGAGATGATTTAATCTTTGATGCATTATTTCAAAATTGTGTTCAATTTATTAAACATTTTCTTAAAGCAAATTGTAATATGTCTGATTTCATTTAGTGAATATACATATAAATTTGCTTGACAATATGACTTTAACAATAATACTAACGAAACGACAAACTCAAACATCAACCATAATGGGTTAACGACAACCACGTTTAACCTATTGTTCTTTTTCGGCACACATAAATAATAAGTTTTAATGGATACCATTATATCGACACTACAATATTATGAGTAGCAATTAATCATTCATAATTTATGGTTTAATATATTAATGGTTAATTTATTTTTTATTTACACAAATTAAACACTATGCTTAAATTGGTTATTCAGCCAGGATAATATTTTGAGAAGGAACAAATTAGACTACGCATGCCAGAATTGCACACCGAGGGTCCATACAAATATATGTATACATGGGTATATATATATATATATATATATACACATATATATATGTATATATATATAAATATATATATATATATATATATATATATATTACTTTCCTCTACCTTAAAAACTGCTAAGATCAAAATTATGGAAAAAGTGGGTTACATAAAATTTATCTAATATTTAAAAAAAACTTTTTCGAAACATCGAAATCTTTCGATATTCTGATGCATGCGAAAAACATATATTTACCTGGTGAGAAATAAAGTTAACATTTGTATACAGTGTAATAGAAATGCTACGTACACTTAAATATTTACATGTACCTAAATATGGAGGGAAAAATATAAGTGTTGATAGAACTTGATCTACAAGGGACCAGGTTCTGCTTTTATTGGACCAATTTACTTCATATATTACTTATAAAAATGAAAATTAATTAAAACCGTATCACGGAAGTAAGTGACGTTTGTAATAGAGAGGAACTTAGCGCGTCCCGTTTAGTCCGGCTTTATTGTTTAGGGGTGAAGAAACGATATTCGACTGTTTACGCTGCCCTATCTCTTGAAGGATTATCATGCAATTTTTTTGACATGTTTAGTACTACCTTAAACGTCGAAGCTTAAGAACACCTTTTGTTTCAAAATAAGTCGTCTAAAATTCGTTAGCTCTCATAAGTCAAAAATAAAAACAAAATCACTATAAGATTATTCGTGTATCTGCCTATGTGTTACAACCAGTTGTCTCAAAAATGGTAAAAAAATTTGGAACAGAAGATTTGACGTAGGAACTTCAAATTTCGAAATACTTTATACTGATTCCCATATTTTGCAGCAACTAATCATTCAAAATATTTGTATGGTAGTTTTAGAAAAAGCACGAAAAATATTTCTTTAACTTGTATATCGTGTGGAATATCTTTTGAAAGTGTTAGTTACAAGGCAATAAAAAAAAACTTTTCTAGGAAATTCAAGAGGTGACAAAGATATGCATCAAAATGTTGGAGGAAATTTTAACCCTCCCCCCCCTCTCCATTCTTCTTTCTCCCTTTTCTGAAACTATTGAAAGAAAAATCTTAAAAATATTGAGGATTGCTAGAATCTGTCTACAAGGTTACGGAAAAAGTATGGCGATGTTTTGGAATTTTCTGGTGATCCTTTTGTAGTTTTTAAGATACTGGTTCTACTCCTTATTAGCATACGCGTTTACAATATCCGTTGTATAAAATTAATATATTATTTTAATATTCGTCGTATAAATTTTATATATGTCCTACGTCATGCCCATTTTAACGCTAAAATGTGAAATCATTAAAGGTTCACGGTCATAATGAACCGTTACTTCGAATGAGTGAACGTATTTGATTACACTTTCATTTTCAAATCTAATCATTTCTTAAAAGTTATTGCGAATATTGTGTGTAGGGTAATAAGGAACGTCTGCGTTTACTCAATATTAGTGTATTGATCGATTTTACTCTGTATAGAGTCATCGTTGCTATGAATATTTAAGTCTGTTTATTTTGTTATCAGTATATCTGATCATCAATTTTTTTCATGGAGGTATCAATTGTAATTTGAAATTAATATCAAATACTAAGTTGCAGAAGTTTATAACTTAGCAACAAATACCAAACTTCTACGCAGTAAAATATAAAGGCACGACATTACAAACATCACCTACATTGGTACCGCCTCTCTCATCAAGACCTATAGGATACTTCCCGTTAGCCTGGAGTCTTGCAATTTAGAACGAAGGAATGTAAAGTAAAAATAAATAAAATTCAAGAATCATTAACTTGTCATTCTAGGTGACTAATCCTCTTTTTTTCTTTTAAATCCTATATTTTTCGTGTTTTGTTTGTATATATGTGTAATGTTTCTTCTTCCTATGCTTTGCATATAACGATACAGAACAAATATATAACGGTACAGAACTGCGTATATACAGGCGTATATATAATACAGGGCGCGAGTACTGCTTGCGCTTATGTACAATATTTGTTACGCTGTGGAATATAAGACATGAAGTAGATCAGTAGTGTTTCTAATTTAAAAAGAAACTATTAAGTACTTGTCCGGTTCGCCTTAAGAGGATTGTGTACGCACATATTTATACAAATCAAATTGTAAATATTTGAAACTATATAAAATGAAAAAAACACTGAGTAAAATTATATTATTTGTGTACATACAGATACAAAACTGCTATATTTATATATATATATATATATATATATATATATATATATATATATATGTATATATGTATATATATATATATATATGTACATATGTATATATATATATATATATATATATACATAAAAGTAGGTTTACTCATAAACGCAATAAGTGTAGTGAAGATTTCAGAAATTAAGGAATTCATCGTTGTAGGCTTTCGATAAACTTTAAGTAAGGTTTTATAAAATCTGCCATTTCCGGTTCAGTTGTTCAGAAATAGAAGGGATATATTTTCCCTTCGTCTTTCAATACACATCTTGAAAATATTTAATTAGAATTATGAAAAAAAAATTTTCGAGATCTTTTTATACGCATCTTCAAAAACATTCAACAAATATTTACATGGTTAGCACATTAATATAGTCCGTATTAGTAGAAGTCCTCATTTCTAATAATGTAAATACTGGTAAAATATTCAGACTAAGATAGGTTTTAATATAATGCAAATAGATCAATTTACTTTAAAAAAAGTAAAAAATTAAAATGTTTTACTAATTTATTACTTGAAACCAAAGATATTACAAGATTTTAATTAAAATTACTCAACTATATTATTTCAAAGATGCCTAAATCTTACAATTTTAAGGAGTATTAAGAAATAAGTTTTGTGCCTCTATTAAAAGTAATCACATGTTGCATATTTTATTGACTATATATTTTCACGCTACTATTTAGCAACACGAATTTAACTTTGCTTCTAGTATATACAAAACTAAATAAAAATTAGCTAAGAGAAGAAGCCAACACAAAAATCATTATTTATTTATTTATTCCAGGCCTACCAATTTAAATTATTTTCACATTCACATAAACCTAAACTCAGAATTCGTTCGTAGCCTAAACTATCCTAATTTATTCATCCCCTACACATCACGACTGGTGGCACTTGTAAATAACGGCTATAATTAAAACATCCAAAAATGTTTATTTTGCGATGCGCCCGATCCCCGAAATCTTCCCTCCTATTTCATTAATTATATGGTCGATGACGCCAAACGAGTTAAGTGGAAGGCACAGGGTCCGACAGCCACTTACTGAGAGCGGCAAACAGAAAATTGGGGAAAAATAAATACCAAATTCATTCCAGTAACAGCACCCTTAAAATTGGTAAAAGCATAGTCTAAAAATAATTACTCGCATAGAAATTAGACAGGTCATTCTAACCAAACCGGAAGGTAAATTCCACTCATCGATATGAATTTTTAATCATGAAGTTAAGTGAAACTCACGATATTTTATTGAATTTATGTAAAGTACTCATTAGAACAAATTTGTCTAATAGCGACGAATCTATCGATGACTTTGAAAATATTCGACAGAATTATCCACGAATTTAATCTGTAACCGAAACCTCGAACGTTTGCGAAATGTCATTTTCGCCTTCCCTTGAACGTATAATTTTTTATTATTTAAGTATTTTAGGGCAATTTAATAATAAAAATAATAAATATTACTGAACTAAATATACATATATATATATATATATATATATATATACACATATATATATATATAATATATATACATATATATATATAAAAATAAAATAAACTTTTTTCTCTTTTATTTCATTTAAATGTTACTTGTAACTGAATTTTAGTAAAATTCGCCTAGTAAGCACAAAATTCGAGATATCAGAGTTATGTCTGTTGGGGATCTTGATTTGATCTTGGAAGAGTCCCTTCGTCGATAGTACATAATTTTGCCCGCAGAGCAACTCGCTCATTCTTAATGAAAAAAAAACAAAGAAAAAAACTCTGCCACTTAATTCATCACCCGTACGTCTGGCGGATTTGCCAAAATCCTCATAAACGCTACTCGTGTTTCAACCTCTGGACAGGCCGGACACCTGTCTTCTCGTCGTCAGAGGCGCAGGTGACATCTCGAAAGAGCAGCCACCGTTTCATTATAAATGATGCGGGAAAGGCAACACGGAGGCTGAACAAAGAGGCGAGGCAAAACGAGACGAAACCGAATGCGGTTTCATCTCGTTTCGGTAGATTTATTTTTGTGATATCATTTCATATAAATGTGAGAGTTGACATTATTTCAGATAAAATTGGTAAGAGTTGACAAATAGTAGACTAGTTTAATAAACACGTCTTCCTGCAAAAAAATATTGATGTGAAATTTGGCAACAATTTTTTTTAACAGATCCGGTTTTAATATAATAGATACTAATATCTATATTTATATCCATTTTACATTTTATGTATGTAAACAAAATACAGTAATGGTAAATTGTAGAGAAAAAATGAACCATCTTTAAAATTTATTGTGTATTTGGTTATAGATGCATCCGGCCGAAATCGAGAAAATCTGTGAAATTAAATAAGAAAGATATAAGTGCCAAAACTGTTTAAGGCTCCATATTGCGATTCAAAATTATATATGTTATAGAAAATTGAATAAAATTTCACAAAAATTGCTTTCCCAAGCTCTCAAGCTTTTGGAGTTACGAAACACAAATTTGACGCTAGTTTTTTTTTTAATTGAACCTGGCAAATTGAAAACCTTTCAATGGGGTTTCATGTTTTCACCCATCATTAATGTTGTTGAAATTTCTATTCAGTATCGCTAAATATGCTTCACCCTTTTCGTTGAATATTAAAATTGCAAATAAAATGTATATTTATAAATCGCCACATCGCGCTGCTCCAGTTTGGTGGTGTCGCATAGAACCCGGCCGCCAATATACCTAACTTATTAGTTAAAATAAATTGATAAGTGAAATGAGATCTGGAAGTAATTAGGAAACTTTAAATCCAACTGACGTTCAATTTTGGTTTCTTTATATTTTATTATATTAACTATTCTATTACATATATTTTTCTGCGCACTAAGGAGTTATTCTTACTTCATAAATGTATAATAGAGTGACAAGATTACGCGCATTAGGCAGGACAAATATAAGAATACAAAGATAAGCGACTCGGAACCAGTTCACTGTTCACCTTACGGCACTACCGACATCTGTATTTTGCTATTAAATTGTACAAACGTACCGTTGCCCTTCCCACATCGGAATGCCTACAATCGTCCATGATGTCGGCCACGTCACTTTGTAAATATATTTACGGCGAATTTACAGAACTGTCTCTTTAATTGCGACGACTATTTTGGTCGCTGGAACTGTTGCCTGCCAGCTGTTTTATAATAAGTCAAAGTGACAATAAAACTTGATAGATTTTGCAGGACAATACTACAGTATTATGACAGAATTTTATACGAAACTTTAGCGGAGAGTAATTTGTTTGATAGAATAGTTTCTATTAGCCGCGTGTTTGACAAATCACTAGAACGGTTGTGTGGTAGCAAATGTTGATTTCATTTTCAGTTTATAATTCCATAAAAATATTAAGACAGGCAAATGCTGCTTTGTTTTAATTGGGGCAAATGCTGCTTTGTTTTATTGGTATTTTTCATTGACCTTGTATTAGTTTTCTAGGAACTGATGTATACTACTTTATTATGAAATTTCATCTACAAATCTGGCAAGATGCTATGTCAATAAGATCTGTAACCAATAATTTTTTAGTTTTTGAGTAGTAAAAAGTTTTAATTGATTTTTCATTAACTATACTATTAAAATAATTTATATAGAGATTATAGGACGAAAAATTAAGGGAAACATTAGAGATAATAAGGAAAAGAAAATTTTAATTTAAAAACTGTAATTACAATATAAAAAATCTTTAGAGCTTTATAAACGCGTTTATGATAAAATTGCAATAAAATCATAAAATTTACTATTCAGTTTCCGCCGTTACAACGAATTAAATGTTCTTGTGATGGCTTATATTTTTTATCGAACGAGTGTATTTAATACTTTTTCTTAATTTAGTCTTATTTTACTTAAGTTGTATAATCCAGAAATGATAAAAAATAAACGAAGAAATTAAAGGCCTATCAGAGGAAATAAATGTAATTATTAAAGGAAAGATGTTTACATTATCCAATTTAAAAGAAAAGTGATAGTATGAGATTAGAAAACTTCCCTGTTGACTAGATAAGTACATTAAATTTAACAAATATATTAAAATGTACTAAACAAATCTGGATCAACATTTTTAAAGTTTACAATGTTCGAATCCCGTTCAAATTAGAAAAACTTTTTTCTGTAATTTATTACTATAAAAATTAACATTAAAATGAGTAATTTTAATTTAAGTATCTTTAGAAACCATAATTTTTAACCATAATTCTTTGTAGACATATTATTTTATGTTTGACAAAACAGTAGATATACTTAAATATGACCTCTCAAACTGCGTTTATTCATATATGTAATACTTTTACAGAGCTGCTGTTGAAGGACGAAACTAAAATTAAGTTCTTAACTTACGACCAATTGTTTGTAAGTCAGTCAATACTCCTGGGTTAATTAAACAGTTAATTTCAGTGGTACATAAAATATGGTTATATAACCACATTTGAATTTAATACCAGATTGAGAAACAAATAACTCATCTGAAATTGTTTCTTTCAAATATGTACTAATTCATTTATTCAATACTAGCAGTTACTTCGAACCCATGCTTAAAAATTTATCTTTAAACAAATTCGAATTTTCATAAGTGGTATTTAACAGATATCGCGCATGACATAAATATGTTAAAAGCCGCAAGTAAAGACAGTGGTAGTCAATGGGGTAACAATGAAACGTTAGAGGAGTAATGGGTTGGATTAAGGTTGACCTATCATTGGAATTTCTACGTTTACGTTCCTAACGCAAGACATTGACAGTGTTCTGAAAATAAAATTATTAATTCTAAAAGAATCAGGTATGTTTCCGGTATGAAAACTATTCTGCATATTGATTCGTTCTGTTTGAGATTTTCCATGTGAAAACAAATGCAAAAAGCTTTTTCTTTCATATTCCATCATTAACAATTAAAAACAAAATAATTCGATTTTATACTACACATGTCGATTATACGTGCGGTGCTTTAAACTACTTTGTAGGTTTTAACTTGTAACATAAGTGTAAATAAAAAATGATATCTAATATCCTGTAAGTTTCATGGACGAAAATAAGTATAAATGAATATGTGATACCACTTGTCAAAGGCACTTGATTTTCGAATCCAAGGTTGTTTACAACAAAATTTCAATTACATGAAATTAATTTTGCATGATCGTAATTATGATAACGTAGTTATGACTACGTAACTACGTAACTACATAGTAATTATGAGTAGTTGACTTCTAAATACACCGAAAAACAATCACGAAATAAGATAGAAAATCTGTTATAAATAAATATGAAGAGATAGATAGCTTGTTGGAAAAATTGGTATTATAACCGTAATATTTTCGTCTTAATTAATTTTTATCTGTTGACTCAAAACAAAAAATAATATAATTGTGTTGCGTTTAGACGATATTGGAAATTCTCGGGCATGCAAAGCTGTTAGTTTTTTAAAAAACTGTTAAGTATAGTAAAACTAGTAAAGGTCTGTTGGTTTTTTAAAGAATTATTAAGTAATGAAGGAAAGGAAGCACTTTCATATTTATAACATTAAGTTAAATGTTATAAATATGAAAGTTATAAGACACTTTAACATAAGACACACAAACAGATAATAACTTAGAAACCTAAATATTCAACAACGAAAACACAAATGGAAAACCAATATCATTATTCATTTAAAAGTATATATGAAGCATACATAGCAAATAATTATTGGAATTTAATAAAATTTACCTAAAAACAAACTTTTACATAAATTAAGAAACGTTAGAACAAATTTAAAGAATTAAATATAAATATATAACTGACGTTAAAAACTTAACTTTAACTAACTTTAAAAATAGGATGACGTAGTTAAAAATAGTTTTCCGGACTTGTTTATGAATCTTCCCATATTTGAACACACACACACACACACACACACACACATATATATATATATATATATATATATATATATATACATGCATACATATGTATATATACATTGTCAACGATATTCTTTTGGGCTTATCCTATTTTAAAGGTTTATTTATTCAATAACGCCATTTTAGTTCAAATTGACACAGCAACAATAATTGATAAATTTCCAGAATTAGCTTTATATCCGAGTCATTCGGACGCAAATATTACAGAAGAATGAGTTTAGAATGCTCATAAGCTTGGCGAAACATGTATATAGTAAAATTTCATAGTAAAATTTCATACCAAAATTTGATTTTTTGAAGACCTTGCATAGGTCTTCCAAAATACAATTGACCATTATACTTGATGGCGTGCACGAAAATATTTATGCAGAGATAGTTATTTGAGATCCCCATTCATAATAACAAATAGGATATATACATATGGTCCAAAACTAACGAAATTGTGAGGTAAGGTCTTGGATTATCTAAAAAGTGGTATGCAGAGTTGCAGGATTACAGTGAATTTCGTTTTCTAGGAAAATTTCTTAGGAAAAAACCGAGGAATTAATTATTGTCTTTTGTTTATCCTATGATAATTTTCAAATCAATATGTCAATTCTTAAGATGCCAAAAATTTACGTAGTATGTAAATAATAAATATTAAAATGATTGCATAAACACATGAGGTGAAATGTTTTAAGTTACATTATATATTTGGTCTTTACAAATTGCAATTAATCTGTTTCCCATTTTCTTTTATTCATTTTTAAGCCCAATTTGCCAAAAAGTCATCTTCGAAGTGGCATTCAATGCATATCTACTTTTCTTTTTCTTCCATTTTATAGATTTTAAAAATATAAAAAGTTATAAATTTTATATATATATATAGTCTTCGAGATCAAATATTTTTTAAATAATTTTAGCCGTTTTTTAGGAAAAAATTATAAATAAGTTTTTATATTCAAGAATTTAAACTCTACATACTTATACATATCTTCTTACTTTGTTAAATCTCTGTATATACTAAGATCATAGAATCCCTTTAAATATTAAAGCTTGATTAGGAGTTATATGAAAAATACTTAACAGATTTTGTGAAAATTTTCATTATTTGAAGGTTTGAAGTTGCACTTAAAGTGGAAATATATAATGTCATAGGAAAATTTAGGAAATTCTAAAATTATAAAAAACGAAAACTCCAAATTGAAAGTTAACGAAGTAGGACCAAAACTAGGATTATATAAGTAAACAGCAAACCTGGAACTTTAAATCCATTCATTCTAACATATATTTTTTAGTTAACTATAAATTGGGCTAGATGTAACTATAAATTGACTAACCATCCATAACCTATTCACACTGCAGACATAAATTTTTAACTTCCTAAGAGTTACGCGTCTAAAACATAAGGAAAACATACTTCCGAATAAAAAAATTGAAAAGAAAACTCCAAAGTACGCCTGCGCAACTCCTTGCTTTAAATATTATACAACATTACCCATGTTTCTTATATAACATTACTCCTTTGCGAGCCAAAAATGTTTTCTGTTAATTTTCGAACTGTGACCAAAAGGAAAATAAACTTTTTGTCATAACAAAACCTGATTTTTTTAACGTAACGCGGGAATAATTCATAACATTTCGCCATCTCTCCGATTCTGCACCTTATATTACACTTTGGGACGTTGGTGGAATACATTAAGATTTGTAAGACTGTTACTTTTTAAGAGTATTATTTTTGTGTGCACAAGACGGCGGTCGCGTAGCCAGGGGTGACTCACGAATCAAGATAAAGTTAAGCGTCTCCACTACGTTTCATTTAATTCTTTTTTAAGTTAAAAGTGAATTATCTTGCGGTTAAGCACCGTTTTTATGTTTGCATAAATCAGTGACATGGATAAATTTATTTGACATTTAACTGCACCAGAATTATATTACGCATTTCTTTCGTGATAATATTTCGAGGCGAAAAATTGTTTTTTTAATGTATGTTTCTGGGTAAAGAAGCAAAATTGTAATGAATTCACATTTCAGCGAACTTATATATATTTAGATAGAGTATTTAATACTATTATTATTTAAACACAATACTATTATTAATTTCACCGATTTATGAAATTCAGCCCCAAAGATTTAAAATTTGCGTTTAAAATACGCAATTTTGTAATTAAAGCTGCAGTTTTTCCGGTACTTGGAGCGAATATAATTGCTAATATATCAATGTAATTTATATTGCAATGTTATACTAATATTTATGTTAAGTTTACGGCAAATGTTTTATGAATATAATATTCAATATACACATTTCTACATTACTTTCCTTTTTATTCACCATTTTAGCATTTTAAATTAACTATGATTTTTTTGAATTTCTGTAGGATGTTTAAGCCTATTAACATCCCTTCATTTTCTCACCGCCGTCGTTTAAGTGGGAAACCCCGTAATATAATGTCGCACATGAGTTGAAAGTTTTAAAAACAAAATATGCATTAATTATATTAGAGGAGCGTATTTATTATTTTATGACGAGCAATGTGCCTCAAAGAATCGTTATTTGCATAACAACTTGATAGTTATGGTCAGCTACTATATGGCATGTCTGCTAACAAATTGCATTACGTTTCGCTAAATGCGTTGTGATGTTGATGTTTATTTATTATATTTGTAAACATAGACATTTTTACTGAATGTGTGTGTTTAAACATATTAAAATAAATGTGTGTGTTTAAACAGTAATATTCGGTACTTTTGGGTAGGGCAAATTGCAAAAGCAGGCACACACAATATATACTGATTCATATTTTAGATGAAATAAGTTTTAAAGAAGAATCACATAAGCGAATATGTTTGTACACGTGGTACTAAGTTGTGATTAGTTTACAATGTAGTAATAACAACAAACACATTTGGGATCACTATAATGTACTGCTAGGCGGCCTTAACAGACGCCTGTTAACATAAAAATCTAGTCAGTCGGCCTATATTTACATGTATATAAGTATATGTACACATTAAAAGAGGGTGCCATAATTTTTAATGAAGTGATTGATGATGTCACCATGTATTTTACAACTTAAAAAATAATTTAAATTTATCCTTATATCTTTTTAAAAAAATATTTTAATATGTTGTTCTAGAACGAGGGGTTTCTCGTTAAATCCGTGATAAATTTTTTCCAGTAACTATTATACCTAGCCCCGAGAGGATAGACATTTTAAAATGAAGTTTAGGTTTAATTTACAGTCTTTAGTTTTTAAAGTTCGTTTTGAAAATATTGAACTTGACATGTGTCTATCAGCCCCATCATTTTTAAACACGAACCCAAAAAAAACTACGAAACTCTAGATTGTCAATTGAAATAGATAATTGTTGAATAAAATAATTTCAGTTTAGCTACAAAAATAATTTTAAAACATCGAACACCGAAGTAAAGTTCCTTAGTTGTCATACTAAGGAACTTTACTTCGGTACACTCTTAGAGATATTTAATATTCAACTTCATAGCGCAGATTCTGAATAGAATGTACGTAATATCAATGCAGTTTAAATATCAATACCATAGTATACAAATATGAAGTAGCTTGCAGGATTTAGTTACTTTGGATAAATTTAGATTTTCATATGACCGAGGTCATAATATAAATCACCTTGCAGGGTTGTTATACACTGAGTCAAGGCCGGCGTACACGTTATATACTATTACGTAAATTATTGATGTAAAGAAACATATCCAGAATAGATAGATGAGATTAATGATGTGAAGAACAAGGTCCAGAACCGACAGTCGCAATTTTTCTTTAACTTTTGGAAATATTTTTTAATTTTTACCAAATTCTTGTCCGATTTAATTTTTTATTTAATTTTTGTTTCATTTTTCTTTGTATTCCTTTTACTTTTTTCGAAACACTATTTGGCGTTGTGTCACTGGTAAATAATTGATCTTTTAATCTTATAACTAAAATTTCAAAATTATGCGTAAGAAATATGGTTGAAAAAGTTCGATCGATAAAAAAATTAAAAATAAATGAAACTACTGCTTGTTATTTTGCGTTATTTTGCGCAAAATTATAATTTCAAAGAAGACACAAAGAAGACTCGTATGAAAGGCAAAATTTAATAAAACCGTATTCATATAATTATTTGGTAAAAGTGATATATATATATACGTGTGTGTGTATGTGTGTGTGTATGTGCGTGCGTGTGCGTGTGCACGCGTGCGCGTGCGTGCTTGCGTGCGAGCCTGCGTGCGTGCAAACGTGAGTGCGCGGGCGCGCGCGCGCGCTCATTTGTGTGTGTGTAAATAAATATTTTGTATTGTTATTTATATAAGCCACTAAACATGCTTCAAGACAAAAATACTCTTCTGTTGAATCCCATGCATAATCTCTTTAAATAAAATTTGCATCAATGAACGAAAATTCCATTTCTCATAAGAGACATTTTACATTACATTAATTAAAATAAAGTTATTTTACTGTAATATAGCAAATAATTTTTACAGATTGAATTCCAACGAATATATTAATAATGAATCGCCTCAATGTCAACAGTATTTAAGTTTCATGCCTGAAGGGTCCAAACGAATACATACTGTTCTTTCTCGGTCGTTCGTCCGTCTACCCGCCTGTAACTATTATTTAGTTTCTAAACTGCATTTATTATGTTGTTAAAATTAAATACAATTTTAATCCAAATATAAAGTCGAAATAGAATATAGTAAAAAATTATGGTATACTCTAATACATTCAAATATCAGTATCGATTAATGCAAAATATTTTTGAATTGTAATTTGTACAAATTGCATCTGAAATGCAATTCTAAAGCGCATGGTACAATAAATTAAAGTAAAATCCACTTAGTCATTTCATATTTAGCTTCACAACACAGAATACGTTTTTTTCTATTTCGTATTGTCTGAAAGAAATAATATTTGTTTTTTTTTTCTTATGTCAACCAAAGATATGATAAAAGCTTTATTTGCATAGCGAAAACAATTTTTTATATTTTCAAATAGTATATCAAAAATAATTTTTATCCCTAAATATAACATTCCCCGAATAGTCACCTGCATATTCATATAACTATTTGACATGTCAAGTCATTCACTAAACAAATAGATCCGTGACATACAGCCAATATTATTAATCTATCGACGTACTATGAATTGATTGACGATATTTCACATCACTATGTAGTGGGAAGGTCACTGGAACGTATTATAACGAAGATGTACAAGCTAATTATGTGTATGAATTTGCTCATCTATTGATGTATAATCCTCTTAAGTTCGTAAAACTACGTTACGACTCAATGAGGAAAAAGCAACAATGATCTCAATTGAATTTCCGGCCCTCAATACATGTCGTAAAATTCAAATCAATCATTGCCGTAAAAACAAAAATCGATCATTCAAAAGTATCTCAAGAATGAAAACGTATCGCTTTGTGTGTATTTTAGTGAAAGAGGTTTCGTTTTAACGTTCCTTCATGAATAATATTAGCCAAACGTGTGCATGTCTAATCGAACAAAGCGTACGTATCCAATCACGCATATATTTTTTTAAGAAAATAGTATTATGTATTATATTTTTTTTTAACGTATAGAACAAATAAACATCAACAAGCAAGTATATAATTTCAGATATAGTTTTAAACAAAAAAAGCAATGCAATAGATAAAAAAATACGGTATGTATAGGAAATAACTAGAAATCCTGGAGTAAAATATTCCACGAAATGGATTCTCAAGCCGTGAATCGAACAGCGTAAACAGTCGAAGTAATTCAGTGCCTTCAATATCGAACTGAGTTCGGGAATAGTTAGGAATCGCAATCGAATATTGTTGTGTGCATGTGATTTATGAAATGGTGGATATTTTCTGGCATCCACATTTTAAGACAAATTAATAATCGAAAACTCATCAGACTTACAGTTGTTATTTTTTTCAAGTAAAGAAAAACAAACATGATTAAAATATACAATGCAAATACTTTGATTCGCTTTCAATGAATGATGTCGGAACATCACGGGCAATTATGCTAATCATCAAAGCATCAATTTAATCATCATCATTTTTAGATTCCAAATTAAATTACCAAACAAAAAAATAATGTTTATTTCTTCCAAAATTCAACATTTCAGTATCAAAAGCTTTTAATTTTTAACACGATTACTACGAAAACATTTCTGCCTGTGTTTCAGGAAAATTAAGTTTTAACGTCTCATTTACTAAAGAGTCATAGCTAAAACGTACCACGAACTCATATAGGAGAGTTAAGGCACGTAAACTTCCAAGAATAACGTCCTCTGAAACCTAGCGCATTCGGTTATTTATTTATTTTCCCTACGAGGACAAACTAGGCAAATAAATAAATAAAGCACTCTTTTCTGGAAAGCATCTCCCGTTTTTATAAGATCAGATGCTGTATCTAAGTAAGTGATCTGACTAATTTACGACATTGATCGATAGCGGCGAAAGTCATCGATAGACGACCTTCACCGTTATCGATCACTGGCGCGATTCCTTTGTTTCAATTAATGGGCGCGGTGCGTGTACACAGCGCGTGTACACGCCCTCATTGAAGATGGCTTTGATTGATGTAGATGAAAACTTTCTATCCAAATATTGTTGTATAAAATGATTATATGATTTATTGAAACACTTTGTAGACGAGTATCAATTTGTTATGGGAATTTAAGCAACGTGCAAAAATATTAATTTTCCAAATTATTTTCATACATGTTTTTATTTATATGTTAATAAATTAAATAAAACATACTGAAAAATCCTAATATATCCTTCGTAGAATATTATAACATGAATAATACGAGTATAATATATTTTAGTAAAGAATTGGCCGAACAAATATTTTTTGAAATCTAAAAAGTTGTTGGTAGATTATTTCGATTATGAACTACAAGCGTTTCCGAAATCAAGCAAAAATAAATTGTCTACTGTAAGTGAAAATCGCGTAATAAATCTTCCTTACCGTCAATTTGTTATATTTATCAAGGAGCGGTTAAACTTTATTAAAACCAAGCTTCAATTTTTTTTAGATTTAGTTTAATATAACTTTGCAAAATATACAGGTGGAAAAACGATTTGTATATCTAATTATACGAATTTTATAAAGTTATTCTTTATTATAAAAATTCGTTTTTAATTCTATGTTGTCTCAAATAAAGTGACTAGTATCAACGAAATTACCTTCGTTTGAATTCTAAAAATATATATGAAAGGGGGAATGAATATTTTCTTATTTCACCCCTGTATTAAACCCATTGCTAATGGTAACTAGTTAAAGACAGCCCTTCACATCAACAGACGTGTGATTAATATATTCAAGCACCGTGTATTTAAGATCGGTATTAAAATAGATTTATTTAATAATTGAGTCTTTTACATGCTTCATTCAAC
The DNA here is from genome assembly GCA_039881145.1 of Druceiella hillmani. Classification (NCBI taxonomy): domain Eukaryota; kingdom Metazoa; phylum Arthropoda; class Insecta; order Lepidoptera; family Hepialidae; genus Druceiella; species Druceiella hillmani. The sequence continues at coordinate 3,052,857 of JAYKKI010000138.1, forward strand.
GATTCGTACTTTCCCTCCCTCTGTGCCAAAATGATTCTTATTTACACTATCTCCTACCTCCATCGCTATATGTATCATCAACACTAATACATATAAAGTTTAACCTATTTTATTATTTCAGCCCTACAATTTCTTTATGAAATAGCCTCGACGTTTGCACCTTTAGCGGACGGCAAGTCTTGAGTAGAAAAGAGCCAATAACCTTATCTAACCTTACCATGAAACTTAAATATTAAATTACGCATGGAAAATTGTTTAGAAATATTAAAGGCAAATGATTTATCTTACAATGGTCGCGGTTATTATAACTTTAAGTATATACTCATTGTATGTTATAAATTTATGCATAATGATTTAATTAATATCTCTCTGTAACATTCAATGACCACACTCCGTCTCGAACCAACAACAAACGAAAATGTTTTTTCCAACAATTTATACTACAATATCTTCTCCAATATTTTATACTACAAGCTCTATATCAGTTAACTATCATATAATACACTTAGTATATAGTTTTTTTATGATCAGTTTAACATTATAATTTGGGGTCCACACGAAAGCCGGATAACCGAGTGGTTGGAAAATTCTTCCCGCTAACAAAGTTATTGCTTAAAAATGTTAAGATGCTCTTCCAATAGATGATAATGGTTATCCTTCATCTGCATTTTGAATCTATTTTGTCTAGATCATTTTAAATTTTTGCTAAAATAATCTTATGACAGGTATTAATGAAAAGACTTTATTTCTTCATGTTCAGTAACCTAAATCTTCATATCTTGACAAAACCATCTGAATATAGAGCAAAATTATATTCGTATTCTCCAATTTCCCGACATTCGGCTGTGCTACTAAATGTTTGCGATGATACCAGAATATAAAAGTACATACCTTTGTTACGGGCTACCCTTCTGTAATTAAAAATATATAAATTACTGAAAATATATATGAAATATATAAATTATTGAAATTTTGCACTGAAATTACAGTGATGAAATATAATATATTAATTTAAGTAATAAAATGCATATACTCAATTTGTTGAAACCACTAATTTGTAGGTGAGAGTAGGTCAATTCAGATTGCTGCTAAAAAATTTTCCTTTTACAATAGGTACATGTTAACTAAGCTGGTAGATTTTTCTTTTTGCAACGGAGTGTATATTAAGCAAGCTGCATTTTGCTAATGTATAAAACACAGATATCTCTTACACAAAGTATAAAATAAACGCTGTTTTATCTTGACATACACTTTACAGACTATTGAAAAAGGAACATTTGGAATCACACAAAATTCACAGATCGAAATTCATTCTTCAGTCAATCTAACATTTTAAAATTCTTTGGCGACAATCTCTCACTATGAGACTGTTTGATCACAGACTATTATGTATTTGACGTGACAATATGAACGTAAACAATGAGTTTTAATTGCATTTCTCTAAATATAATTCAATGTATTTCGGACACATAACATATATAAATTTCAGCTTTCTGCACTTCTTCTGGATATAAATTTTAACTGTGCCAAATCTCACATACTTCCGTGCGCGCAATATACTTGAAAAGGGGAGCAAAGTTTCCTCTTCACGTATTAATATACAGGTTGAATACAGTCGTTCCATTATTTCTCATTATTAAAAGGTATATGTTTTGGCTGTAATATTTCTGTTAATAACACAACCATACAAATAAAGAAAATTTAAATATTGGTCTACGATTTCAGAATTTTTAGAAATTAAGTAATTTTTTTCGTTTGCATATTAAATTATTAAAACGCATCTACTATTAAAACCGAGTTATCAATTTGTCTGTCTGTCGATCTATCTGTGTGAAATAATTAAACTCGAAAACTATTGAACGCCATCGACTTGCAACTGATGTGAAAGTTGAAACGGTTCCAAGTTATGATAATGAAAAGTTTACGTAGAAAATTAAACGTCATAGTCACCACACGGATGGTGGGCAGTCGTAGGCCTTAGGAACAAGGAGGATAGGAGAATGGGTGAAGGGGATGCAACTCGATTTGCGCGGTACTTTAATTATACTAATTATTTGTATCTTATCTAAAAACATAAAATAAATGCTTTAAAACACTGTAGTTGCATTCCGTAAACTCCATGCGGGCGTAGTCACAATGTATCGCTTGGAAATAAATAAACGAATGAAAAGAAAGTAGACTCTCGTAAATTAAGGGAATGTGTAATTTTTAACTTTCAAATAAACATAAAATAAACGAGTATTCAAAGCATATAATAACCAGCATATTGCAGCTAGGCCACCTCACCAGAACTCTCCATTTCACCAATATTTTACAAAATATGTGAATTAAATATACGTTATTATTATGTATATGTTTAAATATATGTCACCTCGTTTCGTAAGATCACCTTTATATTTGTATATATTGACAATAAATGTTAGAACCGACCTTGAAATTCAAAGCGGGCTTTTATTCGTTGACCTTCACGACTTACGTACGTGCTACACTCACGTGAGTCGTGTTACACTTCTTTATGGATTCATCCCATTCTTTTCAATTTTGTCTTTCTTCTACTCAAGTAAACTCCTGTTGAAATGTACTGTTGTTCAACATGTGATTAAATTATTTGCAAGCTTAAAGAATGTTGTTAAACAAGATTTAGTCAGACATTTTACTATCAATCTACGTCAAAATGTAAAACTGTCTATAATGCGAGTATTTTTTAATTAAAGAAAACAATTCTGGAAGTTGGTAAGCAGGAAAACCTGTCATTTACATATGTAAGTCGCACTATAACGGTTTCGTGCACATGTAGATCCCAATAAACATTTAATAGCACATAGTATTTCTATTAAATATGAATAAATATTAATTGTTCACAACGTAAATGTATCGCCTACTATATTTTCCACAGGCGTAAAAACTTGGTGGATATGTGAAAAACTATGAGACTTAGTATAGTTTTCCTGTAACCTTTAAGTCAGATTTCACCAACCCTGTTCAGTAGCTTTGTAAATAAGAGGGAAGAGGAAATTTTTTGATAATATACAATCTAAAATTGAAAAAAATTTTATAGGCTCTTCTAAATGAAACGCCATTCGACAATTAAAATTAAAAAATAAGTTAAATACTTTATTTATCCCCTCCTTAGAAGAATATTTTTAAAAAATTAGCAGGTGGGAAAATAGTAGTGGGAGTTAATAAGATATACTGCCCAATTCGAATTTCGACATTCCATAATTTCCGAGAAAATCGGCTTTGATAGGCGGACTGACAGACAAATACATGAATGACCTTATGAAGGTTCCGTTACTCTCTTGCACTCTTATGGTAATTTATTTGTATATTTTTTGAAAACACGATTCCTAAAATACAAAATTTTAGAATGGGCAAGAACATAAACAATTGATAAATAAGAAAATCAAAGAAATGAAAAAGCTTTACTGCACAAAAATAAAAATGCAAAAAACTTAAATCAACTTTTTTATACCAATATCGGGGTCTTTGGATGTATTGATGGTGAAAATAATTTTAGTTCTTGCTTTTCTCGAGATTTAATAAGTAATGCTAACTAACAAATTATTAAAGCCCATAGCCAAAATTCTACGGAATGTTGCTTTTAAACATTTTTTCTTCAACAAGGCATTTATTTATATAAAATACATATTTTTAAAATCCCCTCATTAAGGTTTCAATTCGATAAACTGCGAATATCTGGAGATTAAGACAATCGGAATTGTTCATTCAGACTCTACGGAGTAAAATCGGGACAGACCCACAGATAAATATAAATATATAGACTAATAAAAATCTATCCTCCTCTATAGAACAAACCTAGTGACAATGATCAATCCTATCAAAATGGTAAAAATATGTATTTCAAATAAACAGTTTATGAATACTACATTAATTTGTAAATTATTTTAGTTTAGAAGTATTAAATAAAAAAATAACAAAATAATTGAAGTAGCAATCACATTCTACGCTTATGATCTATGTAAATACTATGTATCTATCAAAGGAGAAATCGTACAATTAATCTTATCCATTAAACCTTCAGTCACAAATTATTAACTAAAAGTGTTTTTAATTCAAAAATACTTTTTTCCGATTTTAGGTGCAATATCTTTAGAGATATATTGAACAATTTGAATACTTAGTTCCCATCTTATTTATGAAAATGCTTAGAAGTTTTTACGCCAAGAAAAATATAATAGTATATTTCCATTTTTCCATATTCATAGCCAATTTTTTTAGAAACTGGAAATTTGGCATAGTAATAAATCTTATTGAACGTTATATTTTTCCTAAGCTAACTTTTCAAATATTTATATACGAATTAAAGAGAGGGCTAATAAACGTCCTACAAAAAAGTAGTTTTTCGTTTTTTTGGACATCATGTGGGGTATTGTAATACTAAGTTTCATATTTTAAAAGATATTTCAAAAAATATGCGAGAATGGTACTCTATTTTCCCCCATATTTTTGAAATTACTAAGTTATAAATAATGAAAAGACAGACTTTGAATTTTTTATTTTTTCTGATTTCAGAAAGAGTATGGCGATTAACATATATTTTATAACTGATTAATATGCATCATGCCTTTGAGCCTGTATATAATGTAGTAGGTTACATATTTACGTTGTGAAAAATTTATATGTGTAAATATTGATATCGATAAGCGTCTAAATTTTTACAGAACCCTTCTAGTGCGGGTTCCACTATGATTTCACAGGTTTTTTAATTATTAATTTTGCAACTGGTTTAGTAAAAAGTTTCCAGTCCATTTTTTCATTTCATTTTCGGTATGGGAGTCACGTTTTTGAAAAGAAAAGGCACATTCCCTTAAGAAGCGACAATGCGCAACAAGTGGTTTTATATGTAGATTAACATTAACAATTTGAATTAGACAGGCAATTACCGAGACTATTGACTGTTGACAAATGCACAAATATATATTATTTTTTATATATTTGAAAATAAAATTAGTGACATAAACTATTTTTAGTGTTTAAATTAATGACATAACAAATCTTCTTTTTAAATTCAAAAAATGCATGATGAATATGAATAAAATATAATTAAACTTTATCAAGGTATATTTTGACTAGTCAATGTTTATTTAAAGTTTACGCATATCTATTTAATAATTTTGTAGAACGTAAAAATTTCAATTTGGTTTACTTATTACAAATGATGGTTTATTCATTAGTGAGTATTTAAATTAAGATATAATGCGATATGTTATCATCAAAACACAGCGATTCAAATTATCATAATGGTTTTTGTAAATATAATAGAATAAATGGACCACATAAGTAGGCAAACGGTATTTAAACGAGTGGCTCTAAACGAGAGGATTTTTGAGACAAGGAACATTTATTGTCATAAAAATAAAAAAGGCCTATCATTGCACACTTTCTTAGTTATTAAAGAAAAGATTGAAAATTCTACAACTTAAAAGGTACGGAACTTAAAGGATAACGGAATCCTTATCTGTAACATTTGACTGTAAATGGAACGCAATGTAGTAAACTCTACGCTAACAAAACGATATCAATTGAAAAATCTTTGAGCAAAAGGGTCCTATTATCAATTCTATTTTTATTTAATGACCTTTTAAATCACAAAAACCTTGAACTCCTTTTCGATAAGTATTATGTCTAAAGTATTTTTAACTCTCATCCACAATTTTATTAGTATTCTTCTTTTAACTTTTATTTCCTTTATTTTTTCGTCGCAATCAATATTATGCAATATTTTTTTTATATTTAATACCATGATTGACTAGAGATTTTTGTTTAATATAAATTGTATTTATGATATGAAATAATACTTTCTTTTTCTCTTCAAATGCTCTTCTATTTTGTACAAAATAGTTCTTTTTTTTATAATAATTAATGACAAGATCCCATTCAGACTAAATCCTATCATGTCAAATATATGGTCATAACTTAGAAAATATTCTCACGATATTAAAATATGAACTGACATAATGAATTGAACCACAATATATAGAAGATATGAATATGACAAAGTTCCTAAAATGTAAACTTGGAAACATTTATAATCAATATCTGTTTAAAGAGCTAGTACCTGAAAAAAATGCTGTATGCTTTTATTATACCTTACTTTTAATAAAATTAAAATATTTATACACTTTAATTTTTTAAAATTAGGTTTAAATATTTTTATTAGTGAGAACCACAATTAGTAAATACCTAGCGCATTTTCAAAAAAGAACAGTCAACGAATAAAATTTTCTAAATCGACCAAAAAACTCCTCATGAGCATATTACGAAAATTCTTTTGATGATAAAGTAAGAAAGAATGAAAACGTATATTTAAAAAAACAAAAATCATTTTTTTCCACGATCACCTCATCCCTCAGTCATCAATTTTCCTATTTAAGACATTTAACCAAAGAACTCATTGAGACATTTGAAACAAGCCCAAACATACTTTTGATTACCATGTGTTACAGAGAAACTCATCGAGACAAGTTAACTAGTCACAAACTTTAACGGATTACTATTAAGAGGTTTACATGACCACCTCCCTCCTTCATCATAAAATAATCCTGGTAAAATGTGACCAATGGATTGTTAAGACAAATTAATCATAAAAAATGGGATTACGTACTCGGATCAGAATATGTTAAATCAATGTTTTTTAATAATAAATCGATACTCAATATTTCAGTAGCAATATGGATCGCTAATGCAAACGATGCATCTTAGGGGCATATCGTAAGGTTAGACTATTCCAAAGTTGAGATCGGATTAAAGTAACTCTATTCAAAACGGGCCCGGTCCTGATAGCCTACTCCCGTACTTAATCAAGGCTTGCTCTGACATCTTCATTAATGTTATTAAATTTAAAATAAATTTATCCTTAAATTCCTAAATAAAGCCATCTCTGTGAAAGATTTTCAGAGTAATACCTATTCCCAAATTTAGTGCTAAATCTGATATAAAAAATAATTACCTACGTTTGCTAAATAACTTTAAACCGTTTTATATCGCCGCATATATGTTCAAGTTTAGTGCTATCTGACGGACTGTTGGCGCAGTTTTTGTCGTAAGCCGTCTACCGTCACTAATATTAATAATTTTCTGGATTATTTTGCTAAGGAGTTAGATGGTGGCCGAGTCGACAGTGATATTCTTGACAATATTATTTATGTCATTAAAGTATTGACGGATACAAACTAAATGATCTCAAACTTGAGAAAATTGCTATTACATCTTCAAAATTTTCCATGACCAACTCCCTTCTCCTCCATAAAATAATTATTACACAATATGTGACCAAAGGAGTCATAATAATAAATCAGACTAGCTTAAACTTGATGGATTTATTGTTAGCCATTGAGAAGTTTCTGTGACTAGCTCTGTCCGCCACCATTATATTAGGTCAGTGATACCATACTATTATGAAAGTGTACGATGTTTATAATTCACGCAACACTAAGAAATGGATGAAAATCAATCAATCTTGATATATTTGTTAATATACGTACGTACATGCGATTGAACAAACAAAAGGGTGTTAGTTTTTAATTTTTAATGGAAAAGTCCAACTTCTTTAAAACAATGATATCAAGATTCAAATCCTTTTAAAAAATAAACCCTTGGGAACGAATCTCCCCCTCAATAAAATTTTTAGTAATCGGTTAAGGATTTATACTTCATTAGACATAGACTGTATGCAAAAAACCGACCTATGTATAAACATAATTAGGAAGTGTTTTTCAACTTAGATGTCAATGAAAATAAAACTCATTTAATAGTGTTTCTCCACAATTCCTATGTAATGGAAATTTGGTTACAAGACATTAGTATTTACCACCATAGATTTTTGAGCTTTATATAGCATTGATATTTAGTAAGAAATATACTAGAAATTATTATATATTAAATGGAAAAAGTCAAAAAATACGTAGCTTAATTGGAAAGGTCCGCAAAGTAATACTCAGCAAAGTAATTAAAGTTTTCCAGAAAAGCCTTTCGAAAAGTGTTTTTCTTAGAAAAAAACGTTGATGTGGTCTTGCCTTTATAATAATAGCAATTTTGGGAATCATTTTATAACATAAACTGAACAAGTCTAAAAAAATTGGTCATAACATTATATAATTCCACCTATCCGAACATGATCAAATAATTAGGTAATGATAAACATTCCTGGTAATAGTAATGGCATACTTGATGAAGTTTTACCTCTGATATACGAAATAAACTTTGTTATAATCGACTAGAGACAACAATGTCATACAAAACTGAATACTGGTATCTTTAACCGACATAAAATAGAATCGACTATAAAATCCGATCGTAAACAACTTCAACCTAACTCCTACTACATTTCCCTTTTCTACACGCTCATCCTTTGTCATTGGGCCATATCTCCTCCTCCTCCCTATGGAGAGTACAATATAGCCTTTATTTCGGATTGTAAACTTTCGACACGTCCATGCCTTTCCTCCAGCTATTTCCTATTTTGCGGCGTTTATTTTATTGTACCTTCTATTTCGTATTCCGGTCGCTTATGTTCCGAATCTCTGGTTAATAATCCCATGACATGTCATGGTATTATTTTATTCTTTGTGTTGGGACGTTTTTGAATTTCATGGAGAATTTGTTTAGAAATATTGTTTACAGATATTTCATTTAATAAATGCGTAATAAGAGTTTGTTCACATACTTTCCAGAAAACATATTCTGTATATATTTATAAGTTGATATTTGGACTTCACCCATCACCTCTAAAAATATATTACACATGTCTGAGTATTTTTCTTTAGTATAACAGCTTACAATGTTTCATGGATATTATACTTTTATACTATATTAATACTTTGTATACTGTTTAACTGTCGCAGACGATGTCCATAATTCTTGGTGTTCGAGTATTTTAAAGTCATACTCTAAGAACCGTCAAATTAATAAAAGTTTAAGCCAACCAACAACAATCTTGATTTACAATAAATCTGCCGATTAAAAAAAGTTAAAATAATTAATCAGCGCTCTAATTGCATAGAACCACAGGAAGTTATAATTAAAATCGCACTATATTTATATTTCTTCCTCAAAGTCCCCATCGGTATTTTCCATTTTGTTTTGTTCAATAATATAAACATCGAAACTAATCATTTAGCTTTATTAATATTATGACCGGTTATATTGTAAACTAACTATAAAATGTATTTTCTAAGCAACGACCGAAATCATACTGAATACAGTTTGCTAGAATGACTGAAATGTAAAGAGCTGATTGTCAGTAGGTCATATTGCTGCAGTTAATTTGTAAAGAGGAGTTCAAATCAGCCAATCCAGCTAATAACGATAATCTGGAATTTAAACTTTAAAGGAAATTAAACAAAATTGGTCTCTTAAACTTCAGCGATGGTGAAAAAGTGATTGAACTTACGGACCTAGTCATCTAGATGGTGTAATCCATGTTATAAAATCTAACTGAATTTTGTGCGACACACAAAAATGCAAGAAAGCTGTAAATTATTTAATAACTCAGAAACACGCTTTTACCTTAGCACGAATATAGATCTATGTTCTAGGGGAAAAACTTAACATGGATTAAAATATAGTTAAGTATTTAATTCTCTTTGCCACTGATGTTGAGCTTCGTTTGTGCCGTTCGTTGAAAAGTTAAGAGAATTCTAAGGTCCACCTGAACACTCAAATAATTACAGCGTACATAATCGTGGCGTCTAGGCCAGCAATGTCTGGCCTAGACGCCACGATTATGAACGATCTTATAGCATTACGCAACGAATAATTCAAAATATCGTCTGCGATAAAGTGATAAGGTCTTTAAAAATTTCAAACAAATACGAAGCACAGTTTGGCGCTATTTGATGTGGTTAATATAGAAGTGAAATGGTGAAAAATTATATAATGTTTCTAATTCTTAAAAAATATATATTTAAAAAGCTTAATAATCTTATTTATATACATTTATATTAATATCGGCTATATTTATCTAATTCAGTAAAAAATATTGCGAGTTTAGCTCACCCATCCTAATATTTTTTAATGAATAAAGCCGATATTAATATAAATGTACATAAATAAGATTATTTCGGGAATGTTTATGTAAACGTAGATAAATAAAACTATTCTGCTCAGGAATGGAAGTTTATAATGAATAAAGAGTTCTCTGTAAAAAATTATCTAAGGGACAAAGATATAACGTATACATTATTATTAAGACTTTATTTGTGGATTTATTCTCAGATTTTGTCTGATTTTTTTAAGATTGAATAAAATTAATGTCTAAGTAAATAAAACAGCCTATATTAGATAATTGTAGCTATAAACAAAGAATTTGGAATAAAAAATATTGTTGAATATTTTGGCGTTAATTTTGTAGAAATTCATTATTCACAATTAAACGAAACTACGTGATGTAGTATTATTTCTACTTTCTTTAATTTATTTACCAAGACCTAGGTTTCGTTGTATTACAACATCTTCAGGTGGGATATTAGCAAAGATTACAATCTTTATTTTTTTATTACAATTGATGATTACAATTAGAACAACTCTTGATTACAATTAGAATACGATGCAAGAAGTTGAGAAAACAATTTTACCGAACACTGACTCAAAATTTTTCGAAATATTACAAAACTATGTATTTGCAGCGTATGTTATGATTTAGTGCATTACTTACTATAACTATACCTTTACCCGTGTAGAATTATCTTAATATTGCAACTTTTCTTCCCGCGGTGACCGAACGCTTCCGCTCCGTTCGCCAAACGATGACGATCGTCGGGGTAGGCGGTGTATCTACGAAAACACTCGGCAATAACACTCAACAAATAAGCCAGTCTCTTTCTATCCTTCTTTAAGCATTGTCCCCAACATCATTTATATTTTTATTAGAATTTATCTATAAATTTTAGCATAATGAAAAAGGGTTAAATTTTCTTCAAAGCATGGGTTTTCTCATTCAACATTTTTTTAAAATCAAACGATTGAATTTATACGTTAGTATATATATTTACATCAAATTTTCGTCCACTGTAAGTACACCAAACGTAACTATTTTTCTAATGAAATATAATTAAATGAAGTACACGTCATATTTTGAAGAAAAATAACCAACAGGAAGCAATGGATCTTCAGCCATTTTATCTATCTTGAGCCATATTTGTTTTATCAATTAAGATGTAATTGAAATCAGAAGATGTTTATCTAATACTCACGAAAAAATTAAAAGTAACTTATGCTGATCCTAAAATTAAACAACTAATATAATTTTCTCCAATATCAGAAAAATTAAATTACCTGGAGATTGAGCTAGTAATTATTGAACACAATTACTATATTGAGTTCACATTCAATGACTGTAATTTGTATTAAACGAAAAACATAACCTGTTATTTACGAGGGAAACTTATACCAAGACGATTCCATATACACTTAGTCATATAAATACTTGAGGACGTTGTGGTTTAATATTTAAGGGCGTTATAGTTTATAGTTTAAATATAATAATATTATATTAGATAAAAAATATATTCATAGATTTTAAAATGTCGTGAATTTTTTATAAACTTTTAGTTGAAAAAAGCATAATTTATTATATGAATTCGGAATTTTATACAAAGTTTTGATATGACATTTTGAACAATAAGTCTAGAACGATCTTATAGAAATTTTTAAAAAATCATTCGGGAAGCTTTATATGTTGTTCTTCATTTATTTTCTACACTACACTTGAAATTTAAAAAAAAATTCAATTACTTCTTTTGCCCTCTGGAAAATAATGGAAATATTTGTGAGCGTCTATTGAAATGGAAAATACATGTATCTGGAAAAAGTCACTAACACAGATAGAACGTGATTAATCCTTTAAGTCTCCTTTTTTGAGGACGAAAATCCTATAAAAAAAATCAACCCAACTCTGCAAATATTGAATAAAAATACATGCAGAATAATTTTCATCAAGAAATAATTTCTTCAAAATTAAAAATATTTTTTCAATAAAGAAATAATTTTCATCAAAGTTTGTGACACTACTGAATACATGTTAATTCAAATCAATAGATTTCATTTTTATCTCTAATGTGGTTAATTCTATACTCTCCCATCCTTTTTCTGATAACCCTATCAAGAAAAAAAGGAAGCCACAATTTTTGCATATTCGTTTAAAATATTTATATTGAGGTCGCATATTCTATTTTATTTTTAAATATAAAATAATTTCCTTGCCAAATTCTGTTCAAATCGATTCAGTGGTTTAAGCACGAAAACGTAATAAAGAGACAAATAGATACACTCGCTTTCACATTTATAATATTAGCTTTGTATGCACACTATGAATTTCTTCTGAATTTAAACGACAGACAATGGAATGAGTATTCAAACGTCACTTAAAAAGCAAAAAACCTTAAATTCAATATATTTAGTTTATAAAATTTACGTCTAAACTGTAAGCACCATAAAACGTTGTTTCCCTTTTTATATTTATGATAGAAATACGCGATACAGAATATTATAGACCCAGTCCTATTCAGGTCATTTAAAAAGACGAATTTATGATTAATTTAATTTCTAATGTCTCAACCTTCGTAGATTAACCATGCCTCAGCTGATATTCAAATTACTTTGTATCTACTTCTAATACCTGTAGATTTTGATTCAACTTGTTTTAAAATAGTTCCTAATGCTCTTAAAAAAATTAAACATATATATGTTATGATTTAAATGAAAAATTTATTTTATTTTGTGACGTGCAGTCAAATCTCCCATTAACCCGTCTATCAGACGGGTTCACCTGAGTTCCAATGTCAAGGTAACCGTTGATTAATGACCACAAGCAACTTCAATGCGGCTTTCGTGTTGCGATACGGATTCGTCATATTTACATTAATTCAATGGAAAAAAGTGTAGCTAGGAATATAACCGGAACATGATCTTGACGAAAATATAGCGCATTGTATACTATTTGTTCATGTGCACTTATTTATTTTATGTGAACTTTGAAATTGATCCCTACTTATTTCAAATATTGTTAGACAATTGATTGGTGACCTTAAACGGGTCTAAAAACTCCGCCTGCTTGTTTCAAATATTTTTAGATAATAATTGGTGTTAAAAAAGTGGTCCGAAATCTATCATTGCTTGTTTCAAACATTGTAGTATTTCGATTAAAAAAATATGACATTTTTATGGTCATATTTTTGGAATATTTCAACCATATCTGTAGAACTGTCCTTTATAAAATTTAAAAAAAAAATATTTTGTTTTAATTTTATAAAAACTTTTCTAATACATGAAACTAGAAAAAAATTATATTGAGACTATGCAAAACTATTATATCAATTTTTTTGTTTTCATAAGATTTCCCGAGAAAAACTAATCTAACCAACATTTATGCAGATGGACGCATTAGTGATTTCACCGTCTTTGAACGTTCTCCCATTATTAAGGATCATGACCATAAGGAAAATTGTCGTTTTGATGTCAAAAGTTTAGCGCCAATTTTTGTGATAATACATTATCTTATGACTTCTTGGATGGTCATTGGTGGGGTGTTTGCGATCTAATCGTTCAATGAACCGAGCCAGAACGTTTTTTTTCCTCATTCCTCCCTAATATAATGCTCCCTTCCAGGTTGTCGGTTTTTTTCTGATAATGTGGTCGAATTATTTGAGGATCTGCCAGATATGTGTAGAGGATAACCCATCACCGATGCCAATTTCTTTGTTAATGAACTCGTTAGTCAAATATACAATCTAACACACCATATTATAAGGGCTTAATTTTTTATACCGACGATTCGCAGATTTTATAATCTATAATAACAAAGTCAACAACTATTCAAACTCTCTAACTATTTCTCTGATATAACTCGTGTTCAATTTGTTATTTACATTCAGCGGTTCTTGGTGTTACCTGAACAAGCTGAGTTATCTCAAACTTAATCCTCTGCCTCTCTTGCCAATTATTAAATTGGTTTAAATTCAAACAAGCGATTCCACTTTTAAACCAATAATGCACAAAAATCCTTTTTTAAATTTAATAGTATTCAGAGCGGTCAAAGTTTGCATTTTCATATCGTTATTGTAAACGATGTTTTAAAACCATCGGTACAAAATCGGGAATATTCTGAGAATTTATTCATTAAAGCTAAATCTAGATCTTTTTATTTTTTTTTTGAATGCGCCGTATTATTTTTTTCAGACGTTTCTCCGCTAAATTGAGTCTCCAAACATTTCTCTGTGCACTTTAAACTTTTTAACTGGGTATGTAAAATGTGAAGTAATTAGATTGACTTCAATCTGATTGTAAAAATATTTTGATCAATTTAAATTAATAACTTAAAAAGATACAGACAACCACATTATGTTTCTATGAAAGATATTTATGATTATTTTAATAGAGATCATTATCTATACACACCCTTAAATATTTAAACTTTTATATGCACTGAACCCTCATACAGGAAGTTCTTCCGAACTCGACAAATGTATTTGACTGTATTACCTAAACTCAAAGTCGCTAATTTCTCCGCATATCCTAAATAACAAAATCTTTAATGAACTCGAATTAAAATACTCCTTCCAATTAGTACCACTAACATCGGACTTTTATGGCGGCATATCTTAGATCAGAAATTTAAATTAGTGTCATGAAGGAAGAGCATGAGTTTCTTTTTTTTTATTTATATATAATAAAAAGTAAACTCAGAAATTACTAAACCTATTTTAAACAATCTTTTACTTTTACAAAACTATATTACCTTTAATAGGTGTGTTTCAAAATAGGCATAAGCTATGCTTTATCCTCTAAATTTGATTAATTAAGACCCCGTAAAAAATAGAATTATTTTTAACACAAGCTGAAGATAAGCGACCGAATCTACGGATGTATTGAGTTACATTAGGTTAATCGTTAGAGAAATAACAAAATAAGCTAAGAAAAAAGTCAAGTACTTCAGAAAGATATATATAAAAGTTTGGATGCTGTAGGTCTAACTTTTATGGAAAGACTATAATGTCTTATGACGATAGTGTTAAGTATTGATATGTGTATGACGCTTTGGGTTAAGGAAAAATTTGCATGTGTGCACAAAGCTATGTTTTAACATATTTCTTTAAATAAATTAGAGCAAGAAATTTTTTTTGTGACAAATAATACGTTAAACATAACTCTTAAAAATTAATTAATTTTTTTTAATAAATACATGACTTAAAGTAATACAAGTTAGGGATACTAATACTTGCGTATTATTTTCTCCGTGTAGTTTCTCTTGCCGTTATATTTGTCAGTATGTTTATTTATTTTTTCGTACTCGAATTGCCAAAACAAGTAAACAAATTTAGACATAATTTAGACATTTGACAATTTATATGTAATTTGCTTTTAATTGTCGTTTATTGATAATATTTATACCGGTGATTCTTTTAAAAGCATTTAGAAATAAAACAATTATGACAATATAAAAAACCATAAATGAAATTAAAAACCACCTAAAATGATTTTGCCTTATCCGTCATTATTTTAAATTATTGCATTAACGGGAAAAGGGAAACCATAATTATTATATGTATATATATATATATATATATATATATATATATATGTATATATATATATATATATATATATGTATGTATATGTATATTTATATATGTCTCTTTTGTAAGAGTATGTGTTAAAATAATTCAAACAAACGATATTTGTTGCGCAACTTTGAGTAGTATTTCGTTGATTTATTTTTTTTAATAAACTTTTGTTTGCTACTATTTTAATAAATGCACCATTGTTTCCGTGATTGTGACTATAAATTTATAAATTTTATCTTATTTGATGATATGAATCCATTTCTTAAAAATGTCGCTTTAACTTACGAGCACCCGTAAATAGCCCTCTCTTTGCACATAGTCCATCTTATAATGTTATTTTCCTTTGTAAGTACACCTGATAGATTACTAATCGATTGTAACCAGTAAAAAGCCCATTGACAATGGATGCGAAGATAAATAGAAAAAGACGTTACTACCATTTTAAATCTAAACTACATATAAATTTTCATGATAGAAAGAGCGTTCCGCCAAATCGACAGAGAGTTTGAGAGAAAATCATGAAAAAGAAACAAAATAAAGGATCGGCCTCACGTAATTAATAATATAATAATTATTAATTATTGCGTGAGACGTGATTTTCAGTGAAACGTGAGTGGCAACCTTTTCAGCGAAAGCGATAAGTCAACAGGATATGTGATTTTCAATTTAAACTTAGTTGAAAAATTTGAAGTAACGAATTGCAAAGGACAAGGAAAAAATCCCGAATGTTCAACTATGATTAAAATTTTCCAACTAGTACAGAAACAGAATTAGAAGAAGCCCACAAATTCATACATATATAACGAATACATGGCTCTTCATCAAAATCCCGTCCCCAGACCCATCTAAATCTATCGACTGAGGTGATAAAGATACACAACGAGAAATTTGTCCACAGTCGCTTCTCTAATTTCGTAAATTTATTAATTCAAATTATGTTTTATTATAACAATTACAATTTCTATATTTCGGAAACCGCTATCTACTTTCACTATAATAACACCTAAAACTTTAGTTTAAGTAGAGAAATTAGAAAATATTTCAGATAAAGATGGCAAAGCCGCAATTTCATTAAAAATTAATGTCGCAGCTTTGCGGTGATTATGTGAAACATTTTCTTTAATTTGATATTACGTAAATACTAATACTAATAATGAAAATACTTTAAGGTTAATAATGCACTTATTACTAAACTTATATCTTCAATGATTATTACGTAATTAAGTTTTATCCAATGAATTTTGTTTAATAACATGAGGTTCATAATTAACACGTCGGCCTCAGAAACCAATATCATTTCATGTATGATAAATGATTCCCGTAAGCTAATCAAAAGAATAATTAAGTTTGTGTAATTACGTAGAAATACTTAAAAATATTTAAGTAACGTGTCTGTAAATATTCTAACATCAATATACTTAAAAAAAAATAACCTTTGTACTTGTGTGTTTTTTTTTGTCTACGACTGTGGATTTCAATTAAAGTGGTGATATTTATTTATACACAGGTTTTGCACTTTCAATATATGAATATGACTTTATATAAAAAATTCGCTACGGATTATATTTTTTAGTAAAATTAGCCGAATTTCATCATAAACTAGTTATATTATTTCCTGAGTTTAGTAACTACGTATATATTAAATAGATTATAAAGTATGTACCGAGTTTCATAAAGATATGTGCAGTTGTTTTGATATGATTAAGCAACAAACATGCAATCACATTTTTCTGCTGTACCTTTATTGGAATTCTGTATACGTTTATGAGTTATATGCACATTAAACTAAGTACCAACTTTTTATATGGTTACAGAATTATCAGGTGACGAAAAAATAGGTCTCATTTAAGATCAATATTAGTAACGGTACCTATTAGACAAAAATAGTGACAGGTAGGCATAATCGTTACCTTATAATAGCGTAGCCTTCGATAAAACTAACTGTAAGCCCGATTAACTTTAATTAAAATAGGAGATGAAGTTGTAAAATGGAGCTCATCCTGTTTAATTTTAATATTGAAAACTGTATGAATATAAATGTTTAGAGAAGAAATTCGTGTCGGAATGTGGATTAAAATTAAACTCTAGTTTAATGTATGACGATGACACAGTAATAGTAATGAAAGAAGGCTGGTATTTGCTGAGTTTAATAACTTGAATATTTGAAATACTCTTAGCAACGGTTTTGCATTTGAATTTGAATTTGTTCAAACAAAGTCGGCGAAAACAAAAGTAATTGTTTGGAAAAATTTAGCTACCATAATGAAATTATTCATTTGGAAAATTGGACAAACGGAATGAAAGTATTCATTTGGAAAATTTAACTAACAGAATGAAAGAATCGATGTGAAAAAATTACTCTGATGTAATGGTAAAATTAGATGATAAAAATTAGGTGAACCTGGTGATGAAAATTAAATGATATGTTCATTATTTGGAAAAATTGAACCAACGTTATCATAGTAATAATTTAAGAGGATACGCTAATACAAAGAAACGATCGTATATTCTCCTTTAGCGTTCCTTAGCCAAATGGCAGAAACAGAAACCTTACAATATCATTGTGCTCATTCCCTTATCCATCTCTCTTTGTCACATACCAGTATTTTTTTATATTCATATAAGATTTTGTAATCAAGCGATTTACATGTTTATCTCAAATATTATTATTAATAAAGGCTTAATTTTTCTTTAACATTCCTCTCAAAGCTTTTGAAATTTAGGAGTGATTTTTTCGCTCGTTCCGCCTAGTGACATGCTATTCGACAAACCTTTCAAAATGATATTAAATTTCTATTCAATATTTAAAATGTTTAAACTCTATTTGCAAAATATTGAATACCAGAATTTGAATGAAACTGTAAAATGCAATTATTTCATTCAACCTGCATTAATAATATTACGATATTTAGGCAACTATGAAACTCTACTTTATGGTTGTCGCAACACTTTCTTTCCAGTTTTATTTAGTCTTACTCTTGTACAGGAGATATAATGTTGACAGTATATAGATTATTTTAGAATAATAAATTGTCATTTGATACTTGAATACGTAATTAGAGGATCAAACATATTTTCTAATTCATCTATTATGTAAATGATGAAAAATCATTTTACACCATTTTTTGGAACATATTTCATATTGCACATAGCAGTGTTTTTGAACGCCACACACAAAAGTATGTCATCGGATGGGTTTTTTAAAATTATATTTTAACATTTTTTTCATTGTTAATTCACATTTGTGGAAAATTAAGCTACGAAATTAAAAACAATTTATCCTCTACTCTTTCGTTTTCATTTGCCAAGAGAAGATTTTAAAACACTGAAAAATTTAGACAACCATTGATGTTGGATCAAATTTTTCACGGAATGAAAATAATTTTTATTAATTTCCAGCAATAACTTAAAAGAAATATAGATTATTACGGAACACATCTTTTTCTGTGATCCGGCATGTATTTTTCTTTTTTTTTACATTCACTTGGTTCACTTTCCAGTCTATTTGCCAGGGGGAACCTCACAAGAAACAAGAGTTAGGTGCAGAAATGGCCGACTTATATTAATCATATTTATCGTCATTTTGTGTTGATCACATTAAATAATGCTAGATAAATAGAATCATTTTTCTATTAATTTTCTCCAGAGGACATTTTTATACTTTTTTCTTCTCTCATTCTCTTTTTGTGTCTTACATATTAAACCACCCGTTTAAAATCCCATTTTTTAATTAGATTCTTACTTCCCATAATACATAAAAAATATCTAGTTTACCAATAAAGTTTTTGTTGTTTTTTCCTGAATTTATAATTTTGGGATTTCATAAATAAAAGGAAGATAAATAATTATTAATGCAAATTTTGATGGGCCTACTTGAAAAATTTGGAAAGTTACGATACTATGACGTAAATACAAATAAACAGACGAACAAACCGAAACAAAGTGTATAGATGAAATTTCCATTTCCTTAAGTTATTTATTTTTTAATATAATTGTGTCCTTTAGTAAAATGCGTCACAAAGTACATTAAAAAATAAATAAAGACATTTAAAATATTAACTCCCAAAACAATAAAAAATATTGATTTTTTTAAAACATTCATTAATTTTATAAACGTATAGTTAATTATGTGCAATAACGAAACAATAGACATATTTATAATAAAGCCTCCATAAAGTTTCCTTTTCGCCTTGTGAAAGCTTTTCACTTCCAATTCGAATAAAAATCTACAAGTCCCTGTATAAAGCTCTCCACGTATAATCCATAGTAATCGAGTTTCCATTTCAGTGTGTAACTGTGAACACATTTGGCATAAATTGTACATTACCGTTTTAACAAAGATAATAGCGTTTTCCTCCACAATGTTCCACCATTAACAATGTCAGTCTCATTTTAATAAATTATTACTTGGAGATACACATAAAATAGAAACATTCCTTAAATGGCGATCAATTAAATATATTCATATAATAAATTTCATATTCAGATTTCTCTTATTCACTTATATATCGTTATCATAAATGTGAAACTAACTCATAAAATGATAAGCAATTAAGCTCACATGTGAAGGATAATTTACCCTCACGATATTTCACTGATTTACATATAACTATGATAAATAGCTATCGTATATCGGAGTTAAGTTTACAGGTGATCTGGATTGTGGTTCAGATTATATTATATGTACGTGAGTGATCATACTAATGGTGTATGATAATTTTCAAGATAAGCCAAAGTATTAAAGTAATGGTTACTTATGTGGTGGTAAAGTTTCTATTAAAATAAGGCTTTCGGAGCTTCAGCGTTCTGTGTAAAATTTTCCTAAAAAATGCATTTTAGTTCTATTTTCTACTGAATAATATTCATTTAATTATTAACACGATTTATTAGGGCTCAAAAAATCCATATTATTTTGTTGTACTCATTCGTTCTTTTATACATTGTTTTTCCTTTGTTGATTTTTAACGTTTATCACTTAACGTACTGATATTTTAAAATTCTCGTATGAGAGTAGTAAGAGTGGACCTCGAAAATAAGATTTTTTTCATCGTGTTGTGAATTTTAATTGAATTTTAGTATAAATTCTACTTTATAATGGGATACTCACCCTCGAAAAGTATTGAAGTTGAACTTAGAAACTGTTTCTGCAATAGGACCCATAAAATTGTTTAGGAATAGCAAATGCATCATACGACTTCTAAAAGGTTGAATAGGAATGTGCGAGCTTATGTCACGCAATCAGTAAAAGATTTGAATCAATTTTTTCAGGTTCCGCGCCTTGAAATGAATACTTCATGTGTCAGTCTGACCATCGGTCATAGACTTGTTTTTCAGAAATTGCTTGACGTAGAAATTTATGATTTGGCACAATAATAAAATATATTAACCTGCATGTAATTTAATAAATAACACTAAAAGTATTCATATCAAAATTTCATGGCGGGACGAAAAGATGGTCGAAAAAAAAGTAGGTTGTCTCAGAAAGGTCACAAGTAAAGGGAGATATCGTCAGCTACAAGGACGTTAAAAAAATTTGTCATGGATGTAAGTACCACATCTTCAAATATATGCTGAAAACCTAAAGTTATAATAAAATGAATTTCAGAAGCCTACGTAAATTTTGTGGTAAACTGTAACGGTGTTTCTAGATATTTATACATGTAAAAGATATAATTAGCAATATATTTACATTGGGAAAAATTAATATCTGTGAATGGTTTAATAGAAGTGCTAAGTACACTCAAATACATACATACAAACACACATATATATATATTTATATATATGTATATATATATATATATATGTATATATATATATATATATATATATATATATATATATATATATATATATATATATATATATACATGTACGCGTGTGCCTGAATGTGTGCGGAAACCTCATAGTTCTTCTCGTAATTGGTTTATTATTTTTATTTCTTAATATTGTAGTTTCAGGTTTATTATTTTATATCTGAGTCAATTTTAATTTAAGTGTAATTAGTAGTGTGTAATATACTAAAACTGCATTTAAAAACATTTAATTAAAGGTCATAAATCCATTTTTGACCGTTTTTTCCATTTTTAATCTTAACTTTAGAAAGTATTTTCAACAAAAGGAACATTTTCATACAAAGCCTTACACGTAAACATAAAATTTATGTGCGTAAATTGTAATCTGAATGACTTTTAACTAGTTACGCCTCGGAAATAATATCTCTACTTAATCTGTATTGTTTCATATTAATATCTCATTGTTATATAACATTCAGACAGCAATGTAATATTCAAGCCATAATATAACTTTCAGATATAAAAATGTATTTGTCATGAAAGATAAAGAAACAGATGGAGTGAAAGGCTTATTATCATTTATGTGCGAAGGAAGTCGCTACACAGGTAGTCACTACTTTGCTAGGTAATATATATGAAAATTGGAGGCGACATTTTTCCTTTTAAGTTACGGAGACCATAATACAAAAATTAGAATTATTTTTGGAATACGTATGTTCATCTCTTTGTTGGATACACACGAGATTAGTGTTCTCGTTATATTTATATAGGCCGTAACTTTAACTTTTATGACATGTTATCTTTGATTATGTGTAAAATTAAAAAGTATATAATGTGTTTATATAATTACATATATTGCATATTGAAACATATAAATGTTTGTTTACTTTTATTCATTACCGTGCAATCAAAGTATAGAATTTATTTTTTAAATGAAACAGTTAATCTAAATGTGTATTGGTGGTGTGTTTACTGCACAGCTGTGCACATCCTATAGTGAAGGTAATACAGTTACCTGTATCCAGAGCGTGTATGTTTCAGGAAATTTAACATTGTGATAATTATTTATTTCTGAAAAACCACGTAATTACTAATTTCCGATTTCATTACAGTATTTTACTCTCCCGGAATAGACATCTATAAACCGGAAAAGTTTGTGAAATAATAATTGGCAAGGATGGCTAATTACGTCGTAAATATACCACTTGTCAAAATATAACTTTGGGATTGTAATGAGATTGTTGTATTGAAATTATATATAAAGTTCAATCCTTCTTATCTTAATTTTAAACTGATAGGCTTATTATTTGTCCACGGCCTATAATCAAAATATTCCCATGTTCGGTATGCGCCAAATTTTTCAATAAATTTTACCAGTCAGTCTTAATAAAAAGTAGACAGGATTTTGAAAAATGGTTGATAGTTTTACCGTGTTACATCTTCAGAAAATAATTTGTATCGTTTACTGGAGAAACTTAAATCGAAGTTTGTACCATAGACGAGCAGAAAACTAAAAATGTGTTTGTTGTGTTGACCAGTGTATACATATTTATACCAATTATTAATTACACAATAACGTATATATCTACTTCTCTTTCAATGGTACGACAGTCCAGGACAGATTCAATATTTTCAAGCAGCCTCCTCCAGAGTAAAGCCTCCTCCAAAGTTTAAATCATCATAAAATTAAATTTAATCAATTTATTTTTGCCACTTAAATTTATATCAAATTTTCATCGGTATTCTGGATAGCATTTGACAAATTATATACTTTACTTGAAAAAAATACTGCAGTAACAAACAAAAAAAAATTCTGACATAGATAAAATTGCATTCCCACTTATTAAAAAACTTTTTCCTCTTAACATGAACGTTACGGCGTTAGAACTTTAACTTAATTACTTTTTTAAGTTTTATTACATTTTCAATTCGTTTTTTCAAACGACCCAAAAGAAAACATCTGAATAAATTTAACCATTTTTCGTGTAGTTATAATTTATCATTATGTTAACTATGAAATAAACTGCGTAATCTTATACTTCGCTTTTACCTAGTTCGAGAAGATTTTTTTTTTAGGTTTCCGCACTTTGAATGAGAAAATCGAACTATTGTAAGATTACTCACGTGTTTGTTTGTCACAACAAATTTTCTCCTACATTGGTTGGTGCAAAGACTAGATACTTGGCAAAATAATAAAGCATATAAAGCGGCATGTATTTCTACTGATAACATTTAAAATATTTCATATGGAAATTTGAGGAGGGAAAAATTAAGTATACAAATATAGTTTGAAAGACTAATTATGAGATTTTCTAAAATATTAGTTATTATATCTTTGGAGATATATCGAAAATAGGGAAAAGTAATATGTTCCACTCACCCCTATTTCCTAGGCTACTGAACTTTAAATTATGAATACAATATTTATTGGAGGCCTACGCAAAGGCTGTGCGAGAATTAAATCAATTATTCTAAATGTAATTTGTTAAATATTTATCGTAGGGAAAACCCTTAAACTTTTATAATTAAATGTTCACAGAACCCTGGTAATGTGGATTCTCTTTGTACTTGCCTGGTTTTCTTATTACATTTTGAACAAAAAATGTAATTTTTATTATTTGCTCAACTAAATAAATTGAAGTAGTATTAATGGAATTGGGGATTTGACAAAATTTTTTTTTTTTGATGAACAGTGAAACAAATTTTAAATAAGCTTAAAAATTGACCGAGTTATAAAAATTTAAATTTAACCTTTAGACAAGGACGACCATACTGTGTTGTGAGGTCATTTTTAATATAGCACATTATATTCTACGAGAGGAAAAGCGATAGGGATATATCCAACTCTATCCATATCTTTAAATTTAGAAGCCTATAACTGACTTATTTTGCAACCACTTTTTGAATTTTTTTCAAGACTGGTTTTTAATTAACTTATATTTCACAATATTGTACGAAAAATATCAAAATTTAGAATGAGTCGACTACTGGATTAAAATAAATTATACCTTGTAAATTTTATTATGAAACATGTATATATATATATATATATATATATATATATATATATATATATATATATAAACATTGATTATGAGGACATAAAGCATCCTTTTCACGTCTTTGAGAATTCAGTAAAAGTATATTTTTTCCTAGTCTACCTAAATGAACAAATGTAAAATGCATATCAGAAGAATAAATTAACGATATATAGCTTGTGCGTCTGTTAACAATTAAACTTTATTGAAGCGGTAGTATTATCACCTCCAAGTCATAACCTTTTACAAACACGTACAGGTAAATTACAAGTTGAAATCAATTAAATGCTTAACCCCCCATCAGAAATTATGTTATGACTTCTATTGCAGATTTTGACTAACTTTCATCTATAAAAGTACAAGATTTCGTTTAAATATGTCCAATGATGTTTGTATAATGAGACCCCGTACAGAACCTTGTTTCTTTATTATTATATGTATACAGATAATTGTTTACTCTATTTATGCTTAACTACCTACGTAACCGATGATGCAGCATGTGTAATTTAGTCACCTTCGTTGAACTATTGTGTAAATTCGTTTTATGACATGCAATAAATTTAAATCGTATTACACATTTTTCCTCAACACTTACGATTAAAACGAATGATTGTTAAATTAATGATTATTTAAAGTATTCTAGACATAAATTTTTAATCCTCATTAAATTATTCATAATCGAATTATTTAAAAATTAAATTAAAAATTAAAAATTCCTTAGCTTGAATGTACCCATTAGAAGTGAGTGGGAATGAGGAAAGGAAGAGAGGGTGAACAAGATAAGTAGAGATTATGTAGGGAATTTAGAAAACTATGATTTTTTGAGATGACTTTTCAAAACGAGAATTGATGATGAATTTTTAAAATTAGCATCAAGATAATGCTATCGTTTAAAAATTAAGGCAGTAAGCGAGTATTATGTTTGAAATAAAAAGTATGCACGAATTCTTCGAGCGCCAGGAGTTAAGCCTTGAAATATAAATGACGTGAATTTTAAAAGAAGATTCTATAAACGGGATTGTCTTTAATTAATATTTTCGACTATATTTTAAATTCCATCACGTGGAGTAGAGTAACAGTCACGGTACACAGTTACAGTGGACGAGTGTAACAGTTAGTAGGGATTGATTGGCGAAAAGTTGATCTATCTACATTAACATGGAAATATTTTAAAATTTTATTCTATACATATATATATATATATATATATATATATATATATATACTTTTTTTTTTTTAATATATACATATATATATTATTTCCTTAACATGAAATCTAAATAAACTTTGTTTGAAAATAAAAAAATATACATAATTTTCGATGTGTGATATATGCGCTAATAGCATTTATACGCTAGATTGTAATGGTATATATACGCTAGATGGTATGCGCTAGATTGTAACGGCAATTATTATGCCAGCCACTTCTAGCATAAAAAGGATTTATTTTTCATTCAAACCCAACTAAAATAATTCATTTGATGTTAGGATTATTTCTTGATTACTGTTATTAATAGGAAACATGAAGTTTAAAGCCTGAAATAACCCGGCTCGGTGAAAAATTCATATGAAAGGGTCACTAGTTGATGAAATGGTCCCATAAAATGTTTCCGCTTCCTCCTCGCCTAGTTAAACATTCAAGGTCGTCGTCTTGCGGTGCTTTAATTACCTCATCTTGAAATTCAACCTGAACTTTATTTTAATTCGCTTGCCGTAAAAGACGCTCCAAATTAAAGTCAGAGAGAGGTGGAGATTTTTTTAGAAAATATGTCATGTTATTCCAATTATTTTTATGCCTGGTACATGTCATTCCTCTTACATTCATTTTATTATCCTTGCACACATATGTACAAATTGTCTACCTTTATACACACAAGTATTACACTCAATAATACATTATTTTCCCGGATAATAATTGGTTACAGTGAAGCTATGGAATATATTTCAGGGTTTTAAGTGGCTCAATTATTTTTCAGGGTCTCATATTTCAAAAAGGAGAAATAGTGTGTTCGTAGGATCACCAACACTTATGATTACGTGTCATATTACTATTTTCTCAGAGACTTTTGGCGTAAAAACTTTAAATTTATGCATAATAATGGCGCTTATTGATTTATTTGTATATTTTGCAACAAAAAGAAAATTTTTTTGAATTTTTGTTTGTATCTTATATTTAATATACAGAACAAAATTGCTTCCTATCCTGTAGACAAAAATTGCAAAGGAAAATTACATGATAAAAGCGACTTTTTTGCACAATGTTCTAGAAGCCTGTTCCAAAGGAGTTTCTTAAAATACCCACCCAAAATGTATCTATCACACTTAATCTCCAAAACGTTTAAATTTATAATAATTAAACAAAATTATTACAATTTAAGCCAAATCCAAAAAACCATAGATGTAATTCTAATTCTCATGGTTGTTAAAAAATCACATTTCGGTTAACATTCGTAAATAGCTTAATAGAATGCAAAGTATGTTTAAATATTTAAACAAGTTAAGTTCCATTCTAAACTAAAAGGTTTCAAGTTACCTAATTAAATCGTGCCTTTTTATTTCCAGAGAAATATGATTTAAGATATCAAAAATTGTATATATCGACATTAATATTAATTTGAATAATCAAACTATAATTTTGCACAATATGACGTTTCCATAAGTAGATGATGCTCTTTCGTAACTGGAAAAAAAAGAAAAATTCAACAAGAATGGAGACAAGTAAAGAATAATATAAATTAAAACTCTCTCTCTAAACATGTGACTCGGCTCTCTAAAGATACCACTTGGTATGACAAATGTAGTTTGGTCTCACAATCATAGACATAACCTTATATTTTACCTGTCTGTCCATGAAACGCAACGTTACCACGTTGGATTTTATTCTATGGTTTTACTGGGTTTATTATTAGAAATAAATATCTTCGTTATAAAATCCCTATTGAAGGTATAAGTATTATCAGAGTAAGAGTGACATAGCTTAAATTTAGGCACTTTTATTAGTAACAGTTTTTATATTACATTAAATTAACATGTGAAATTATTACAGAGATAATGAAAATCTCCAGAATTATGTTATTACTGCCTTTTTTTAAGCCAAACTTGGGGTCCTCGTAGATTCGCCCCGTCTCTCTGTTTGTCTGTCAGACTTTGAATCGCAGACTATGAATGCAATAAAGCTGAAATTTGACATAGTTATATTTATAAAATATGAAGAGTTTTGAAATAAAGTCATTTAAAAAAAGTTTTAGGGCACCACTCCTATGTACAAATTAGAGGATAGTATTTTTATTACGCATGGGTATTTCAAAATTATACCATAAACACATCCGTTTACAAAATATTAAACTTTAAAGCAATCATTTTTGTCAATTACATGTCCTCTCCCTCACCAGCTAAACCGCTCTTTTCCAACATCTGAAAATTAAAAAATTAATCACAGCTAAGTAAATTCTACCGCTTTACGTGTAACCGTCGATCAACTTATACAATTGGGCATGTAAAAAGTTTATTAGAACTTCATACAAAATACTATAAAATAATCTTGTATTATGGGATGTGTGTTTGCTTATTAATTCGTTATTTTAGAAGCCTACGAAACTTTTCAACCAGACGCGTGAATTTATCTATCAATATATTAATATTATTGTTCTTTTTTGTTAAAAATAAAATAGCTAATTATTACAAATTATACATATATTGTGACCCATATTCTTTTATAGATAAAATAATAGGAGTACTTTTGAGTTAATCTAAGCTAAGCTGTTAAAAGTAAAATTCTACAAAATTGATCTGGGATGTATCTATATGTTAATTATTGCTCTTGTATTTCCAAACTAGACCGTTCGGGTCTCTACTCGACTAAAAACTTTAATAAATAACTAAATCCATGAATATACCATTAACAACGTAACAGTGAAAAATTATTAAATAAAATTATAATTGAAACTAATATAAACATGATTCTTTTTAACACAGCACTTTAATAAATAATTAAATCCATGAACATACCATTAACAAGTTAACAGTGAAAAATTATTAAATGAAATTGTAATTGAAACTAATATAAACATGGTTCTTTTTACCACAGCACTTTAATAAATAACTAAATCCATGAATATACCATTAAAAAGTTAACAGTGAAAAATTATTAGATAAAATTATAATTGGAACTAATGTAAACATAGTTCTTTTTAACACAGCACTTTAATTAATAACTAAATCCACGAACATACCATTAACAAGTTAACAATGAAAAATTATTAAATAGAATTATAATTGAAACTAATATAAACATGGTTCTTTTTAACACAGCACTTTAATAAATAACTAAATCCATGAATATACTATTAAAAAGTTAACAGTGAAAAATTATTAAATAAAATTATAATTGAAACTAATGTAAACATGGTTCTTTTTAACACAGCAAAGCGAGTATACACATAAGTTTCAGAAATATTTTCGTACGATGAAGATCGCTTTCCACATTTCCGCATACTTATATACTTTCCACATTACCACATTTCTCACATAGGTTAAATGATGATTTTTCAGCACTTCAATATGTGTGCGGAGTTATAATAAAATACAATGCAATACAGTATCACCATAGGAAAGTTTAAAAAAAAAAATAAATAATTCAAGAATTAGGAAAATAAGTTTGAACAACGGAAGTTCACAGTCTTGTACTTGATGTGTAAAATCGCATAAAAATTACTACCCACGAACGTTGACAACTACACGTAACGTACATTGTGAAATGAAAGAAAAACACATCTTATAAAAAAAAGAAAATAAGACAAGAACAACCTTAACAAGAACCTTTTCGACAATAAGCGATCTGTTTACTTAATCCTCTTAACAGTTCCGATCGATTCCATTAATATTGCTCGGTTATTTTTTAATGTGAAATTTTATTTAGTCTCCAAATTTTATTTTATAACTAATTATATTACTTAAACATTCCCATTAAAATTAAAATGTGCTTATATATATATATATATATATATATATATATATATATATATGTATATGTGTGTATATATATGTAAATATATATATGTATATATATCGGGCGAGGTGTGTTTCATTTAATAATAAAAGAAATATTTGAAAAAAGCGGACAATTATTTAAAGGGAACGAACTCTTGAGAATATGAAGAAGACCTGTCAGCTAAATAATTTGTAACATACGTCAAATCTAAATTTTTAATTTTATCTAAGAGTTCTCTTTATGACGTTAAAGTATTTTTTAATGCCATAGGGAGATTTTTCATTCGTATATTTAAATAATTGTCTCCTCGCAATCTTCGGTTATACAATCACAGCTTACTCACCCTACTTATTTTCAAATACGCCTCTAATTCTTATGTAAAATTCTTTACCATCCACGCAACAGCATCTTGGAATTGACTGGATCATAACACCAGGTAATTCTCTTCTTCAAAACCCTATTCCTTCTGTCCAATTTGTAATTTCTTTTTTTCATCTAATTTTTATTTTTTTTATTAAGTTTAATTTATTGCTTTACATTTGTAACATTTTTAGAATCTTCCAAATAACTAATCCCTCAAATCTTAGTGTTGTGTTGGACTCGAAAATATTGGCTGTATAACAGTAAGTCCGCCGTATATAGTTTACATTAAAGTTATTAAGTAAATAATAAAAAATAACTGAAGTGAGACTACCTAGATAATTTTAGTTACTTTGTTCATCTTTGGTGAACATGAACTGAAATTTGGATCCCGTTACGTCGATTATTAAACAAGAAATGCATTATTTCCACTTTCAAGCATAGATTATTACGAACTTGTACCAGCACACCCATTACATGTTTTCCCGTACACTTTTAACAACGTCCCAAGCAAGCTCCGCTCTATTGATTTTCTTAACCTCATTATTATAAAAGTAATAAATTAATAGGCAACTTTCAATAAAACAGATATGTAAATAACTTTTTTGCAAGAATATTTTATTAACATATATTATAATGAAATGAACATAAAAATTATGATTTGCACGTGAGTTTAATAGCGGAATAGGTAATTTAGACATTCAGAACTATTAAACAATTGATTGATTGATTGCAAATACCTCTGAATATATAAATACATTCTTGATGAACTATATTATCAAAGAATTGAGCCTGGTTACAAATACTTTTATTACATATAAATTAAAAACATAACTCTATATTGACAAACAGGTATCAAAAGCTCGACTATAAACAAAAACATCAGTAAATTATATTCAATGTCGGGATTTCAAAAGAACTAGTAATTATAAAAAACAACAAAAGATGAATTGATCACTCACCTAAATTAGTTAGTAATACTTGCCCCTATACACGAAATACATATTGTCTCCTGAATTTCAAAGTGATGTTAAAGAAAAAAAAATTTTTATTTGTTTACACAGGTATAATTTCATGTTTAACCTACGCCGAACATCTTGTATCTCTTTTTTTTCTTTACCTACAATTGATTGTTTTTGATTTCTGAATTATATAAAATCGTCGATAGTAAATTGTATTCAATATCATATTTTTAAAATGACTAGTGATTAACAGAAATTAAAAAATGAGATTTGATTACTAACCCCATATTTGCTGGCAATACTGTCTCATATTCTCTAACGTTGTGGGAATGTAAGCTTAAGTTTCTCTACTCTGTACAGGAATATAAGTCCTAAATATAAATAACGTATATTTTTCTCATAAATTTGGAAGCGTTGTTAAATAAAATATGCGTTTTAATTAATTGACTAGCTGTGCCCAGCGGCTTCACCCCGCAGAATTATTTTAAATATGCTGCTCCCACCCCCGCAGTCACCAAACGCCTCAGCGCGGTGGGGGATACATCGGCTGGATAACTCTAAGTGATTAATAAATTAGCCTATGTCTCTCCACTCTGTATAGTCTAGGTGGTGATCCCCGGCTTCTGTTATCGTTTTTATTACTGCTCTATCATTATAAATAATAGGGAATGATATAAACTATAATCTGTCTAAAAATGTGGGCATTTCAATAAAAAAAGTATTTTTGTAATCGGACGTTTAAACATGTTACAGTCGAAAGAATATTGAATGATATTGATAGTGAAACAAGCAATTTTGTTTTGTTAAATCAATTAAATATTACAATCAATTTTTTTTAATATAATTTATTTCACATAAGTTTTTCAATGTATTCCCACCTGCCTACTTTTCTTTCCTTCCCGCTTCTCCACTTCCCCTAAGATTTTCCTTGTTCTTCTATTGCGTCGTAATATTGTTACATCTAACTTACAAATTAAGTTCCAAAGCACATATCTATTTTTCTCTATAATTACATCGAAATAACTAAATAAATATAAAATATCTTTCTATTAGCTAGGATTATTTTAAATGATTAGTAATTTCACATTAACTTGCAAACGGTAAAGATTATTTTATTTCCATTTTTAATAATATTTTGCAATATTAGTATGAATTTAATAATATTAGTGTGAAAGTGGAGAACGGCCATAAATAAATGATTTTTGCGTAAAGAATAATATTTTTCCAAAAATAGAACAAAATAATTTTAAAATGTTTTATAAAAGTAAAAAAATAAAGGCAGTAACGAGTTACCGTTATAATTAGAGACACCGAACAACTGCAAGTTCCGCTTCCGACAACCGAATAGCTGCAAGTTCCGCTTCCTGGTGTTTTTCTAATTTGTTTATTTCGTTTTAAAACAAACTCAGATTCAAAATTTGCAAAAAAATAAATCACCAAAAAATATTCTAAGTTTTATACGAGTACCATTACCAGTTAGGGTAGAGGGTGCTCTTAAGATTATATTTATTTTTTTTCCGGAAAGACGAATTCAACGTTTGTTTAGAAATTAAATAATAAATACACTTTCACACCGGTCGAAATCAGTAAATGTTAACCAAGTATAATACATAATATTAAATTATTATTACACTATATACTATTGCGACAATTGTCACCTAATTATTAAACCTAATACGCCCAGCTGTGAAAAAACTACAAGAAATAAACCTTGTTAGCGTTCGTTCATTTTCAGTTAACGGATCATAATGATCCTAAATTTTTTCTAATATTTATTTAATTTTCTAAAAATTACACTAATTTATTTTTTAAGAATACCCACTCGAAATGCTTTATTTTTTGTCATAACTTGGCACAAAATTGTGTTATGCTTCGTTTATTTCGTTTTGTCCATAAATATTGCGGATACACTACCAATATCGGACTTTGTCTGTGGAATTTTAATACAAAGAAGAGGAAACTTCTTTGGAGAGCAGCTTGCTTTTATTATTGTTGGGAAGCTGTGAGAGGAATATACGGAAAGTGCTTAGAGAACGTGGAGGAAAATATTATTTATTTCTTCGTAGTTATTGTTTTCTGCAAATACAATTATTTCTAAGATAGTAATTAATATTCACATCATTTATGTGTAACAAAATTAAACTCAAAAAATAGTACACAATAATAAGATAAATCTGTTAAATAGGACAAATATTTAAGTACGAGGGTTTCGTAAATATTTAAACATACATTAATATAAAATTATTTTCATGGTATTTCCATCAAACTAATAAAAAAAAAATTTTAAAGAAATGTCTAAAAAGTTACCACGCTAGAATTTTCCTTTAAACTTTTGGTATACTTCTAATAAAAAGTTTTTTCACGTTTCGACATGAGCATCCTCAAAAAGGGGAACACATATTTTTGTAGATCTTTTCAGCAATGTTAAACACATTAGTTATGTGATTAACATTGAGTAATGTTATATGAAACACGGGGAAAAACAGTTTTATAGATACATATGGCCTAGCTCGCTTTTTCAACTGATATCCCCTTGATATTTAAACCATTCGAGTACTTAATTTACTCCTTCTAAAATTTCACATATTTATGTCAAATTATACTTTTGAGTATTAACTCCATCGACGTTAAGGTGCTTCAACGTCAAATAGTTTATGAGAAAATATTAGACATACTTATAACTGAAAGCTCTAAAAAGTTCCAAAAATAATTCAAAGAAGAAATTGAGATTGTATAAATTAATTTTATTACCCACAAAACGGTTGCGCCTCTGCCTTACCGACACTCAGTATCTAATATATGCCATCATGTGGGTTACTCTCTGTGAAGATCAATTAACCAAAGTGTCGCGAATGTTTAATTTACGACCCCTTGACCTTGACTCTTGATTATGTTTCTTCATCAAACTTTCCAGTAATCGTGAACAAACTAGTAATAGATATAAACTTGTTTACGTGTCCCAAGGATGTGATTTTAACTTGTTTGCGTATTACCTTTACAAAATTCTAAAAGTCAGAAGGTCAATAAGGAACTATTATAGCTACATCATGCCACTTGTTTGTTTATGAAAGTCAAATTTCCGTAAGCTGTCGATTTATGTATCAAGTTCGTAAGAATATTTAGACTCATTAGATTTTCTGAAGAAGACGATTTGAGTTATGTTTATAAAACTTGATGCTATAAACTAATTGCTTTTCTATTCAAATCGCGAGATGTTATTCTCGAAGATACTAAAAATACTGTTTTTATTGCTGTTTCATTTAAATGCAATAAAATTCCTTTTTTTCTTTTTTATTTATAAGAATTAAATCTACAAAAATAAGTTATTAGCTCTAAGAAAAAAAACCGTTATAATTAGGGAAAAATAATAAAAATGTCAAGTTTTTTTAAAAGAGAAAAAATAAAAATTAATACTTTTAGAGACAATTTATGATCGGTTTTATATCTATTTATCAAATTAAATAAAAGGCTTTTTAATTGTTTATTAGTTATTTATACGCAAATGAAACTTCTCCAGTTTTTTTTGCGTGAAATAAACATGAAAATGAAAATAAGAAACATTATATTGGCCTAAATAATAATAGAATTATTTTAGAGTCAACGTATTAAAAAAGGTTTCTTGGAGTTTATTAGGAAAGTTTTGTAATTTTTGGAAAATTTGCGATATTCCTTTATGTGGAAAATATTAAATTATTGTTTATGAACAGGTGTACACTTTGCATTTTTCCACATACTATTTGAAACGGTAGGGATAGTATTGAACAGAGGTCGGGAATAGCCGCTTAGCATGAAAAAAATAATTTTTCTAGAAAATTTTTCGTAACAACTAAACTATTTGAATCATTGTAAAATTCAAAATGTATCTATACTAGTAGTAATTTATTGGAAAAATATCCACAAAAATTTGTAGCATGAGTTTATGCGAACTGTAACGTATCCTCATACGTACATACGTGCACACTAATGGTCTGTCCGTTGGTCGCATAACATTTGTCTACCATAAATTTAGATCATAATAAATAATCATATAATAAACATTAAGAAATAACATAGCTTCTTAGTAGAAGATATTTTCTATCCCAAAACTATACCAAAAGTTTTTTCGCGTAAAATTACTCAAATTTGGAATATTTCTATCGTCCAAACCCGAGCCTAGAGCTACAGTAGATAATAAAGCAAAGGGTGTGCACCTATGGTGTGCAAAAGGTTAATCTAAGCACGGTACTCCTTTACGTTTGAATTAATATGTGTAAGTACATATATAAACAATGCTCGTAGAGCAAGTTTTACTAGCATTTATAAATTTTCCCATTTATTTTTTATCTACATTCATGTTTTTTGTATCGTCATTATTATGCTCATTAAAGTTACTTTGTTTTCCTTGTTTTGAAAAAAAAATTTAACATATATAGACCTGATACAACATGCAGTTGTGATGTGGCACTGTACTCGTCTATAAGATATAAACTTTTATCTTATATAAACTCTTTCATCATTCGAATTTGGATTAGAATTGTGTTGTGTATTGGAATATAAAATAATTTGATAAATTTTATATTCCAGTTCAACTCGCATATCGAAATACACGCAAAGAAATTTCAGTAAATAAGCTTTTTGCTTAATTATTGCTAAAGCCTTCATTTCATTTCGAAGAATATGATATGTAATTAATAAGCTCAACAAAAAAAAAATTTTCCTCTTTACATACACACGCAAGTAGGTAAAAAGTGTATTTCAATAAATCACCTACTTGCAACTTTCAGAATTACAGGCTTTAACGGACCGATGGCCGACATGATGAAATTATATCCGTTCCTCATGCACTACGTAATCCTGAAAAGGTGTTCTGTTCTCGAATTAGTTCAGCAAAAGTTACACACAGTTTTGCAAACTAAAAGCTTTAACTTAGTCTGACTTATTTTACTGATTCAAATTTTTACCCTGATTAAGAAATCCGTACCTCCTTTCCCGAAATTGACACGAACGACACTGTTACAAAAACATTTATGCCGCCCGCCTATCGCTCTAAAGAGGCTGTAAAACAGAATAGTGCCGCACTCAAACACAATCGTCACCCGATATGAAGACATTTATATTCCCTAACACAGATAAAGAAATGAAGGTGGAGTATCATAAATACTATTCTATGGTCGTGAACAGCCGCCTGCCTTCTGTATCACATACAAATCCCTTTATTAATACTCGAGCAGGTCAGCGAGAGCGTACAACGAGGCTCGAGGCATTTAAGTGAGAAAGTTTGAAAGGAACGAGAAGTTTAAGATCTCAGAGGTATGTATCGGTTTCAAGTAGCGGGAAATGTAAGTGACTTACTTTCATGGACGATAGTAAGGTTGTTGGTTGTTGGTTAATCGAAAATACATTAAATTTCAAAAAGTATAAGTACTTAAATATTAATTTAATGTAATCAAGAATATCATACAATGTTTATGTCCCACATAGACTTGACAAAAATTAAAACAAAACTATACATTTACCTTTTCTTTCGTCCTTTGCTTTTCTCTTAAGTCCACCGACTATTAAAATATATTTATTTTAATATAAATTACCCTCTCGATTATACCATTTGTGCATTTTATGAAAACAAAAAAAATACCTGTAAAGTGTTTAAATCATAATTTTAAAAGGTTTTAGCTAATTCAGCTTTAAGTTAATTTTGAGTACAAAATATAACAAACCGTAACATATTTTAATGTTTATAAGCTGATTATTAATTTTATTATTTTACCGTAACCTTTTATCCCTACTCCCATCACATAACTTTCGTCACACATTTTAGTGACTGTAAAAATCAATTTGTATCTTTATATGTCCAATAAATAATTTATTTTGTTGGAATAACAAATAACTCGCAATTGATTTACATTGCTTTAGGTTGCACATCTATTTAATTAACTTAATAACTATATTTATAAATTGTATGCATTTAGATTTATGTTTGTATATAAAAATATCGACCATAACGTGAATGCTTATGTATTTATTTATCTATTAACACTAAATTGCAGTCAATGCCCAAACCCAATTCAAAGGATGGTAAATATCGCTAAAAAATATTCAGAAACCATGAACATGATAATACCAGAGGGTAATAAAAACTATTTTCTGATATTGTTGTGGGTTTTGAAAGGTATTATAATTTTGCATATTTTAACACTGACACCACAATTCACATATAAATGTACCGCAATTCGAAAAAATACAATAAAATTTGTACCTGTTTATTTATTAAAAATTAGATCTTAGTGGATAACGACAGTCGGATTTTTCATTCATGGTTAATGTTACTAAATAGTTTATAACAAAATTAATATAATATATTTATCTGTTTTTCGATTCAAAATTAAAAATATCGATAGGATATTTTAGTTTCAATATGAAATATAAGCTGTCGTAATTATTAGTATCTCAGAAATTAATTAAATTTATTAAATGGTCTTAATGTAGCCAAAAAAATTTAATTCTATTTAAATGAAGATGTTTCGATTTACGATTACTAATAAAAAATGCTTAAACATAAATTATATTTCTATTATTCTGTAAATATTTACACCCTTCTTAAATGTTGACATAACGAAAGTATTAATTACTACCAATAAACTCAGCCAAATAATAGAACAACTATTCTAAAGTTATTCAAAAATCCAAAATGGCAATGTCGCGTTCCGTAGAAAAACATGTAAAATATGACGTTGTATCAATGATTGTCAATGCAAATTACATCTGTCACATCAAATGGCGGTTTTAAAACATCGTCATAATTTATATTATTTTTTACTTGTGTCCGTACTTGTTTCCAGTTATGAATGATAATGAGATACTTAAAAAACATGAGCCGCGCATGCAAACGTTTTCAAAATAGTATGAACAAGCACTGGTTATTTTAAAATTAGTAAAAAAATGGAAAAAGATCACAATTCACCGTAAAATATAATAACAATAAATGATAATATTACTTGAAAGAATAGTTCTTAATTTTATTTAATTAAACAATTGTCTTCAACAAATAGTGCTCTTGCTGAAGTTTCACGCCACAAATAAAAAATTATTTCTCAACGATTGTTTCGATCGTACGTAATTAATTTTATATAGTCCTTTTTTTTAATAATTATAAACACAATATACATATTATATGTGCTACAAATACATTAAATTACATATTGCATATTGCATATCCATTAAAAGATTCATTGTTTACGTTCATACTATCGATGTTAAACATATAATATTATGTGATCAACCAGTCGCATAGAGCAGAAATTGTCCCCAAAAAATTTTAAAATGCCGATTTGACTGAATGAATTTCGAGCTGCGATTTTTGTATGATTTCATATGTTCCTTTTTCAATATGTCTATTTACGCTTTTTTGCCTTGACATTCAATAGTAATGGTGTATGTGAAGGCACAAAAGCATTTATTTTATATTTTGTTTAATAGATATCTGTATTTTAAACGAGCATATTAGTGAAATACAGTTTGCTTAACATATATCTATCGCAAAAGGATTTTTTTGTAGTAGCAAACTTGATTGACTTATTCTCGCCTACCTATTAATGGTTTCAGCAAAATGGGTAGGTAAGTACATTTAATTATTTGAACAACAATTTATGCTTCTATGAATGTCAAGTTGAGTTTTATTAGCGTTTATTTGATTCGAAACTAACATAAAAAAATTAGAACTGACAATGAATTGTACCAAAAAATAAATTAAATTACTAACTTAATTGTATTTTTTTTAATAATACCAATATTACATTTTAAATTTCATAAGTATTGCAGGGCATAAAGGCTAACAGCAGATGCTAATAACGTATTTGTACACGCTCTTAACTAGCGTAACAGGACAAAATTCGAAAAAATGAAATGCAATATTTATAGAGGTGTACTCTTTGATAAAAGAACCTCAATAACGTTTAAACTTAAAAACTTAAAGAGAATAGTCAAATTTCGACTACTGAGCGACTACAAGTAGGTTTTATATCATTAAACAATTGTAAACGATTTTCGAGCAAAAGTCAAACTAATATTGGTTACATATTTTCATATTTGGTTCCTAATTTTGATAAAAGTAACTGTGCATTATAGTTTTGCATAATATCATGGAGTTGATTTTTTTTTCTGAAACATTTGCATCTTATATAGAAGTTCTTTTCATTGCTATTAGATTTGGTAATGCATTGCCACTTTGTGATTTCATTTGTCTGTAATTAAGTAAATAATTTGCTTCTTAAAAATTATTAAGAATTGTATTATGAATAGTTTGCCAAGTTTTCATGCTTCGTTAAGTTTTCTCCAAATCTTTTCCATGGAACATTTAAATTATTTCCTGCATTTTCATACAATCTAAAGTTTATGAGCTATCATGTTGAAGTTTGCAAAATCCATTTATTGTGACGTATCTGATATATGGCAATTTTTTAGGAAATAACTACGGAAAAGAAATAATAGGGAATCTCGTGTTTCATAAAAATATATTTATATTTACTTTTGCCTAGCATCGATGAGTCCTTTGGCTCAAAACCTTGGGAAATATAACTTATTCATCATAATTTCTCAGACCGCGTTACCTTGAGAAATTATTCGCAATGCGACCCTTAATAATACTGTTAAAAAATTAACCACTCAAAAAATAGTTTAACCATTGCTCATAACTAAAATAAATTTAAATTAAAATCACGAAGTCAAAGCAAAGATAATGTATTACAAAAAGGCTAGTACCAAGACCGGCAACTAGATATGTAGAGATCTACCAAGACTCATTTTGAAAATATAATACTACGGTTCCAAAATGAACTAAAAAATTCAAGCCAAAGATAATATAATATAAAATGACCAATACCGAAACTGCCTCATTGGTATGGAAAAACTGTTTAACACATATACATTTTTTCTTAATAATTTTTTTTTAATTTACTCTTACGTGCCATATTTTTATACCAAATTTCATTTAATTTCATATTGTTTTTTAATTTCAAGTGTGCTTTATATTTCCGTACTTCTGAATAATCACGAAAGAAAGTTTTAAAATATTTTATTAACTTTATCACAAAGCGTACAACGTTTTCAACTTTTTATGTCAAACGATTTCATAATAAGCAGCACGTTATACAAATATAGAAAACAAAATACTAATTCTACAGGGGTCTCATTGTGTTTTAATTAGGTGATGATGCTGAAAGTAACAGGCGTTTAGTTTATTTACAAAATGTAAAAATTGGCTATTATATAAAAAAACAAAATATTAATTCGCCTTGTTTAGTAATTAGTTCAATAGTTTTGTTAACTTTTTAATTTTTTAATCCCACAAAAATATTATTTGTTAGGTTTACGTCAAAAGTGGGAAAGCGTAATGTTCCCATTCCTATGATACGACGAAAATATAAAATTAACAAATTGTGTAAAAAATCAAGATACTGAAGAAGAAACAAGCCACTAATAGTCTTTTTAATATCTTATTTCTTTTCTGAAAAAGCGTGAACGCTTATTTAACGAACTAATCCAGTGAGTTAAATAAGAAATAAAGAAGAGTAAAAAAAATTATGTTTGCGAAATGCCGATGGAAAACTGTAAAATGTAGTTATTTTGATTGATTTTCGTTTTTTTTAACACTTCGCTCTGACGAAACCCTCAAATTATATAAAATGTGCGCTTCAAGCCGTTTACCCTTCTATCATGTCAACTTATTTGTCTTCATCGTAGTATACATATAATATTTTTAAAAAATATATATAAATAATATGAAATATCATCAAAATATTTGGGGAGGTTAGCCCCCGAACTATCCCAAGTGAGATTTATCGTTTGGTTTGCGAGCTGAAATAAAGCTATTAATCTTCCTTAACTTTTAAAACCGATTTAACGGGCTTTTATTAATCACACCTTTGCATTATTTAGTTTCAATATTGACCCAAAATTTAAAGGTGATGCCTGAGTAAGTCGTGGCTTACAATCAAGGAAAAAAAATTATAATTTTTTAAAACACCCATAAAAAAGGTTTGAAAAGTGACGTATTGTTGAAGTGTTGAAAAAAAATAAAGTATTTTCTATATTTATGCACCGTGTTTCGAAATATGGTCAGGTTTACGAAAGTTATTTACGTTAAATATCCTAAAGTTCTCACGTTGTTTAATCGAGTATTTACTGCACAGTCATCAACTACAGCTTCTATAAAATTTATTACAAAAATAGCCTGTGCCATAGGTCAACATATAGAATACCTATGCAATTTCCCAAAGATATCTTATCCAATAACACATATACGATACAGGCCAAATTTTAAATCACGCTATTGTTTGTCAAATACAATATTGTTTTGATAATATTTTCCATATTACATTTTTTTTCTTTTCTATTGTTGTCAATGTTTGATCTTTTCTCCTTGGCACTGAAATCATACTCTATAAATAATGTGAAGAAAAACGGGCATAAAAATTAATTTTATAAATATTTTGGTATTTTGTTTCAAAATATACACTCATTAGTCGCTTAGAAATTAATTTAAATTATAAACATATATTCGAACACAAGTGATCAAAATCAAAATGTATAAATATTTTATACAACATCATAGTGGTAGCAATTGCGTATTTTCTAATTCTGTAAAGACTGAAGTCACTTTAATTTCAATTTTAGTTTAAACC
This sequence comes from Druceiella hillmani, assembly GCA_039881145.1. Lineage (NCBI taxonomy): Eukaryota > Metazoa > Arthropoda > Insecta > Lepidoptera > Hepialidae > Druceiella > Druceiella hillmani. Next base: position 3,094,241 of record JAYKKI010000138.1, read on the forward strand.
ATGCTAACAGTAACTTCAACTCTATTATTGTTAGTATACAGATATTAAAATACAATATAATTTTATAGTACATAATAAATAATAATATACTTTCCTTTGAAAACATTTTCCTTTTCTCATAGTCCCTTTTTTTATTAAAGTGAGCCCTACTGTAAATATCTGCGGAAATAGATTATTATAAATTATAAATGGAAATAAAAATGTATTCTTTGGAAAATATTTGAGAGTTTGTAACTATTGAAAACAATAAAAAAATCCTCCATACGTGTTTCTCCTATGCAAGTGAGTCTTTGTTTTTTTATGTTACAATAAAAAAGGACATATATTTTTGCTCTGTTCCTGGTTATTTCTTAACGGATAAAAAGTAACAAGCTAACATCTTTAGTTAAAATATACTACCTCATTTTTCTTTCCAACTATATTCTGTTAACCAAAAAATCGGCTCCAGTAATCAGTGTTCTATGCCATAAATGAAAATAATTGGATGTGCATGTATAGTGCTAGTAATTATTGTTCAATTGTCAACATTCGATGAAAATCAGATGTATCTCTATTATTTTTGTAGATACAGACTTACTCCACATTTTGCAAAATTGCAGAATGACCTAACATATATAGAAGCCAAGTGTAACCGCCCCTTTAAGAAGAACACGAGGGACGGAAATATTTATATCACCAAAAATGTTGAGAAATTAATTTAAGCATAACGCTGTCATCAATTTTGTTAATTTGTTTGGAACGTCAGATTATAAGGAGTTCGCACTAGGCACCTCTGGCTTTGCGAGGCGTGATCGGACTTCCGAAATTAAATTATAAATGAAATTACACGCGGCGTTAAATTCGTAATCGATTTGATTAATGGTTAAAGTTATATCTATTGATTTAAATCTGTTTGCATGTAGATATTTTAATTAAAGTGATTATACCCAGCTTATAAAACATTTAACTATAATTTATATCCACAGAATTACCACTGTCTCTTCAACGTGCGTTCGACTTACTGCAAACGCGATTCATAATTATTTATATGGGTTCCATGAGGGCAGCTAAGAGGGAAAGTTAGATAAGCGAGGAGCAGAAAAAGTAATCATCTGTTTCGATCTCAATCGTTCCATATATAGACGTAAATACTCGCTGTAAAAATCCTTTTGGCCTCTCTTTTAAGTAACGCCATGTCTTTTTTAGGAGAGCTCTTTGAAAATTAGCTTTTATATCAAGTTGTTCGGTGGTGCTGGCACCGACTTCAGAAATCAATAACTTGGTTATTTATTGCGAATAAATAGGTAGCTATTTTTAGGTAATTATTTTGTACTTTTTAGTACATATTTTTTGAAGTCGGTTCTTAAAGATAATTTATTTTAGAATTTTTAGTGATTAATAATATTAACCATCTCCCCATAATTAACGGTCAATGATTTTCTTTCCCACAATATAATATAATTATAATTGTCACGGGGAAAACTAGTGTATAGATAATTTCCTGTCTGTCTAAACTTTGTTATCAACAATACACAGGAACTAAGTGATAGTAGTATCCGCCAGTGGTTAGCGGTGAACCGTTGAGGAGTTTTGTTCTTCATGTCTGAAGTTCGATTTCAAATTTTGCAAAGTAACAACTGTTACTTAAAGAGATCCGTTCTCAGTATCCCAAATTCAATATCAGATTTGGCAAAGTGATAATTAAAGTAACAACTAACCAGTAGCAAATACACGGTGTCCGAGAATAAGTGTCAGATTAAGAAATACGCTATTCATTGGATATAAAACAGTCAATTGTCGTTGAAATAAAACGTAAAAGACGCAATTTTTCCAGTTGAGTGCAAAAAAATATTACACATAACTCTTTTTAACATACCCAGTGCTTGCTTGGAGCGCTGATCTTACCCGGACAGCTAGATGTCTTCATGGTTTTTTGCTAGTTATTCTCCTAAAGGGCGCTGAATAATGTGCGCAAGTATCGTGTGTATGAAAAAGATTACAAATAATTGTAAATATTACCAAACCCTGACCTGGTCGATGATGTATTTGTTTTGCGAAATAAAAACTACCAGTAGCAAATATATTGAATCACGGTCGATTTACTACCATCCGGTAAAGAGTTCGATTATTCGTCTCCAGAACACATCATTAAACTTTGACATGATCAATGATGTAGTTGTTTTGCAAAGTAACTATTATTAGTAGCAAATATTTTTAATCATGGTTGATTTACTAACATCCCGTAAGGAGTTTCATTGATCATCTCCAGAACTTATCATCAGACCCTGACCTGGTAAGTGATGTAATTATTTTGTAAAGTAATAACTACCCGTAGCAAATACTTTAAATCATGGTTGATTTCACTGCCTTTCATTAAGAAGTTCCATCGTTCATTTCCGGATCTCATTATCATATCACTATTATATTTTTATGGGACCAACCCTAAAGTACCGTTTTTAAAATAAAGAGGAATCATCAAAATCAGTCCACGCGGTAAAGAATTATCGCTCAACAAAAATAAAAAATTATATTCCGACGAATAGAGAATCTCCTCCTTTTTTTGAAGTCGGTTAAAAATAAGTCGTGTCGAGTTCGTCTAATAAACATGACAATTGTTAACATAGATAAGATATATCTGAAAAACAATATTTACAACACAAAGTGTCAAGCATATATTCCCATGATGCTAAAATCAGCTTGTGTCGCGCTATTTATTTACTGTGTGAATTTATTTACCATTCAGCAACTTGTTCTCTGTTATTATATTTGCCCATGGAGTTTAATTGTTATAATGTGGCGTAATTTACACAATAAAAATGTAATTTTTGACACTATTCATCGATTATAAATAACCCACAAAAATTTAGGGGGTAATTAACTTTAGGATCATTCACACTAATTTTGATGAAGTGGAGTCTTGAAAAACACGAAACTGTACACAATTATTATTCTGATATTAACTTTTAAGAATGAAAGTTTCATCTACTAATTAGTGATAAGTATATTAAAAATAAAAATATTATTTTTAATATTTATTTCATAAAGAAACAATTGAGGAATAATCGATACCACTAGTACTCATTTCCATTTAATTTTTTTCTTATTTTTCAGTTAATTTTTGAGAATACCCTTTTTTGCGACAAATTAAAAGTATCGTTGCTTTTACAAAACGTTTTCCTGACGAGAAATTTACGAGGGAGTTATTTGTTATCTCTTAACTTTATTCCTTAGTGAATCGAAAAATACTTTTCTAGATTTAAAATCTACCAGTTTTTGCTTCTAAACAACTCTCTCCTAGTAGTCTACTTACTCAACTAACTTTTCCTCCGTAAGACCTCTTGTTGGATTAATAAACAAGAGCTCTCTAAAATGAACTTCTTAAAGAAGATAAGACAGCTTTAGTGAAAATTCGGGGAAAGACTAATTTTTTGGTCCATTTATCTTTTCCGAATCAGACGAAAGACCATGTGGCTGTTAGTGTTGTCAGGGTTTGAAGTTTATACAAGTTTAAAGAACTTTTATAAGTTTATTATAGAAATTGGTTAAAGCTCGTACACAAATTATTTTACTATGTTTTATTTCATTATATTTTGCATTTCACCGATATAATTTAGACGTCTGCAATGAAAAAAAATTTTCGAGTGACTTTTGAAAACGGTACGCCAACAAAAAATATATAATAGATCAAATTCGGCACAATGCCAAAAATTCCAAACTAGATACTCATTTATCCTAGCCTGAAGATATATCGTTGTATATGACGAGTGTCAATGAAATAAAATAAATGCGTAACATTTTTATGTAAATATTTGTAAATTTATTTATTACTTAGAGTGTTCTCGTGGTAGCGTCTGCGTGTAGAGCGGTTATTTAAATTCTGTTCTTTTTCAGAAATAAAAGCAGAAACAAGGCAATACGATAGATGACGCTATTTTTTTATTATTAACCATTTTTTTCTTGATATATTTTATAAAAACGACTACTACTCAGTTTATTTTAACGACATTGTATTATTTCATATAACACAACTCGATCAGAATAATTTATCTACTAACTAAAGGAAAATTGCATACGGATTGGATAAGCAATTCTCCAGTTTTAAACCAGTTTAAATTATGTTCACTTTAATCTTCATATTATACATTTATCATGTTCGTTAATAACAAGATGGAAAACTAAAACCCGACTACGGAAAAATATCTGAAAACACGAAATACATATATACACATTCTGCAAAATTCGTAATGTTATTTACCCCAGGTTACTCTCCGGATCATAAAGAATCTAAGGACATCTCATTTATTGAGCGCACTTCAGTACTTTAGTCTAAACGAGGGAATAAATTTATTCACATACATACATACCTAGCCTGTGAACACTTCTTCTCCCGTAGTCGGGTAGTCGTAGACGTGCCACATCTATAAATTTGTGTGCGACATACCTACTGAGCTGCAAGTATTTATTGGCGAATATTTATTATTACAATCATTTTTAAATCTAATTGTTCCTTTGATTCATAAATTCATTAATATTTCATATTTCTTTCTTTTCTACCCTACAATAAATATCCACGTTTTTGTATGTTTTGATGATGAAATAGGTCAGGGATCAGTCAACAATTTTTGCAAAATATTTTTTTTCGTATACAGTTTTCAATATTACGGGAGCCCCTTTGATTTGGAGGTAGTGTCCTGTTGTTCATGATTTTCGAGAAAATACATCAAAAAATATTTATAAATATTTTTTGTGACCCTCATCATACATGAAAATTATCAAGTAAATATAAATCTACGAACGGACAATTAAACATGACGAAGTCATATTCAACTAAAGAACTTGTCAATTCCGAGTAGAACTCGCACTATAAAGGGTACGCACACTTCAGCTCTGGAAAAAACAATTGAAAATGCAAGTATTTTTATTAAACTATTTACAAATATAAAATTTTCATAATGTAAATGTATTACCTAGTACATCTTTCGAAAGCCTAAACCTATGGTGCATGTCGCAAGTACTATGAGACCCGTAATTATAATCAATGTAGCTTTTCTTTAATTTTTTAGTCAGATTGTATTAACTCTCAATTTCGTTATTTTTGTTTCAGCAGTTTCTGAAATCAAAGTAGGTGTGTCCGTTTTGCGTATTTTGGTGCATATTTTTGGATCTCTTAAAATTGAAACTAAATATTTTTTAGGCGAGTTTCTTATGAAAAACTATTTCGTATAATAAATTAGACAATGTGCAAAACCAAAGAATTATATTTTGTGTGTATTTAATTTACCCTCTTTAAATGATTATATAAATATATGAAACTATTGCTTAGTTTACGGATTAGTGTGATCTACCTACAACTAAAATAAATTTGATTTTCCTTCATCAAACAGTTTTTGAGAAAATCAGCTGGGACGGACAGATGAACAGAAATATTTGTCATCTTATAATAATTCCGTTTTCATTTTTCGAGTGCGGCATCTTAAAAAGTAATTAATTATGGCTTCAGTATTGAACTTCTGCAAACATCACCTACTCTTCTATATTGTCAGCAAGACATCGTGAGATATTAAGGAGTGCTAAGCATAATATTAGATATTATTATGTGACCTACATAATAATACCTAATATTTTGCAAAAGAATCACTAAATGTTACACGGTATCAAATTTTGATACTATATTACATCGTATCTGTGCTGAATACAATAACAAGGCATAATTAATTTGCTTACAGAATCTCAAATTGTCGGCTAACCAAGATTAGAATTTGTACCAATTTCTATTCAGTATCGCAAGTTCCTAGGTCATTAATGCCAGCGTATATTTCAGATTAATATTACGATAATATCAGGTTCAATAATATTATAAAGGAAATATTGAATATATTTGGCGTTAATTTTGTAGAAATTCATTACTCACAATTATATGAAACTACGTGATGTAGTATTATTTCTACTTTCTTTAATTTCTTTACCACGACCTAGGTTTCGTTGTATTACAACATCTTGAGGTGGTCTATTAGCAAAGATCTTTGCTAATAGCCCACCTGAAAATGTAATACAACGAAATTTAGATCGTGGTAAAGAAATTAAAGAAAGTAGAAATAATACTACATTACTTAGTTCGTTTAATCGTGAATTATAAAGGAAATATAAGAAGTTTTGTGTATAGTCGCAGATTGATTGAATATATATTTGTGCCAACCATATTTTTAGTATCAAATTGGTTTGTATTCAAAATTTTTTTCAAATGGTATGACGTATAGATTAATGTAACTCAAAAGGGCAAATCGTAATTTATTAAACTGTTAATATTAATTTTCAGCATGTAAATGCTTTCAGTATCTTTTAGAGGAATACAATTATTGTGAATCAATCAAAAATTAAAATCTGGATGATATTTAGATACATTCCTATATACTTTCTGTAAACATTAAGGAAACGTCTAGTATCCTTGTTCCATATTTTTAAAATGATTTACCTCCATCCTTTCTTCTTTTTTTTCCATCGATAAAGATAATTTATAATATGCTATAATTATTTTAGTTTATATTTCTATATTATCACAATTTCACTATTTAAGTTGAAATTGCGAGTAAATATTAGTAGAGTAACATCTGAACCAAAAGTGTGAAAATTAAGTTTCAGTTTAAAAAAAGCGAAAAGAACAATACAAACTCCACTGGACTTGAAATTGGTCACATTAATTTAAAATAAAGATTATTCGTAGAAAACATTTTACTCTGTTTGAAACTTAAACCAGACTATTCAGGCCTTAACACCATGTTACTGTTAATAAGTCAAGACACGAATAGAACCGGTAGAAGTTGAACGCAACCTTACTTAATAAGTAAATAATGCATTTATTAAAAGGCGAATTCAAAATTAAAATACCACCGTTACGAGTGATCTGATGTTACAAAGATTACATTCGTTTTACGAAATGCGGCAGTTAAGATCTCAAGTCAATGGCGGGTCAAAACTAGTCGCTATGTAAATACCCATGTCGCATATTACGGAACTTATGAATTTTAACTGTATCATAACTATATGTCAGCGCGGTTATTTACGAGATAAAAAGCGATTAAGTATGAAGCGCGGATTACGTAAGAATAAAAATATTAGAAAAATGCCCGAGTATGCTTCGCATGGCATGAAAGTTGGTTTTCTTGATAAATATTTTGTCATAAATATCGTAACGAAAAACCTGTCGTCTCTTAACCGACGTCACTCTATTAGCAAAAGTATTCTGTTTACTTTCCTACAATTTATTATTGATATTAATTAAAAACTAAACATTGTTTAAATGTGGCGTAATCTTAATTAAAAGAATAATTGTATTAAAAAAATTGCGAAAATATATGTACACGACATATACCGATAATAAAAACTAAGTTTTAAAAAAATGGAATAAAATGTTTGTTAACAAAATAATTTTTCATATTTTGCCTTATGAAAATCATTTTGATTTAGTAGCAATGAAATTATCGGTGCTATTAATTATATCACTGATTTTGCAGAGTTGACTAAAAATTTTTTTCATTCCGGACCGAAATAAATTATACATAATTTTAAGAAATTAGGTAGGATAAATACGCTTCATGTAGAAGAATTTTCCAGCCCAAGTGAAAGATTGTTCATTTTGTTGAAATTACAATACGTTTTTTATATATCAGTATAACTCATCACGTTCCGTGGCAGTTAAACTATTGCATCTTTTCAATTTTGTCCCATAAATATATTAAATTACTATTTGCGGAGTTCGGTATTGTTAGTTTTAAATTCATAAGAGAAGATGTCATTAATATACACCAGGTGAACAACAATACCTTTTTATTGGTGTTATTCGTGCTAGTAATCGATCTTGGTGATAGATTGCTCCAAGATTTAAACGTGCTAATAAAGCAACTCGGTCAAAACAATATTCTACGTTTGGAACAAATGCGTACCACTACGTAACCAACGAACTGAATGTTAAGTGGTTTATTGAGGTGATCCCAGAATCCGAAGACCTAGATGTTGAGTGGTATATGGAGGTGATCCAAGAATCCACCATAAATCGTCAAAATATACTATTAAAATATACCAACATGACAACCGTTCAACTCCAGGGTAACAACAGTCAAGATCTCAGAAAGCTAAAGTGCATAATCACGATATTACTATCAAAAGCAAAGGGGTTTTAAATAAAATTAAAACCGAGTTAAACGATGACCTGAATTGACACATAGGATACATTGCTTTATTTCACGCCAACAAAGTCACGAGCGGACTAATCTATAATATAATTATTAATTTATTATTTGCAAAAAAAATTCTGAACAACATACTCATGGTTTTTAAAAAGTATGATAGAAAATGGATTATTAAAATGTCATTTGATTCTGTCCAGACTTAAAATATTCCAGATTTGCATGTGACTAACTGCCACATAAACTTTATGGTGACTGTGTTTCATATAATTATTATTTTGATATTGAAAAGGGAAAAACTATCTCAATTGCATTATTTATATCTAATGCATATTTTACTTTCACATTTTAAACAAAATAGATTTCATATTCACTCAAGGAACGGGGTTTAATCTTGATTTCAAACCATTTTGGCACAAATTCATACTCTCCCTGGCATGCAACCTCAATAACGCTTAGCACAATTGAATTTCCGAATGAAAAATCAATTTGGAGAGGAAATTTAATATTGCAAGCAGTATGCGATATGCGGTATGTCTATGCGGGGAAATTTCATCGAACGTGAATTTCGCAAGTTCGTAAATAGGTAAACAGTATTCACAATGTACTCATGCGTACGAAAGAATGCGATTTTATATGATTATGAATATTTCAGTCTACGCCTATTATTTACGAACATGGCTGTTACTACAGCTTGCTGATAGGAGCGTTGAATGGAGATGATAGTTGTGGCGTCTCTGTAAAAAATTAAACATTTGTCAACGCCGTCCTTATTTATAATATATGCTGTCATTATTTTTTGTCACATCGACATCTGTCTGTGGTTATAAAACGGTTATAATGTCAAGCTCTAGCAAAAATTTTATGGAAATATTATAGAGTGAATTAATCCTATTTGGAGTATTTTCGAAGGAGAAATGGAGATATATATATATATATACATATATATATATATATATATATATATATATATATATATATATATATAAACGCCTTTTATCATACGAAATAAAATAATTATATATTTTCCGTGAGACGTAGGTTTCCAAAAATTAATAGAATAACGGTATTTTGCGAGTATTTTAATTCAATAATAATATTATCTGCCCCTAAATGAGACTGCATGAGACTATCTTCGTCCGAATTTTGCTCATAATTTAAATAGCTTTAGTTTGGAATAAAAATAACAAAGAATCAAGAAATAAATCGTATAGTGATATATGAATATAATTTTATTTCAATTATGTGACCTAAATTTTTAAGTAATTCGGTTGGGAAATATTTTACTAAACGATATTGAAGAGCAATGCCGCAAATAGGATAACAATCGATTATGATGTCAAACGTATACAATATATATATATATATATATATATATATATATATATATATATATATATATATATATATATATATATATATATATATATATATATATATATATATATATATATATATATATATATATATATATATATATATATATATATATATATATATATATATATATATATATATATATATATGTATATATGTATAGTAATCTAGCGAAATGTAATGAAACGTTATTCAAGAGTTAGTTTTATATTTTTAAAATACCATTTTTGTTTTTATGCGAAAATAAGTTTTTCTCCCAAAACTTTCAATAACGTACTGTTAGGTACTGTAATAAAATTATTTTCTGCAAGTTTATACGAATTCACAGAGACAGAAGATGCGATAATACACAGCAGGTATTTAAAGTGAATCAATTAGAAATAAAAATGTAATCATAATAACCCCAAAGGGTCGGTTCATACATTTCGTATGAACAAATGCCAATAGTTAAATGAACGCTGAAAATGCACTAATGTAATAGAAATATATGCGTGCGTGCACTCATGTGAATTTCTCTGTGTTTATGTGATAGCGTATGCGTGTGTTTGTGTCTGTATGTAAAAATTACTGACTAACATAATTTAAGTTTTCAAACTTTAATAGATGATTTCATATTTAAAAAAAATAAAGCAATTTTTTTAACGTATCACGTCACGGACTGAGTGTGACGACAGAATTTTGTTCACTACTCGGAGAAGATTCACAAGTGTGCCTAAAAAAGTTTTAACTTCAAAATAATTATCTTTTTCTTTCAATTAATATTTTGATTAAAACTGATTTTTTCTTTCGTTTTAGGTACGGACGCTGACTAATCACTGTACCCGAGTACAATATACACAACGGACATCTTTTTACCCGTATTGCATGTGAGTGTTTTTTTGTCCAAATATCATCTAACTTGGACGTACGAGTACCAATTGTTTTATTAAAATTACTTACAAAAATCTTTTGGTTCTGATATCTATTTATATAATAACTTTTAGTATTTAATCGTTTTCAACGCTCATTAGATAATACTTCTTCCAATAATTTTTTCAAAATATTAGGATTATCGTTGTGTTGGATCAACTATCCAGTGTTTATTTTCAAAGATCTTTGCTTTATATAATATTTAATGCTCCAGCATATTGATACTGTTGACTTAAATGAAATTTACCGATAAGAACCGACATTATTTCTATTTTGTTGTTAATTTTTGTACAACATATTGTAAGCGGTTTTTTCATGTGAATTTTTTTTTACTAAAGCGGCGAGATTTAAACTATAATTTTCTACCCTTGAGATATGTAAGCAGGTACTTTGCATGAGCATAACCGTGAGTATTAATCAATATGCTACTACGCTGCACGAACTATAACTTACAATTGGTGGCGATTTGTCGCTTGTTTGCAATGTTTTAATACTCTTTTATTAACTTTACTTGTATGTATGAATGTGTGCATGCACGTAACATTATAATGGAATTTTTAGTTTAAAGTTTTACCCACATACAGATGTACGGTTCATGTAAATTTTATACACGTGTCAAGAACCGACCACAATACAAGAATTTCATAACAAACAAAAATTAGTTTTAGAATGAAAAAAAGGTGAAAAAAAATCACGAAATATTTCAATTAATTTTTCTTTTGCTTCCAAACTTTTGAATTATCTAAATCACAAAATGAATTAACGCGACACTTTTACGTGTATAATAAAATATACTATACAAAAATTCAATTGCTTATTTGTTTGATCGCGCCAATTTCTGGAATCATAAACCCGACTTCAATCCCTACGGTGGAAAGCACATACCTTGAAAAAATTATAGATTCACGATTATAATATAACGTTACCATTTATAATGCGAGAGGAGTGATAAAGCGAAAAAATGTTTTCTCAATAGCAAGCAATTATTTAAACACGACAATATCAACATAAAAACGATGTCGTAAACAAGCTAAACAACTCCAGAAATTTCATATCCAATCAATTCGCGCCTTAAACCAACAGCTTGCATCTCAATAACGCGATCGTATCTTTCTGAACGGACTGTCTCTCTCCGTCCTAATCATCGTCATGGCGACTTTGCCCCCATGAGAGTCACATTTTTTGGATAACTAGCGAGGTCACCGACACGATTTCCGCGTATGGTGTGGTCGATCACACGCCGCACGGATCTGTCGTCGAGTGGTATTTTCCCAACGGGGATATATTTGTCGTGATTGGATTTCGCAATGTGTAACTCAGTTCCTGATATCATACGGCCTTTATATAGGACGACCATGTGCATATTGGCGGCGACAATTCTCTTGAGATTTATTTTATAAAACTTTGATCAAACCCCGAGTCATGTAATAACTTAAATTAAAACAAGTCCCACTTGTCATGAGGCGATAGTATGTGAGTATTTTGATGTTTTTGTTCATAAAAGCTTTTATTGGTTTGGTCGAAACTAGACATTAGTGGCAGTTACAATTTATTAGAAACAAGTCGCAAATATTATCTGACTCGTACATTACTTTTATAAGGTTGTGAAAGTGGAATTTTCAATGACCTTTAATGCTTTCATGCGGGTCTATTTTGTTTACTTCTGTGTCCATTTATTTATATTAAATTTACTTCCATATTTACTTGTAAATTAAATAACCTTAATATGATTATATTTTTTCACGTAGTATTAATTTTTTTCATCCTTTCAAAAATGGCAAAATTTTTTTCAATATTTTCTATACATTTAATATTTTGACTAATCAGACTTTTAGATAGTAATTTAACTTTATGTTAATTATTGAATAGATATTTGATTTATTAAAATTTTAATAAAATATGGGAAAAAATATAAAGGAGTTATTTTATTAGTTATATAATTCATATTGAAACAGATATGACTGCACATTGTTGAAGAATCACGTGGGTCTTTTCATTATTTGGGCCTGATTTATCTGCCTGGTTGTCTTTTATATCTAAAATGTCTTATGCACAATTAAATTGTTTTAGTAACCTAACGGATGATATTTGTTTCATATTCACAATTTCACAATATTCACAATTTCTTTTAAATACTTAATTCTTGGACCAAATTGTTATAAAACTAAAAAAATGCTGTTTCTAACCTTTATGAATTTTCTCCAATTCTTTCCACTTATCATCTTTTTCTAATATTATAACATATATTTATGCAAAATACTTCATGAGGATCGTTCAATATATTCCCCAAATCGCATGGAAGAAAGCATCTTCCAGATATATTTAGTTTAAAACATATTTATTTTTCAATGTAACACTTTATATGTAACACATATAATGAAGCTGCAACAGAGTGAATTCTGCACATGGAACATACCTTAACGATAATTATTGATTTAGCTTACAGAACGATAATAAACTTACAAAATCGGTATTGAGAATTTTGGTCTCTGTGCCTATCAGTTAATTTATTTTTCAGTCACACAAAGACTAGTAAAGAGATTTTGATTAAATTTGGTGTGGAAACGATTTACATCCCCGAGCAACATATAGAATGTTTTCGTGTTCTATATATTGGTCGAGAATGGAAATTGCTCGAGGATGTTATAGCTCTCCGGATAATATTTTATCTGATATTTTATTGCTAAGGTATATTTTCTAAGCGTCTTTTAGTAAACTTTATGTTTATAGCTATATTACGATACAGTACTGTCAACGCAATCTATTTCAACCATTGTTAATATTTTTAAGTTTTCTAAACAATTATAATCGTCAAATGACTTTATGCAAATGAAGTCGAGGACACAGTAATTTATTAATGTAACTATTACATCGATCATTTAATTTTAACAAACCTCGGTAAATATACGGTTTTTTTATTAAGACTTTCATTAATAGCTTTCTTTCATGAGTTGTGTTTAGGTTGAGTGGTAGATTCCTTCACATTAACAATTGTGAACGGAACCTAGATACAGTTGCTGTTTTTGCCACTGGTATTTTAGAGTGGATAAAGCAGACCATTTTTGTAAATTTTCTGCATCACTATTTTTTAATACTTCCTTTTAGCCACCAAAACATAGATGCGTACTACAACGTTCCGTCCATATTGACTGAATTTTCTTTACAGATTTATCGTTTACTAATATTTTAGGACAATTTCAAAATATATAGTTGTTGTGACCTCTTTGAATTTAGGTTAGTGTCAAACAAAGTGAATGAAAAAATCATTATATACCTGTAAGAAATCAACCATGCCTATTACATAATCGTGAGGAGATGAATAAAGATAATAACTGGAAAGGCACTATAGACGCTCAGACGTATTGGAGATGGATACATTATATGGTAGATAATGTATCCATCTCCAATACGTCTGAGCGAAAATAACTTCCAATTATCTTAATAAATTTCAAAGTTTCCTTTGCTTTAATTTTGTTTCCTATAAACATTTTTGCCTTTAGAGTCTACTATTTCTCTTTAAATTCTGCTAAATAATATCTCATTAATCATGCCACTTGATTATGTGCTCTTATTATTTTTTTTGAAGCTTAGATCAAGCTAAAAGTTGGCGTTTTTTCAGTTTATGCTTCATAAATAATGAATGAATTTTTTTTTAAATAATCTATTCATTAATCTACTAGATAATATTACCTCAGTAATTTCTTCGAAGCGAAATTCTTTTACAAAAGTTTAAGGTAATTAATTTGAAGATTTTCCAACAAAATAGCTCCCAGCAAAATTAAGAGAAAAGGTAGTTTTATGATAATAATATTGTTTACCTCAATTTTATGTTTTGGATAAACCATTTTAATTTACAGGTAATTTGTAAAATGAATTAATGAGTTTTATCACAATAAACATCCGATGAAAATGCAGCTACTTTTGACGTTTTTAACATTTTTAAGATGCTTAAAAATTAAAGCTTAATACTTTTTCGTCATGTACGTTAATGTGTCTATCTCAGAAAAGGTTTGAAACTTTTGATAGTCTCTTACCAAATTTTAAATTTAGAGTATTAGGTCCTTATTACTATCGACTCCAATAAAAAAGGTGGTTCAATTCGAATGTATTTTCTATGTATATTACTATACGTATTAGATATATCTTACTCTATTAGGCTGACCTTTTTTTAAGATGATAATATACTCCCAATGTATCTTCATGAAAAACTGGACATAATTTAATCATAGAAATTGAATATACACTAAGAATGGTGCAGGTACCGTGATCGAGTTTGAATGGAATAGGTCGACTTATAAACTAATAATAAAGTCTCAAATTTTTTGTTATAAGTACGAGCGATATAAATCTTCCTTTTAATAAAATCAGGATCAAATGATGAAGTTAGAAGATGATGACACAATCTCTTTAGTGACAAGGAGTAAACTCATCGAATTTGAATTCTTTTGATTTGTCTTGACGCAAGAAGCAAAGTAACAAAATAAATACGTGGGTAATAAATACAGATACACACAAAGTAATGAAGCAACTAAGTTATTATTATCAATGTTGATAAGTAAATATTTACAGGTATAAATAAATGTATAAAATATGAGTAGCTAAGTAATACGTACTGTTATATACAAAAGACAAGAAACAATTATGATATTTCTAGACAGGTAGATAGTATATGCAGGTCTATATACGTTGTGAAGGTGTGTATATGAAGCAACTACGGTGAAATAACCAGAGGAAATTTAATATATATATCCGAATATAAAATATGAAGTAATGCATGAATAGATTTATATTAATTAAATGCCTCAAAGGTGTGTTTCAATTTTAATAAACGTAATATTGATTTTTTCGTAATTTAGTGACAATTGGGGTAACACAGGATATCATAGGTATTAAAGGTGGAAAAACTAAACTCTTTACCAAAAATACTGACATGTCGCACTCATGTGTGTGTGGGTATGCATGAAGATGAAAATGAGGCACTGACTCGTAATCGTATCGATATAGTGGCATTATTTTGCAAATTCATTTTGTGTTTATAGACGATATTGAACTGGAAGTGACAATCATTTTCATCGATTTAAACTTTTTGGTGCGTTTTTTTCCAGACTTATTTTAAATTCATTCTATTTGTTTGTTGAAACGTTTTATAAAAATAAAGGATCAAAAATTTATTTTTATCATTTATTTTAAATAATCCTTTCATTTAAGAAATATTATATTAAAATAAACACGTATCGGTGCAAGTAATTAGACACAAAACCATGATAAAACTTAAACTTATCTTAAAAAAAATTACACATTACAATCACAATTATAAATTTGATTAAATAGGTGGGCAGTTCAAAACTGTCGGAAATTAAAGATTATGGTAATATGTGATTACAACCGATAATATTTAGATCAAAAATAAAGTTGATTTTAAATGCTGCACAGTACTGTTGCTTTGGGAATTAGTTCCATTATTGCCTTTGCAAAAATACACCCATCTACAAAATCATATCAAAACAGCTATGACAAAAGATTGAAAAATACCCATAGATATAATAATATTAAAATCTCGTAAATTTGCCTATTTTTAATTGTGAATATGAACAAACTATCTCATTCTTTATGTTTTCTGACTATAAAAATATTATCTTAACCTTCACCACGCAAGTACATAGACTATTAAAGGAATGAGACTTTCCATCACTATTGATGAATCTATAGCTGATCTACCCTTTCAAATACTAATTAAATTAAGATATGTGTTTTCTTTTATGTTGTTTTCTAATTAAAATTACAAATTTTACTTTAGATATCATATATCTCCTGTTTCATGGAAAACTTCCAGAGTTACATAATTTATAAAGCGGTTCTACTCGTATATTCTAAACAAGCAAATATAGGCCACGGTGATTCTATCGGTCTGTACTACAATTCTTGAAACCATACTGAACAAGCGTATTTTCATGCAAAGTAACACCCATCTTACGTGCTGTCAAGATTATATCCGTCCTAGATATTCTATCTTTACCAATCTTTTATCATTTGTTGGCTATCAGTCTACTGAAACGCTGGGGAAACTGGATAAACGGGGCTTAACTCAATTTTAAATTTTTTTACCGCTAGGAAAAAAAATTGAACCTTGGTTTACCCTCCTCTTAAAATTGATGTGTGCAAGATTCATCCTGAATAAAAGACTTTTAAATCAAACCATTACATCACAATATATGTTATTTGCCTACAATTTTCTGAATTTTGATTTTTTGAAAAAAAAATCAAGTTGTTTTATTGAATAAGTTATAGCAGTATTTAAAAATTTTAGAATGACATCATCTCTCATTTACAATAGATACTGAATAACATTTTACTGTAAGCAAATGCGCACTAATGTCGCATTCTCGTTCAACAGAACCTATAAAGTCGAACGTCTTTGCAATAATCGGAATCATGGTGAAACGATGGACAATTGCTATTATTTAACGACCAAGTTACTGATAATTGTAATATTGCACTTAATTTATCCTGCATTGCCTTAAGTTTTGTTTATTGCCCTCACTTGTCCTAAATTCGGAACGAGGTCTGCCGTTAAATCACCTAAGTCATAAGGTCCTTAGAAACTTAAGTGTTATGTGCTACATAACATTATCAACTTTCAGTATATATACATATATATATATATATATATATATATATATATATATATATATATATATAATTATATATATATCAGCTTATTTAGAGCACATTAAACTAAATATTGCTTGATAACTGAACGAATCTAAAAAAAAATCCTTTGGTATTTGTACATGAAACAACAAGACTACCTTACTTTTCCACTTTCCACCGATTTTTCCTTATTTATATGTTGCATCGTAGAAGAAATTCTTTATTGACGAAATTTCATTTACGATAATGAACTGAAAAAATGTTGTGCCTTGATTTTTTAGAAAAATTCTCAATCTTCATACCTTACACAAAAAGAGGATGGCTATGTAACTGCATGTGGTTAACATGCAGTTACATAGTCATCCTCTTTTGTTATTCCTAAATCTAGAACCGAATTGTACCAAAATTACCCACTCTTCCACTGTATACAATTGAAGAGCACAAATTCATTGACACTAAAATGCATGATGATGACACGCTACAATGGGTTTATTTAAACATATCGCAAAACAAAACCAGGGTGTGTTTCGTGTAGGAATACATTTATTGAAGGATGAATCCTTATGAATTGTTAATTAAGTGAATTTATTAAATGAATTTCCTAAAATTATTGACATGTGTAATAATTTCATGGAGATCGTGTCGTTATCAAAATCTCATTGAGATTGAGAGAGTTTGCATGCTGAATTTGTTTAACTTGGTATTGGACGCACTACTGCATTTCAGCTTATTCCTCTAAACATTCTCGGCGTTAGATTGAAGATCAAAAAATATATGTGTGATTACACACAAAACAATGACATGAAATGGTTTTGTAGACGGGTGTCTCTGCGAAACGCCGAGGGAACTAGATAAATAGAGTTTAACTCAATTTTAAAAATTGTTTTGACCACTTGACAATTACACTCTCCTCTTAAAATTTATTCCTTGATGTTATAATTAGGATTAATGAGTATTTCTTTAATCCATAAATCATTTATTATTTTTATTAATACTCCGAAATGATTGTGTTTATTTCCAGACATTTTTTATGTTTACTAAGTACTCAATGTAGTTTGAAAGTATTTTAAAAAAAAATCAATAATAAAAGAAAAAAGTTTAAGAAATATGAAAATTTGTGGAATGAAAAATTATAGAATAATCTAACAGTATTTCCAGTCTGAACTATATTACGAATTTATTATTTCGAAATGATCTAAAAAATTATTATGGAAAATAATGTTAGCGTAATAGCAGAATACACAGTGCTAAACGGATGTTTAAAATATAGTTATAAATTTGTTAATTATCGTTTATGTCAAAATATAAATATTTATGAATTATCGATAACGCGGGCGGAATCACTCCCATTTTAAGATCAGAAATGTACCTATTTCATTATAGCTCTGTTACTAAATAAGCACACACACACACACAAATATTGAGTATCAATAAATGTAAAATGTCACTTAAATTCGTTTAAATCATTTAATCGCAAATCGGTGCGACTCGCTAATTTAAGTCGCCAGCAGAATTTAAATCCGGTAATAAATAGATTTTAAAATCTTGCCTGTAGGTTATTACAAGCTCATTCATATTAAAACATAATGTAATTAAGAAAAATATCGAATGAATAAGATAAAACTGAGAAGTTAATTAACAAAAATCTAAAACTATTGGATTGATGCTTTGCAACGCAAAAATCTGAAATAAGATAATAAAAAGTATGTCCTGACATTGATTGAAAACATGAATTTCTAAATGTGAATAGTTACGATCCTTGAACAATGGGTATTTCTGAACTTGAAAGTTTTGAAGGTGACCTGTAACAAAATAAATACATTTCAACGAAATGTAAAAATACAGAATCCTTTTTACGCGTGATACATCCTCATATCATCCCCATAATCGGAAGTTATCCACGTGGGTGACAACCTCCTACAACATATGGAGGGATATATGAAACATACCCCATGCTCGTCTCTAACCTGAATAAATGGATGTTATTTGAATGCGCAGTGATGCTCGATTCGAAGGGTGAAAATAGGAAAAAACCTTTCCACCATGTATTTTATATTGTAACCTACGTTAGTAGTAGAAAAGTGGTACGACACAAACATGTAAGTGTAATTAAAAATAGTTTTTATAACTTTAAACGGTTGTAATTATCAAGAAGTTACGCAAACTTTGTAAAAAATCTTTTCATCTAAAATTACAGTAGCGTAGTGGGATTGTATCCCTTTTAAATAATATAATGTCACATGTAAGTGTTACTTTCAAAGTAAAATTTTAAAAATCATTTTTAAATTTTGAACTGCCTAAGAATAAACAAGAGACAATTTTCTCTTTATTTCATATTTCCATTCATCAATACCTTTAGTATTTCAGTTTTAAGAAGTATAGCTGTTGAATTTTCATATTGTTGCTAAAATATAATTCGAAAACAATCAGTTATAGCTGAATAAATAATGAAAATGCAAGCTGTGATGTTGCTTGAATCTGACCATTGACAATCATGAATGTCGACCAATTCTTTTAAATAGGTCAATTAAATAGTTTAAAATTTCGAAATTTTCTTAGTTCATCAAAAAACACCAAATAATATGTATATGTTTCGTATCAATTCGGTATTATTTAAAACAAAGTAAAAGTCTCATTACGGACGGTCTCGAAAGAGTACATTCTATTTATTGAGATAATTTTGAGGAGACGCTATTTCTTTCACCACTTTCGCCTACGTTTTTTTTATTTTTTGTTATAAATTACTAATGTTTATTTTTAAATTAACGAAACTTATGAAAACATTCACTTTTATTTTACCAAATATGCCTAAAGATATAAATATAGTATTATACTTGAAAGATAGCAAATATAATATTAACTATTGGTTGTTTGTTAACTGTGGGTAATATATAATAAGATAACTCGCTGCAACTCATAGTAAAATTCCTACAAAAAATCTCCATGTAGATCTGAATATTACATAAATTAATGAAAAGGAATATACTAGTATATAGATCTCATGGCATTTAATTCTTTTTTGTGATCTGTTGTATTTGTGGTAATCTTGTTTGATCTGTTGTAATGTACATGTTTTTTTTAAAATATAGACTTTTCCATAGTCATATTTAAAAAAAATATTAAATAGAAAAAATTAAACATATTTGATGGCAAAAATTAACGAACGATATTTGTGATATTAATAAAACATTAATAAAAAAATTTACGCTAATTAAATGGTTAATATATATATATATATATATATATATATATATATATATATATATATAATTTGATTGTATCAAATTATTTCAGGTAATAATATTATTTTAGGTCCAGGAAAATATATATTTAAGGAACTTTTTTTTAACTTCCGCAATTTGATTGAATCAGTGACGTACGTTTTAAGAAAGGTCTAGACAACCGCGAAAGGAGTAATAGTGCATCGACTAGGCCGTGACTAGAACGAAGATTTCACGCTTTACCGATCTTTCATCAGTGGCTATGTCTAACCCGGTAGACAATGTTAAGAAAGTTCCACAAGACAATTGTTCACAGACGCTTCTTTAATATTATTAACTTACATATTCTCTTTAACTTTTAATAAATATTTGTAATATTTTCAAAATGTTACCTTCTATCTCGATCATAAACTCATACCCTATTATCCATAAAGTCATTTAAATACACTCTTTCTTATTGAAACAATTTTCTTAGTATATGTAAATGTTTTAAATATTAAAATTTTATTAAAAAATAAACATTATACGATAAATCCTATTGAATAATTTTTCCAGCATATCGCTTTTTTGTCTTTATGGACCCGATAATTAACATTGGAAGCGTTATTTATGTCGCAGACATGAAATTGTGTTGATTTTTTAATAATTTGAAAGAACGACTTAAAAAAATTCAGTTTTTTTCTATATCTTATCTCACAATTTGGACAAAGAATTGTTTATTTTAATCTAAAAGTAGAAAAAATTAATTCCCAATCTATTAGTTCGGGGTTTAAAGTTCAGTACTTTAGTGCTCCGCGCTACTTCCCTTTTTCCAATTTTTTGTGGTAATTATTTAAAAATCTGGTAAGAACGAGTAGAACCTGCACTACGAGGATTCCGTAGACATTTAGCCGTTTATTTATACTTAAGGGCACGTAATATTTTTATTAAAATATTTACAATAATTTATTTTTGAAAACATAAATATTTTACCTACTGTATCCTTCATAGGTAAAAAATTATGATGCATATTTAAAAATTATGAGATTAAGACAATTGATATTGGTAATGATCTAATCACCAGTTGGTACATGATTTTTGGCTCGGTAGTTTTATAAATAAGGAAGGTGCTATACAGTATTTATCTTCGCATAATTTTTGAATAGGTTTTTAACTGTTAAACTACAACAAAATATCTCTTTGTATTTTTCATAATAAACACTTTCAAATGATGCTTCATATGACATACAAACTTAAAAATCTTTATGACATTTATTCTCTCTTTAATTTTTATATGAGTATTTTCAACAAGACAGTTATTGTAAAATATGTGCACTAAAATATGTTATGTGAGTTAATATATTTGGGCTACTATGCCAAATTTGAAGTTTTCTAAGAAAATAGACTGTTACTATAGAAAAACGAAAATAATATGCCTACTATATGTTTCATAGGCCTAAAAATATAGTGCATATTGCAAAAATTATGACATCTAGAATAATCCGTTCAGCTTTTCTAATCTTTGCGTGTGTACCTAAAAATAAATTTTTTTTCACTGTATGAAATGAGTATTTTTCCAAGAAAAGGATCAAATAAAAAAAATATCTGCATATTTGCTTCTTTGTTTTTCATCATGTACCTCGGCATGAAAAAGTGAACAAAAGTTGCGGAATATGCAACATTTAATATGTCGTTGTGAGGCCTTTTAGCCTAGACTAACATCACATAACTGTCACTGCGCATCGCGCTGCTCCACCAAACAAGGTAATATTCAGGTCTGACAAATTATGTTCAAGATAATACTTACCTCGTTAATACATAACGGGCTTGACTTAATGTTCCACCTATTTCTTTGAAAAAGGTTTTTTACATCCGCGCGGGCAGTCATTGGCAAGAGCTAGTATTTATTATACATAAATTTCAGACAAATACATTTCCAGCCGTACCGATTCAGCAAAATTTTTAGTGTTGTATTTTTTACCATCTAAGTTTTCATTATCAATCGTAACTTTCGATTGCAAAAAGCTCACGCGGGAAAATCACCACAATAACTAATAGTCAACTAATGTACAACCATTAAGAGGGTAGCTCTAACGGAAACTATTTATTTTCGATACAATGGTTTCTTTGTAACAATATAATAATTTATTTAAACACCATGCTTGTACATTTACGACAGTAAGAGTCTATTATTATGTGTGCAAACGTATTATGAATCAAAATAAGGTATAAATTCAGAATTGGAGATGAATTTAACACTTAAAAGGAGAATATTATGTAAGGACATTTTGATAAGTGTCGGTAGGTTTTATTTTTATTATTAGTTTTTGTTGTCTCTTTAAAACCATGCTTAACGCAGTAAAACCTGAATAACTTTTGATGAAACGAAGTAGCATTAAGCATGCTTTGGATATATTCCATAAATTATATAAATAAACAGGATTATGAAAAACATAACGTGCGTCTCCTCATTCGCAAAAAGTGAAGAGCCATAATATTTCCAAATTTTAGTACTTAATTACATTTTTTAATATTCCATATTAGATATTACATATAAGCTTCAAGCATTTGAAGCGTTCAGTATATTCACTATTAACTAATTGCGTATCAAACTGATAAATAAGTTTCTATAGGGGTAAACTGTAGAGTTTTAAAAAGTTTGTTGCAAGCAAAATAGGGAAAATTCTAATACAAATAATTATTTAATTAAAAATAATAATAAAATATAAATAAATATCAAAAATGTCTCTACGCAATTCAAGAAAGAAATAAAATTGAAAAATCACATTAAAACGGAATGTGGAATCCAATAAAATTTTGACCAACAAAATTGAAGAGAGGAATAAAAATACTAAGTTTTATTTAAACACAAAATCAAATTCCTGCATAGTATTGATCTTCACAATTCGAGAAAAAAATAACAATAGTAACTTACCTTTGTTGGGAACATCGAATTTTAATGAAAACAATTCATAGAAAAACTTCATTATTTGTTCATGTTCTTAAGCAAACACGTTTCAAATTCTCTATATATTAGTATCAAAATTCTTGTTTGCAACTTTTCTTGTTGAACCTTATATTTTGCCATTTTGTTAATTTAATTTCTCGATAATTATTCTCTATGATCATTACTTTAAATATATCTACATTTTTACGTTAATAATATTCTATTATCATATTTTTTCTGCGTTCTTGCATATATACGGAATTATATATCCTTATCCATTAAAATCGTATTGATTGTGATAATGATCTGGTGTGTAAAATTATACTTAATAACATTAATATTAGGAGCAATTTTTACTTAAGATTACAGAACTTTTAATTCACAAAATTACTTCTACGAGAGAAAGGTAACACCTACATAAAATATTTTATCAATACATAATCTCATTTCTTTAGTAAGTAACTTCACCCATTTATCTTATTATAGTGGAGTTGCTGACATTTAAACTATGTATTTTATTATCATCATTGAGTAAATATTCAGAGCCATTTCCGTAGGAGAAGAGAAATAACAGAATAATGACCTGATAAACCTTATGATTTAATGACCTGATAAATATTATTATGACCTGATAAACCTTAGAGATGGTGTCGAAATGAGAACATACTAATTTCTTCAATATTTAAGGGAAAAGTTTTTTATTTCCATAAATTTTTTTATTTCCATAAGCTACTGTGAAAATTATTTAGGCCAAAAAATTGTTACGTATTGCTTTAAGTTAAGAAAACGAATGAACTTTTGAACCCAGTACTTCCGAGTTCAGATGTTTACAACTGTACAAATGCCCCTTATGAAAGTAACGGAATGATAGAGTTCTAATTACATACTTATTCACTTATCCTTGTTTTTGTGACAATAAGGTAGAAAATGTTTGAAAAACTTTAGTTAACGTTTGAATAGTACGTACCTATAAAATTGTCTATTCTCTACAAATACCAAATTTTAAGCGCTTGGCTCAAATAAATATTCCCAAATGACATGATTACGTAATTGCGTAAAACGGTCCCTCGAATACTTCCAACGTTTAAATTAAAAATGAATAGTATGTCCTGTGTAGGTCACGTGTCACCCATAAAACCTCTCCAAAGTTTATTTTCATTCATAATTTGATAATTGAATACAATTAAAAGAAAAGGTTTAATAAAATAACTTATTAACACTGTAATAATGGCCATGTTTTTATATGAGCGTTATTGACATATAACTTTAAAAACCATATCGTTAAGTTTAATGACTTGAATAATTGTACTGTTGAAACAATTGGCTATAATTTTATTCATTATTCTTGAAATATTACCGTTTATTTATTTTACGTATTTAATTGTTTAATTATATTTAGAAAAGAACATGAAATATTTTGAAGTGTTTAAAATAAAGTTTTAAAAATATTATTGCCAATTCTTCTGTAAATTGACCAACAGACGACGTTCGAAGAGCGTTACACGGACGCAACATAAAAATGTTTCTTAGTGTAAATTAAAAAAATAAGCCACCAAATAAAGACGAATATAGAATTCAAAGCCAAGAACTCTAAGCCAATATTTCCAAAAAAAGAAACTATAGAACATCGTTCCATTATCTGATATAACAATCAATCGTTTAGAGAAGAACCAATTTTCATGCTCACTAAACTGAATGCTACCTCCTACATATTACTAAAGAAAAACTAATATTTTTTAATTGGTCGTTTTAGATTTTATTTAAGAAGAAAATTTAAAAAATACAAAGTGATATTATATGCATTAAGACATTTTATAATAACATTTTAAATATTCTTTTTTTTAACTCCAATCATGTTACCTTGTGCAAAATGGTTTTTATCATATCTTTAAAAATTTTGCTGTGATCAAGTTGTCAAAATCCGATTATGACATTGTTCAGATTAAATACGTAATATATGGAATGATTGATTGATAATAAGTGATATATGGATTTAACTAACATCTACAAATCTTAATATTTCCCATTTTACTACACATCTATAAATATTTTTCCAAATATCTACATTTTTATAGGTACAAACAATTTATATTTTAATGTGTGTTTGTGAATTAAAAGGAAACGACGTTACGTATCCGAAAAATTAATCCACGATTTTCAGCCTATAAATATGACGTTTGCAAGCTATATTTAAATAATTTGCAAACTTTATTGAACAATATTTCTTTCTAAACAATGATAGGATCCCAAAATAAAATGAAAAATTGTCTGCAGCAGACAATTTTTCATTTTATTTTGGGATCCTATCATTGTTTTTTGTGATACTTACGTATGCACACTGTTGAATTATTTTTGAAATACTCATCTCAATTGTACAAGTCAATAGGCCTTATCATTTTAATACAAATCTATATTTATACCGGTTTCTTGGCTAACTTGTATAAGTAATGATTTGTATCTGAAATAATAGACATTAACAGTTACGATGAAAAATTCTGCGTACAACTTCATACACGTGGCAGAAATGAAACTTCTTTAGGGATCTAAACCTCGATTTGTAAGTATCTACTGACAGGTTAAACGTCAGAGACGGAGAGAAAAAGAGAAATATTTACTAACCATAAATATTATTTACAGTTGAAATACATAGAGCATAAGCGCATGCGTACACTTAAAAATTGTAAACGTGTTTGAGGGCAAGATAAATACATTGAATTAAATATTAAAAACATATGCGAAATGTGTGTGCCTAGAATTCAATTCCTAAATTCCTATAAGAAGGTTTGAATAGGATACATTCTGAAAAAATAACGTTAACGATACATTACGTAAACCTCTAAAACATGTTCATATAAATTTACATAGACAAATATCAATTAAAATATTATCTACAATGGCAGAAAACTGCTAAATAAAATTAAAGGAAGTCGGCATGTATTGCACGTATTGTAAATCATATTTAAGATAACTATATAGGTCGGTTAATTGCAGATTTATAAGTAAGTTAAGTACAAATATTATTAGTCTTGTAATGGGCGAATTTCATGCAAAATTGGTAAAAAATAAATCACAAATAGATAAACAAATTGATAAAATTTTGACTGTTTACTTTAGACACCCATAACGTACAAAACAGCTAACAGCATTAGTGAGCGCCATTTTTATTTGTTTTCGCGCATGCGTACACTTCGTGTCTTATTCTTTTATGTTCACTCATTCACTTCCAAAGTTGACGTAAAATAATCACATTCCAAGGTTCGCAAACAATGTTAAACTTAGAACCATCTTAATGTTAGTATTGTCTGAATTACCAGCTGTTAAACCTTTGCAAAATCTTTGCACTATGTGATTATTTACTTATCAATAAGGCATACCAGGGTTTCTTATGCTATCAAACAAATATATCTAGTAAACATCTTTCTCCATTTCAATTATTAAGTAATCGTTTGTTATTTTGATTTCGTTAGTGGTTAACTGAAAACATGTATAAAAAAAGAGGAACGTCATAAATAGATGTGAAAATAAATTTAACGCACCTTCTACTATTCACAGTTTATCACCAGCTGCTCCCACATTAAAAACATAAACAAGCTTCCTAAACATAAAACAAAATTAACACGTTCGCCGAGAATTATGGAAAGGCAGTTCTGAAACTACTCACGTATTATAAAAATACTTGAAAACATCGTTTTTACCTTTTAGGGTGGATCGTAATTGCATTTATATTAGATCATAAAAACATGCATTTATATTAGATCATAAAAGAGTTGGAAAAAAAAACCCTAATATGTTCTCGTGTGTAGAGATGGCTGCTATAATAGGCTTCGGTTTAATAAAATTAAAAGTATTTTAAGTGGTCATAGTATGATTTCCTAGTTACAGCTGGAGTTGTTAAAAGGAAATTATTGAAAGTTTAATTTGTGAGAACTGAACGAGGGAAACATAGATTTTATGTATTTCCAATTGGTAATTTCTGTTGTACTTACATATGTAATTTATAAACAATATTTCTTCATTAGGAGGAAAGACCCTGGTCATCATAATGGAAATTGATAACCACGGATTTTTTTTTATTTCAAATACTTCATTCTTTATGCGATTGCAGATGATTTTTTTTTCTCCTTCATTGCATAGCCAAAGGAATGTGCTTTATTAACCAAATAATTACAACTCTGGTAACTCTGTGGGTAATAAACTTTTAACATTTTGATCTGTTAGTCTGTACGTATGTACCTAAGAAAGTATGTACGTATATATATATTTACGAATGAGGACACGCTACGGGTAGCAAGTCTTAGTAATTATTTCTTAATATTCTTTCTATCGAAAGTTTAGCTTTAATAAAAGAGCCACAGTAATTTAGCACATTAAATAAGATCTAGATTCTCAATCTTAAATCTAGATTTTCTATCTTAAATCTAGATTCTCAATTATAGGAAAACATGGCTCTAGATTTTGCTGTGAAAGTAAAAGAAGATTTTCAGAGCAAAGTCAACAGCCAAGTTCTCCTAAGATTGAGAGCCTAGATCTAAGATAACTCTGGCTACGGAAATACGAGGTTCATTCATAATATTATGAATAAGGTAGAAAATGTGCTGATTGCACTGTTAATAAACGTTTTCAGATTCTTAAAAACTTCATAATTGAGAGTCGCCAATTGACAGTTTTACGTTGTATATTTCACCTCAGCATAGCATGCTATCCCTACTTTTCGGCGTCAGTTTCATCACATATTTTCGTTACGATGCCTAAAATGGCGTTCAATACCATTTAAATCAAATTAACTTAAGAAAAAAAAATGATTCAGGTTTTCATGTTATAAACGATTAACACAATTTTTCAATATTTACTCCCTTGTTTTATAATGTACTTACCTACGGTTTTCTATATTTTCCAAATTTTTAGTTTTACCGATCGATTTTAGTTTTATCGTGCATTGTTATGCTGTTACCAAAAATTATCTTCATTATTCGAATATGCATTTATAATTGATT
Organism: Druceiella hillmani; assembly: GCA_039881145.1. Lineage (NCBI taxonomy): Eukaryota > Metazoa > Arthropoda > Insecta > Lepidoptera > Hepialidae > Druceiella > Druceiella hillmani. The sequence continues at coordinate 3,122,481 of JAYKKI010000138.1, forward strand.
ACTTGACATAACATCTAATTAATTAGCTTTATCACGACAAAGCTTCGTAATTAATTTTGCGTTAATTTTTTTTCTGCTTCATGTACAGCTATTGAAGCTTCATTAATTTATCTAGATTTTTTTATCAAGAATACGCACTAATTAACATGTGATATTTGACATTATCCTCTTCATTTCATCGTAAAAATACCTGGTATACATACATATGATAAATATTGTGTAGTTAACGCCAAGTGATGGTGCTAAGGAAAGAAGCAGTAATGAATCGCTGAGCGAAATTCATTAAATCAAATAGAGCTTCCAACGTTTTTTCAATTTTAATTTTCTAGTCGGACACCGAGTAGTTGAAATCTGGACAATAAAATGTCGTTGACAGTATTTAACCATATTCCAAATAATCATTTTTTCTTTGAATCAAACCTCAATGCACAATTTTTGTCTTAAAATGTTTCACGTTACACGCTGGTGATTGAAATTAATTTATTAATATAACAATTATTATTGAATGAATCCTAATTCAACGAATTGAATTAACTAATTGACACATTAAAACACTGTAATAAATACACGGATTTACTAGTACTCAGAATGATTGAGAGACCAGATATGGATTGAGTTAGAAACATTTATGAAAAAACACATTGTAGAGAGTAATTGATCGTTTAGTAGGTGAATTATTTGAATAACCAGAAAATGTTTTTTTCAAAATTGAAATTATCAACGTACTGAGAAAAGCAAATAACAATAATATAGTTTTCAAAAAAGTAAATTTTTTTGTGAAAATGGGAAATAAAATAACCACAAGAATATATTGAAAATATAATTCAAGGATATCGTCAGAAATAAGTCTTCGGGTATATTCAACACCCATTTGGTCACTAACTAGTTTCATATTCAACACATTTAAAAATTTGACACCTAAAGCTATTAGTTTGTTTCTTAGGCACCGCAATAACTTAAATATCTGGCTTATCTCACATCCATCTTATTACCAAAAAATTTAACGCGCCTGCCACAGCGGATAATAATTAACTGCTTAACACCAGCCGTTCCCACTTTATTTATTGAAAAGTTCTCAAACATAAAAATAAATTTTAAATGCTACAGAGGATTATAAAACAGCAGTTCTAAAACAACTCACTTGTTATTAAAAAAATACTAATGCCGGTATCTGCGCGCAATTACGCAAGCTTTGCGATGATTACGACAAGCTGCTCCATTCCGTCAAAATTTTTGCTAGTTCGCCATCCAAATAAAAACTATCCATTTCTAGAATATTGCTTAAGGGTCAATCCATTAATAAAAAATCCACTAATGTTAACTATGAGTATCCGAAATCTCCTTAATAATTGTATTTAGTTGATTACAATTTGTGTTAACCTATTCTATTCTTATCATGATTATCATTAATTTTTTTATATTTTTAAATTAAAATATTTCTTTTATTTTGTACATCGTTGTTATTATTATTATTTTTATTATTATGCGAAAAAGTAATTAATGTTAATTTTTAATTTTGTATTCCTTATATTCTTTTAAAATTAATACGTAAATTATTATCTATGTTATTCAACAATTGTTGCCATTTCATATTATTCAATTATATTTATGTACATTTTTAATCCATCACTGCTGTTGTTAAATTATCGTTATTATTTTGTATAGAATTATTATAATCTTTTTTTTTTAAAAATCTTTATATATATCAAAACTCTAGGTAGATTAGTGTCTGGATGTGGGAATATTAGGATACGAGTCTGCCTAGTATAAACCTTACATTTTGTTATAATGTGACTACTTGTATTTCTTTTTTCCCATATAAAATAAATAATGAATTGTGAATTTAAGAGATGTGAGTATTTTGATAAGACCATAAAAGGTTCAGAAGTAAAGGCCTTTTGTATTTAATGTTTATAGAGATGGGGTTACCAGAGCAACGTGTTGGTTTAATAAAGATAAAAGTGTTTCAAATAATCATTATATTATGGTTGCCTAGATACTGCTAGGGTTGTTAAATGGGAACTTGTTGAAATTTTTATTAAAAAGAACTGAACGAGGTATGGTTTTAGATTTTTTAGATATTGGTATAAATTTGATAATTTGTTTGATATTACATTTGACAACACAAGTGACTAATTAGTCAACAAGCAACATATCTTCCTTAGAAGGTAAGCTCGTGCCTATGGTAATGATTAATATGAAAATGTAAAATCGATTACTTTTTTTATTTCAAATATCTCAATCGTTATACGATTTCAGATTATTTTCTTTCATGCATTATTCTTTTTCAGGTTATTTTTTCACACCGCCCTGGTCTGTGCTTTATTATCGACTAGCGCGCCCACATATAGTTTTGACGGTAGAAGTAATTATAGCCCTGATAATAAATATTTAATACAGTTTTTTAGAAAGAGGAAATATTTCTAAAATAAATGATTTATTTTCATTTTTCAACAATATATTATGGTCTAAATTTGATTTTGAATAATTACACGCGTCTTCTTCCATTGTTCTGTACACAAATACGTATAAGGACGCCCTAGACAAATCGCAGTTTTTTACATATTTTGCGATCTTTTTGTCTATAAAATAGGTAACAGTCAGAATATAGGCATCATATTAAACCATATTAAACCGCACAAATATCAATAGTTACTACTTAAACATATTTGAATCGAAATGTTAAGATAAAATGAACAACAAATTGAGTACACGCATTTTTTTTAAAATTCCGTGTCGAGTGGGGGTATTGTCTGAAAAGGCTTGTTATAAGGGTCTCGAAATATTTTATAATTATTTTAGATGGAATTCCTTTAGATATATACTGAAAAATATGCAGGTAAAGTATGTACCACTCTCTTCCCTATTATTTCCGAATTAACTAAGAAATTATTTAAAATACAGAGTTTTTGAAAGCCTGGGCAAAGGTTGTAAGAAAAATAAAACGATGATTCCAGATGTCATAATTTTTAAGATATTCACGATAATTTATGTTTTACTATTTACCTAATTTTATTGTTAATTATTTGTTGCACTAAGATATCTATATTAGTGAGGGCTTGTAACATAAATAAAGTAATTTCACTACAAACGAATTACTGAACCCTCTATGCACTAGCCAGACTGGTACCCCCAAAGTTCTTGTGTCCTGCGTTGCTGTTTGTTTGTTTATTTTGTTTTCTATTTTCCTTTTCGGATTATACTAAGTTAATGAAAATTTTAACGTAAAAATGCTTTATTTATATTCAGATTAAAATCTTCATTAACGGTTATCGTCATACAGTTTTCTATAAGGAATTTGCATTTAATTATTAAACGATCCGCTATAAGACTGAGTGCATAGCTTCAAAAACTGATAATTAGAACTGTCCACTTAAATTTCTACACCGATTGTTATTTTATATTTTCCAGATAATCATCGAATTTACGTTTATCGTATTTAATGAAAAATCACATTAATTTATATAAAACTATAAATAATGAGTACATCAAATAAATTTAGTAGGCTATACTGGAATTTTTTATAATAAATAAATACAAATAATCTCACGAATCATCAAAATGATTCGTTTCATAAATACTCATATAATATAAGCACATGAACCAGAATTATTTAGGTCTACCTCCCCCATTTTTAAAAACTATCTTCAACGGACACTGTTCCTAAAAAAATTCCAACCTTCGTACCACTTTAGTTCTAATAATATGTAATTTATTTTACATTTGCTTTTCTCGGAGCGCGTCGTCGTTAGAGAGGAAATTGTTTTCATTGTTAAATTTCACGTTCAAATTTTAAACCTTTTCCTTCTAAAATTAACTGCATTTAAGTCGAATAAAGTTAAGCGAGTAAATTAGGATCCATTTTCGTTGAGTGCTAATGAAAAGTTGTTTTAGGGGAATCTTTCAATGGCTGTTTAGAGAGTTACGCCTAACACTCGAAGCATTGCGATGGTAAAAACAATATTGATATTAATTCGATTATAAAATTTTGTTTGAAATTATTTGAATGGAATGAAATTTCATTTAGGGTGTATTTATTAAAATATGAATTGAAATCATAATTAAATGTGATAATTATGATAATAATACTATTTTATTTTACGGATGTTTAACACATAACCCATATTATTCATAATAAAAAAAATATTGTAAGAGCAGGAAAAAAATCATAAAATAATCCATTAACATTTGGACATGCTATTAATTATTCTGTGAGCACTGATTTTTTAATATAGGTAAATGTAGACATTAGTGTAATGTTTAATTTGTGTATACTTTTGTCTTTGGTATATTCCACAAATTGATATACTCGTAAAACTTTACATTATTTAAAAAGAAAAGTATTTTCCCCACTGTCAAAATAACTTGATCGTATCTCATCGTCATCAAATGGGAATATTATAATATTAACAAGTACAAAAAATTACGATAACGATATTTTAAGATATTAGTTTCACAAAAATATGGAATAAGACCGCCTTTGATTCGTAGTTAAAAAAATTAATTGCGTTTTATTTGTTATGCATCATTGAAGATGTTACTTCACAGAGTGTTTAGTAACATTTGACTGCAGCATAGCACGTTATCCCCACTTTGAGGCTTACTTCAGTCGCATATTTTCGTAACGCTGCCTGAAACAGTTTGCAATGATATGCATTTAAATAAGATTCACTCCACAAAAAATAAGGAACCAATCGAAATTGATTCAGCCTTATTCATCTTGGAAGCAATCATCACATTTTTTCAAGCTCCGCTACCTTGTTTTACATTTTCTACAGATTTAACTTTTGCTGTATGTTATTATTTAAATTTGTATGCTGCAAACCACAAGTTTACTATTTGAATATATATTCATAATTTGTAACTTGCTGCAAAGTGAATTTAATTTTCTCGTTTTCATGTTGTGTCTGTATTCCACTTTGTGTCAATTTGAATTTTTGTATTCAAAATTTATTAATTGAAATGCGATTTTCGACATTCTTTCTCCACCTAATTGCGTACATATCTGAAATACACCTAAACAATTATTAATGTACAGCTATCCTCGAGTGATGCTTTGTATGAAGGAAGAATTTATTTCTTCTTCATTCATATTTTTTTTGTAAATGTTTAAGCTACATCAAACTAAATTAATTGCATATTTATTTTATCATAAATCCCGTCTCACATATCAACTGGGTCAAATTTAGACAGTGACGTAAAATTTACACTTTTTGCCATATTTGAAATTAATTTCATTTCTTATTATATTCGACCCTTAATTCACTGAATTAATCTTGGTCTTGATGATATTATTATGAGAGCATTGTATTTAATATTATGTGAAAAATTAGCGAAAACGATATTTATATAATAACAATAACTATACAATGCATATTCATTCAATAAAATGATTATAAAACTGAATAAAATGCTCCGATGCAACAGTATTCACAACAAAAAGTTAATAAAATATAATCAACAGTCACAGATAATCAAACCACTCTTATCGCATGAGCTCTAAATCAAAAACTTCATGGTAAATAAATTGAAGCTTTTGAGTCTTTACATCCGAGACTGAAATCTCCGTATACAATTGTCGTCGTCAAGTTTTCTATAAGCAATTTACATTTAATTATCAAACGGCCCGCTTTAATGACTAAGTACGTAGCTTCAAAAACTCATAATTTGAATTGCCCTCTTAGATTTATATACCGATCGTTATTTTATATTTATCACATAATCATCGAATTTATGTTTATCATATACCTTTTTTAAAAATTATTTTCAACGGAGATTTTTCCTAAAATATATTCCAACCTTCGCACCATGTAAGTGTAATAATATATAATTTGCTTTACATTTGCGTCTTCCGGAGCGTGTCGTCGTTCGGAAGAAAATTATTTTCATTGTTAAATTTCAGGTTAAAATTCTAAACGTTTTCCTTTTAAAATTAACTGCATTTAAGTCAAGTAACGTTAAGCGAGTAAATTAGGGGCCATTTTTGTGGAACGCTAATGAAAAGTTGTTTTAGGCGGGAGTTTCACTCGAGCTAATACTCGAAGCATTGCGATGGCAAAAACAATATTGGTTCAATTAAACATTTTCGAATGGTTATTTTGTTTTCTTCTAAAATTAGCAGTGTTTGTAAAATGCAGGAAATGATTTGAATTTAGGTCATCGGTATAATTAAGTTATATAATGTCGGCAGTCAATACCTTGCAGTTTGACGATTTAAATCGAATGGAAGAAAACTTCATTTAGGATGTATATATCAAAAAATTAATTGAAATTATAAATAAATATGAAAATTATGACAACGATACTATTTTATTTTACTTATATTTAACACATAACCCATATTATTATTAATGAAAAAAATATAAGAGAAGGAAAAAAATCATCACATAAAAAAGGAAAAAAATTTATATGGAAATACGTTATTATTTTGAATATGATATTAATTAATTAATAAGTATCAATTTTCTAATATCGTTATACTTGCCTTTGACATATTCCACAAATTAGTATACTCGTTAAGATTGGAATAATTAAAAAAGATATATTTTCCTCGCTACTAAAATAATTTGATCATATTTCATCGTAATTAAATGTGAGTATTATCTTCAACAAATAACGATATTTTGCAATATTGGACTCAAACAATTTATATATCAACGCTGTCTTCGATTCATAGTTTTCAAAAAGCAGTAATTTAACTGCTTTTTAATTGAAGCGCATCATGGAAGACTTTACTTGACAGTTTGCGTAGTAACACTTGACTGCAGTATAACACGCTATCCTCATTTGCGGCGTTATTTCAGTCACATATATTGATAACGCTGCTTGAACTGATTTGCGCTTAAACGCGTTTAAATAAAATTCACGCCACAAAAAATAAGAAACCAATCAATATCAATTCAGCCTTTCACATCTTGGAAGCAACCATCATATTTTTATCATCTTCTTCTTTTTTGACATTTTCTAAAAATGTAATTCTTGCCTTACGTTATTATTTATATTATTATGCTGTGACCCAAAATCATTTGTGTAACTATTTGGATATTCATTTAATGTTTGATAACTTACTACAACATGTATTTATTTTTCTCCTTCGCAATTTTGTGTAATTTTGCTTCCATTACCTTTTGGCGTCCATGACCTTCAAATACACTTTATGAACCATCATTAATTTTTCTTAAAGTTGTGTGGTGAAAATGTAGTAATGGAAATGCAATTTTAGACATTATATTCGCCACTTAATTATATACATAGCTGAAGTACACCCCTATAATAAATACTGTATAGCTAACCCCGAGTGATGGTCTGCATGAAAGAGTCACTTATTTCTTATTCATTAATATTTTTGTAAATGGTTGCATTACATCAATCTAAACTAATTATACATATATTTATTTTATCCTAAATTTTGATTTATATGGGCCAAATTTATAAATTGACATATCACTTACAGGTTCTGTCAATATTTGAAATTAACCTTTTTTTGTTACTTGATTCGACTTTTAATTCGTTATAATATTCTTGGTCTTGTTTAAACTAATGTAATAGAATTGTATTAATTTTTTTATAAATCGAAAGGATCTTGAAATGATTCAGTTAATTTACGTATTATAAGAATGTATCAAACGCACTCATTTGCCCGTACTTATGGCAAACAGCTTCTAGAATATAATGTATAACAGTATAAAAAAATTAATTTCATCACATAAATTGTATATTAAATACTATGGGGTAAATAATTATAAAAGAAATTTCATAGTTTAAAACAAAAGTTAAAATCTCCATCTTTCCATTGAAACAGCTGTACTTCCCTCTAGATCCTGACCAAGTTCTTAGTAAGCTTTCAGTTATAAAACTGCATTAAATTAAGGTAAACAAACCTTAAAAAATGTTGTCTTCCAAATAACTTGAAATATCCTATCCCTTTCCACCAATGGCTGATGTATCTCCCATTTTCTCAAATGAGGAAATGTAGAAAACTCTGAAAGGAAGCGTGTAGAATGTCATAATAACACATTAGCTTAAAATTTGGCATTGTGTTTATTTATAAATAAATAGCTGAACATGTTCCTTTAAATATAATAATAACAATCATACAAAACACTGTTATAAATGGATACAATTGGTAGAAAAATTTAAATGGGTTTACGACGAAAAATGTTACGGCGAGTGATTGAAAGTATAGTAAGTAAATTTCTGAATAACCGATGAGTCTATTTTAAAGATATAATTCCAAACATAACGGAAAAAGCAAACAACTATTAAATATTAACATAAGTAAAGATTTTATGAAAATGGAAAAGAACCAATGACAATTAAATATTAAACACTTTCTTCATAAATAAGGCCAAAAGTGAATTTTGAGATGAAGTCAATACCAAATTATATTCATTAGTTGTTTATTCTATAAATTACAAATTTTATAATTGAAACCAACTCGTTGCTCAGATGCCACAATAAATAAAAGAATTAACTTAGCACACATTCCTTTTAATTCCCTAAATGTCAACGCGCCTGCTATACAGGGCATAACCGGGCTGCTATACCGGGCGACAGCTGTGAATCAGCTTAATTCCAGCCGCTTTCACATTAAACATTAACACTCCAAACATAAAAACAAAATTACCACGACGCCGAAAATTTTAAACAGCAGTTCTAAAACTACTCATGTATTATACAGACACATGAAAACAGCATTTTATACCATTTAGGACGAGTCATAATTGTTTTAATGTGCGAGGATGTGGATTAACAAGAAGTAGTCATTTTTATAGGACCATAAAAGCGTCATAAATAATAGTTCTTATGAGTTCTTTTAATTATTTTAAATGACCATTGTGGTACTGTTCCCTAGTTGTTGCTGGAATTGTTATGGGGAAGCTATTGAAAGTTTCATTAGCAAGAACTGGATCCAGTATTCTTTTAGATTTTATGGAAATTAGTTTGATAATTTGTGTAATATAATATAGGTGTGTATAAAAATAAAATGTTTAATTAATTATTTACATATAAGCAAAATATCTTCCTCAAGAGATAAAAAAACCCTGACTATGCTAAAGACGGTGATGAAAATGAAAAATCAATCATTTTTTTATTTCGAACGTTTCAACCATTACGTAATTGCAAATTATTTATTCGCTCCTTTGTTTCACACTCCGCGGATGTGCGCCCTGCTATCGACTAGAGTAACAGCCTCGAACTTTTCTGACACAAGTATTTACAAATTGGGTAATTTGACAAGTAACCAATTTTTAATAAAGTTTTTTGAAAAGACGGGATCTTTCTCTAAAAATTATATCATTTTAAATGATGCCTGTACGTGTATACATTTGTACGTATTCATGTATGTACGTATGCACTTATGTCCGTATACACGTATGTGTACGTATGATGATACGCACCAGATAGCAATTCTTGACCGATTTTGGTCGTTTTTTTTCTTCTCTTCAATTGGCTAAGTATTGCAATAGAAATGTAATAATTTTCAATAGGGTTTATCAAATCATCTTTTCATCTCCGCAGTTTTGTACGAATCTGTTTATTTCTTGTCTCGGCTCCTTGGTGTTTTAAACTTTTAAACTTTTTTTCATTAGCTATATGACCAAAATGATATTTTAAGGCTTGATGTGAATAAATAAATATGAAATAAAAATATTCAATATTATAATCTATCGGTAAAAAAAGCAGTGTTGCATTTTTTGGTGTTACTAACAATTTTTTTGTTACACATAGTAACCAACCCGTAAGATGTTATTTGATAAGTATTTTGTATGGTTTTTATGTATTTAATTCTTAACATGACCAATTGCCTAATTAAAAGCTTGGTATAGCAAATGAATTACGGATTTCTGAAAATGAAATAAATTTCATGTAACAGTAAGTAACAAACCGATATTAAAAGATAATTATGATAAAGCTAGCTTTTGTCTGCAAATTTGCCCACCGATAACAGGAAAAATATAGCCCGCGGATTGGCAGTGCTGGCACGACATGACTTTAAACAGACTCCTCCCCTCACTTTTCACCTCATGCACGCGTACAAACGCTCCATCTGTTAGAAAGCCCCGGTCCAGTTGAAATGCGTAAATACAAACGAAGATGAATAATTCCCAAAATAGTCACTAAATTTTAATTATAAATATATAGTGTGAAAGGAAATTTTATGGCTAAATGTATTTACTCCCCCACAGTGAAATTTAATATATATATATATATATATATATATATATATATATATATATACATATATACACATATATAAATATGTATATATATATGTGTGTGTGTGTGTGTATATATATACATACACACGTATTGTAACTGTTTTTTTTTATTTATTTTGCAATCATATTCATGACCTATTGCAGTCTTTCGCAACATATAATTTATGTTATTACTGGGTACTTACTTGGTTGACTACAAGAGATTATTTCTGTAGAAAGAAATCGACATTATACATTTGTACATTAAAGTTATTACGTAGATAGATAAATAAATATGGCTATCCTTACTAAGAGGTCAGAAATAAAGTGTCTTTCTAATTTACTGCAAAATCTCCTTAATAGTTTTTTTTAATTTTAAAGCTTTCATTACAACCACCATTAGTCATAAAATAAAAGACAATCCTCCATAATCACATATAATGACGGCATACTGCTCACTTTAAGTTACGAAATACGTTTTAGTTTAGTTAATTTTGATTTAAAAATTAATGTTATTAACAATGGATTCCCAAATTCACTATAAATTTATTTTATTGGTTTACATAAAAAGGAAGGACCCGGCGACCTAGGACGTGACGGACAGGCTGATAAAGCTAAGTTAAATTAATTTATTGTTTTACTGTTACATATTTTACGAAAAGGATATTGACGCGGATCTAAAATGGTAGTCGGCAAGGTCATAAATTTATTAAAAACTTCAAGCTATATGAGGCCATCGTCTATAGTTTCTGATCCAAGAGACAGAGTTGAGAAAGATCCATAACGGAGGTAGCTATCTAGATTGGTTTCCTAATGTTTCATATCCTTTAACGACACTTTTAATGAACACTTGTAACTACCGTCCACTATCACAATTTCACATATGTTATATCAAATACACCAAAGTACAATTTTGTTTTTGGAAATTAAAATAGTAAAGAAATCTAATTGTAATTATTTCTTGATACGTTTTAATAAAAATATAAAAAAATATTTATTTCACATCACATAGATTTATATATTCATGTGACTTTCAGCTTCATCTCAGTTGTTATTTGATGTTCAGAGATACGATGATGTAGTTCAAAAATTATTTTTTATGTATGAATTAAATAAACGATAAACATTGCTAATATAAAAAAACACTGTTAAGCATAAGTGGAACCAGCACTACGAGGGTTCCGTTAATATTAAAGTATTTATAAATATTTAATGGTAGATAGTATTTCTATTAAAATATTTAAAAATTTTATTTTTGGAACGAAAATATTTCCCCTACTATTTCTTTCCCATGTGCATATTTAAAGAAATAAATTATGTGATATAAGTTAAAATTAACCATTTTAAGGATTTCTACCCTTATTTGTGCTGCGAGTCCTGGCTTCTAGCCAAATTTCATGATTCTACCTCAACGTCGAGTATCCTATAAGTTTTGATTAATTCGCGAGTGGGAAAATATGTGGCATGAATGGTTGTATTTTTTGATAGTTTTGACTTGGAAACTTGATTTTTTTTCAGTTCCAAAGAACTGTAGACCTAAGTAATAGATATTACTTTCAGCTTGATATATCCATGCGTTCCTGAGAAAAAGGATCTGGACAGACAGATGCACCACGAAGTGAACCTATATGGATACATTTTTCTATTTAAGGTACGGAACCTTAAAAACAGGACAAGTTCGCGCTGAGACTTGCACAAAGTAGAATTCCCAAGTTATCTAGACCTCTTAAAATTGTTGATAGAATTTAATCGAAATAATTTTATCCAAAATTTCTAATGAAAGTAGAATGTGGTAATTTTTTTTTAAATTCACGATTAAAAATTAGAGGCGGAGGATCATATTGCATGTTATTCTGAAGCTTAATATTTTTCAAATGGAACTTAAAAAGCAATCAAGCGCCAGGAGAACTTGTACTACGAGCCATTGGTACATATTCAAGTAATTATAAAAAATGTATGGTATAAAGGATTTCAATTAAACTACTTAGAAAAAACATTTTAACTTTTCGTAAAGTAAATATATCAACTGGTTCACTATATTTTTCCCAGAGGCATATTTAAAAAAAAAATTAATTTCCACATAGAAATAGAAACCAATCTTTTTGGATTTTTCCATTTACTTGTGCTATAAGACCTCCTATTATGCCGATTTTAAGTATTGTAGGTCCACTAGAAGTATCCTATAGGTTTTGACGATGCTATAAATAACGAAAAAATATCTTTTAATGGCCCATGTCTTTTTGCTGCTTAAATAAAAAAATACACTGCAATATAGGTTTATAGGCCTCGTACGATTATACGGTATTTTTTTAATTCATAAGGTATTATTTTTAATTTGATATCTTAAACCGTTTATGATAAAATAGTCTATGATATATAGATGGAAAAAAATATGAAAATAATTTAATAATAATTTTTCAATGGCATTCGACTCGAAGAAATTAAAAGTCGCTCTACTTTATCCAAGGGGTCGAAGGGTGAGGAAGATATACCATAAAAAATTAGTTTGGGATTTCAGTACATAATCATTGAGATCTCCATAAAAAGCTCCTTTTCATGGAAAATGTCACTTGTATAGGTCTAAAACTGTTCAAATTACAAAGGTGTAACAGACTGACCGACCGATATCATGGAATGATAAAGATTCCTACTTTCAATTTTTTGTAAACCATAAAAATGATGTTCATGTTAGATAAGCAGAAACTATTTTAAAAAATGCATTGTATAAATACATTAGCTTAAACAAGTACTCAAAAATCACATATTATGTATATTGTAAGAATAAAACACGACGTACGTTCAACACAATAAATTAACAATTGACGTAGCAACAAATCAATAAATAACCATCTAATTAACTTGATGCTCACATGCCACAATACATAATACAATAATCCAATGCACATATTCATCAGTTCCATAAAGCTCTACACGAATACCAAATGAGATAAAACCTGACCAACCTTAACCACTCGTGCGTACATTATTAAAGATAACATAAAAAAAAGAATTTACAAACTTAAAACTTTTAGAAATACAAATTGTGTAAACACGAGGATAAACTTTCTATTTTTAAAGTAAAGCTTAATTTGAATAGTAGACGTATCAGAATTATTATTAATATTGTGTCAAAATCCTAATTAAAATATGACTGAACTAGGCCAACAAAAGGTTTATTTAGGAATATTTCGGCTAAAGCCATTACATTTAACAATACATAAAGTTATTACCAGATTATGATGACCATGTTTTAAACAACATTGGGAAAAATCGTATGATTGTTTTGCTTGATTCAGGACGAAGGAAGAAAATACCATTTATTTTGTCAAAAGCGTTATTGAATAGAGTTTTATCGTGAGACCTTCATAAATATTTAAGAAGTTTTGCTGTTAGCTTTTATGATTCACACAAATTGACATTTTTGTTTTTAAGGGTTATTTACTGGTTTAACCTAGAAAATTCAAAGGAAACGCCACCAGATAAAAATTTAAATATCAGTGGATAAGTTACTATAAAAATATGCCTCAATATAGTATATTAGGAAATATTGGATATTTTGTATTTTATGGTACTAACTTTTGCCCGCGATTGTGCCGGCCTGGTGTTAGGAAAATATGAAATCTTCTGTTAAAAATATTAGACATTAAAATTGTTAAAAATTTAAATATTATAATTTACCAAATCTGACTTTTAACATTTATTGTGGCAACCACCGCGTGTTTTATGAAATGATGGTATGGATTTAAATTCCGTGTAATTAACCCATGAACTTGAGTTAAGTTGAATATATTCAAATTTTTAAACTTAAAGTAATAGCAACGCATTCAGTCTTATGTGCGCGCAAATAATTTTTTTCACTGCTCTACTCCTATAAATCATAGCGTAAGTATGTAAAATCTACGTTTTAACTAAATATAGATAATATAAACTTGAAAAATTCTATTGAAATTTATTAGGCTGTTCAAGTGTAAAAAAACCAAAAAACAAATTAGAAGACCATATTTAACTTTTATTATATTACTTTTAATACAGTTTGTATGTGTTTATCTATGTGCAAAATTCCATTGAAATAGTTGAGCCGTTTATGCGCGAAAGACAGACAAACCAAGAACAAACAGACAAGGTTCCACTTTTATTATATATATATATATAGGGTTATTTTATACATTTGATAGTTCTGTAGGTAATGACTTATGCTTGAGCAAAGGACCCCATTTTCGATTCCTGGCAAAATTTTTGAACATTTGCAAGCTGTGCGTACGCGATTTGTTTAGGGTATATATATATATATATATATATATGTGTGTGTGTGTGTGTGTGTGTGTGTGTGTGTATGTGTGTATATATATATATATATATATATATATATATATATATATATATATATATATATTTATATATAGGTACGGTGCACAATCTCTGCATCCACAATGCATATAAGGTTAACGTTTTGGTTAGAAAAAACAAGTATGCTATTTTTTAAGTATTTTAACGTTAGGAACTTATATCAGCAACTAATTTCACATATTGAATATATTTGGCGTTAATTTTGTAGAAATTCATTATACACAATTAAATGAAACTACGTGATGTAGTATTATTTCTACTTTCTTTTACTTTCAAAGATGTATTATTGTGTATTGTAGATGTATTATTAGATGTATATTGTTTTACTTTCAAAGATGCTGATATGCATTTTTGTTAATAGCCCACCTGAAGATGTTGTAATACAACGAAACCTAGGTCGTCGTAAAGAATTTAAAGAAAGTAGAAATAATAGTACATCACGAAGTTTCATTTAATTGTGAACTAATTTCATGTTTTTGTCGATCGTGAAAATAAGGATCAACAACAAAAAAATAATCTCAGATAATGCTATGCTGATATTGTTTTTGTAATTAAAGCCTCACTGTCAATATTTTTCAATTTTATAAATTTATCTGATAAATTTTTGGAACTTTTGTTAGAAGAAGATTGCATTGAACAACCATCTTGTATATTTTTACCTTGTATTTTAATGAGTTTTTATTTTTTAACTAACATGATGAAATTTAAAAAAAATACTTTTACCTTCTCTTCCGATCCTCGAACTGTGTTCCAGAGTAGAAATTCAACTTTTTATATTAAACATGTATAATTGAAACCTTACTTCCTCCAGCCAAGCAGCAAACAACAGTGTAACAAAGTAATTTTTAAAATTGACGATTCTGGAGTTATTAATCACAATTCAGACAAATGACACCGTGTGTATAAAATCCATTCGATGGAATTTAATTAAGTTTGAAAGTTTTACCCCTTAGAGGTTTGGTTAACGTTTGCAACATCAAATTTAAAGTAATCAATATGTTTTATCATTTCGTTAGTTCTCAAATACTATATAATTAATTGCCAGCGATGACTTGTTCCTTTAGATGCCACAGTAATACATATTTGTAATTTTACACTAGATGGCGGTGTTTATTTTATTTTGAATAATATGTTTTTTTAATTTAATAACACATTTATATTTATATAATACCGCTTCAAATATTATTAATATGTACCATATTTTAAAACAGCCAATTGCACCGCAACTTAGAATGTTTAAACATGTAGAATTGAGTAATGAGGGAAATTTTTTTTGACGTAAATCTTTAATAAAAACTTAGTTTTGGGAGATTTAGTCGTATTGTACATTTATCATCAACGCATTTTTGTAAGCTCTCCTCGTAGCTTGCTTGGTAGTCACGTTTGCTCTCACAGATTTAGTAGCCGGATGGACTTTACCGAAATCTTTGTTTCTAATTCACTCACTGTCGGTAAGTACCATCCGTACCGGAAAAAGTCAGTAAGTACCAGTACCGTAAAAAGTCAGGAAGTATCATCTATGTATCATAACGAAGAACCTGAACATTATCCGAGTTAATCCCAAGAAACGTTTCTTAATTTTTTTTAAAAATTGAGGTTTCAATAAAAAAATACATATCTTTTTGAATACATTGCATATATTGATTTATCAATGTCAGGCACTATGAAACAACATAAATCTAAAGATGATCGGATATCTATTTCGATTTTGATAAACATTTCAAACAGGTACACGCGGACGAACACTCATGTGAACCGGGTGGTTCGGAATTAACCAACAACATTTTGCCCTAAAATATCCTCCTTTCCAGATTTACAAGCCCTCTTCCCTCCTCCTACAGAAAGTTAATACAATACTTTAACATTTTGATGAAACTACTAAAGACATGCACATAAGTTGTTAACAAATGTTCTAAGATTTAAAATCCCCCTGTTACATTTAGTTTAATAAATGTTTCCATATTTTTTAATTAAAAAGAAAATATTAAGCTATTAGAGACTAAGCCACAGCTCTGTACGTTAGTTACATTTATCTGCAAAAATATTCAAACGCGTGCTCTTAGCTGCGACAACATTTGATAGAATACGAAGAGATGCTATCGTATGCGAAATAATAGTATCGCAATGCGTAGGTTACACCTACTTATGGATCTCAAAGAATGTTTCTGTTTCTCCTCAAGGAGCTTTTCAGCATATCTACTTTTTCTAGATTGGTCCAACTCTCTACCAAAAACTCGACTTAACTAGCTTTGTCCCCGACCAGTTTTTCGTGGGTGGGTATATTTATTTTTATCATTTATATTTACCGCTCGTCTGCACTAAATGTTATCATAATTGTACATTTTCATTCTTCCTTTTAAAAAATCAAGTGTGCATTATTAATATTATTTTTTTTAATATGTTAAGTAGATGGAGCGCGAAAGGAAGACAAACAAATAAATAAGCAGGCAACGTTTCTTGTTTTTACATTAGTATTGATTCACTTTAAACGACCAATCGGAGTAAAAAAATCTAAAGTCGCACGCATGGAATGCACAGATTAAACAATTAGTGGTCATTATTTTCTTTCATCCCGAGATAATTTGGGACGATTGAAAATCAATCTAATTTTAACAAGGATAAATATAATTTTATTATTGAAAAGTACGTTCATAATTGTCCAAAGATTGTAATAAGGATCCTACTTTTGTAACTGTCCTATGTCAGGATATTTACATTTGCCCATTCATTTGTTATAAATAAAAATTTTGTACTTTTAAACCATAATTGATCATACGACATTTAGTCTGATTATCTTTATTTTATTCCGCAACCCTCTACATAAAATTTTAAGCTTATAATTACCGCTTATCTACAATACCATTTCAACAAACAAGCTTTGCTTTTGAAAATCAGATTATTAGTGATAAAACATACTCCGCGCATAAAACCGTAGCTCAAATTCAAATCCATATGTATTATATTTTAAGCTTTTGTCTAAAAGGTACATATTTAAACCACAAACAATGGTAATGTTGCGTGAACGTAATGAGCGCTACAATCAAATCGAAGGTTCTATTCAGCATTTGCCTAGCCAACACAAATATCAACTATTATCTCGCTAAACCTTGATTGGGACATTGCCATCAGTGGCATACTGACTCGTCATAGCAGGTAGGTATTTTGAATGAAATATAATCCTTTTAATCGTACAAAAATGAATAAATTTTTTTCGCAAAGGCAAAATTCTGTTCAATCAAACTTAAGTATTTTTTAAGTGTTCCAAACTAAACCTACATAATGCTATTATTTTCCACTCACGCGCAGAACAAAAGTGGTTGAATTTGAAATTGATGGTATTTTATGACAGATATCTCGGAAAGTGCTACAGATTTATTTAACGCCATGATATTTACAGCATAATAGTAACAGTGTTAAAATACGGAAAATAAGGGCTTCGGTAAAGGATGACAGACAAAATGAAATAAATAATCAAGTAAATAATTTAGACATTTCGTAGTGATCAAAGTATGTGTTGTTTTTAGAACTAGCTTTTAGTGAAATACTAAACAGCTTAATCAATTTTATCTTGTAAACTAGTAATCGAGTTTCTTGGCAACAGTTTTGTAAGAGATATAAAGAAAACGAACATATTTTTAAGTCAAATGTCTCGATTCAAATATTGAAAACTAGTAGATTAGTCCAAGATATAACAATTTTGCATATATTATTATAAGTTATTTTATATAATGCAGACAGATGGATAAATAATATAGTTTTCTCATGAAAATTTTTGCAAAGCGAAATATATTCTGTACGGTATAAATAGTTCCAAATAAAATCCCATTCGATTATAAGTATTTATAAGGAAAATGTTTCTGGTGCAATTGGAGTTGAAACTTGCATTAGTATTGAATCACTTTAAACAACCAATCAGATTCACTGATCATCAGTCGCTCATTATTAATCTTTTGTGTGCAATGTTATTAACCCACAGTCTTGCATCTGCTCGATTTCCTTTTACATCTTATCGTGCAACAGCTAATTTGAACTTTGCTTAATTGAAGCTCTACGACTTTTAAAAAATTTTACGAAAAAGATAACGGCGAGTCTTACGAAGACTTGGAGAACGCTTCGCAGAAATGTGCTTTGAAGAAATCACCCCTTACGGTGGAGGCTCCATAATGTTTTGGGCGGTATTAACTCAGATGTCCGTACCGAGTTAGTTTTTATTTTAAATAGCAAACTTAATACGCAAAGGTACATAACAAAAGCTCTTATTCCTCTTGCCCAATCCGCATTAATAGCAGTTAGAGGCGAGTCCATTTTGATGGACGACAACGCTCGCGCCCACCGCTCTAGAGGGGTTGATGCGTATATACAGGAGGCCGGAATTCGTCGGTTGGACTGGCCAGCTATAAACCCCGGCCTCAATCCGGTAGAACACATATGGGATAATCTCAAACGACGCGTCAGAATCGTAAAACCAGCTACAGAAAACATTCAGGCCCTTAAAAACATGATCGTCGCTGAATGGGAACGTATTCCTCAGGAAATTGTAAAAAACGTCGTCGAAAGCATGCCTAGCAGATTAAGCGCATTGATTTTAGTTAATAGAAGGCCATACTCGCTACTAAATTTTAAAATTTTGTGTTAAATTAATAAAAAATATTCAAAAATAAACTTTAGCCATTTTTAATGTACCAGTATGAAAACCCTCGTCTGTGGACTTTACATTGTTTTTTTTTTATTTATTGACATTTTTAATGACTGAAGTAGGTAAAAACGATATCTCAATAATAAATAAAAATATTCTCATTATATCGCCATATAAAATACATCAAACAATAATAAAATAATTCTGATATGGTTTATAGGAATAAGTGCCCGTTTTTCTTACAAAAGAGTGTTTATACATATATACACATACATAGTTTCGAAAATAAGGGTGAGGGCATTATAACTAGTCTTTTGAAAGGATACTTCATATTACCTTTTTATTGACAACATATTTATGTTATATATATATTGCCCAGTATATTCTTCAAAGGTGAGAGGAAAATATCTTAGTCACCTATATCTCTTAAAGTAATTAAGAATTTACTCAGGTACTCAATTCTTAGGTCCTTTGTTATATTGACTTTTTTAAAGATTTTTAACACATAAATTAAAAAAGTTAAGGGGAAGAAAACTCTTTAAAATGCTTGAGAATCTAAGATATGGTCTAGATTTACAAAAAAAAACAATTGTATATTTTCGATTTCGTTTTCTAAAAGCGCTCCAATAAATATTTCATTCGATGGAATCTTAGAGGTAAAATTATTTCAGTTCCAAAGTAAATATAGGTATTTAAAAAAAAATTGTATGTCCAAGAAGTTCATTAAAATTTCTGTAACATAGGCTTTAAATTGAAAAAGATAAGAATGGACGGACTGGCAATTGCGTATAATGTAAATATAAGGTTACCTTTTGATAATCTGATTAAGGAACTTTAAAGAGGATATATGCCGACATTTAAAAAAAATACCAGTTAAAAATAGTTAGTAAAATAAAATGCGAAATTCCGTTTACCAAACTTTCTTGAATATAATGTGAATACAAGAAAATAGATGCGCGAAAGAATGTATGGTATAATACAATACATAAAAGGTATCCTGTACATACATTTTTAACTAATTCCTTTTATTAAATTGAAAGAAAATCAGTGCTAAATTTGGTATTGGGTAGTTTTAGATACTACACGTGTACATGCGCATAAACACGAATATTCTTTGATGTATTAAATTCCTGTCAAAATTCAGGCTAACATTTTTGAAATATTTCTCTCGAAAATAAAGATACTAAGTACACTGCTATGTAACGAATGGCTATTAAACATACTAGAAAATAGTTGTCCAATTCCAATGTTCCAATAACCGAGTACCGAACCAAAACATGAAAACAAAGTCTGAAATAATAGTCTGTTCCAAGCAAAACTACACAGTTGCAAAATATAATTTCAAGACTAGAGAGACGGGGTAAAATTCTTGGACACTTAGCCTTTAAAAATTTCCAATTTCTCTCTCTCTTAATGATATTACAAAAATTGGTAAATTTTATCGGTCTATTTTAAGCAGATATTGGCGAATAATATCAAAAAATCATAAAAAATTTGATGCTCAGAATGATTTTAAAGAAAAATATAATGCGAATAACGGTGAAATAAGTTTTTATTCACAAAAGTGAAATGAAATTTAGTTAAGAGGAAAAATAAACGAAACTGAAAGAGAAAAAAAAACAGGAAATATAACGATACAAAGAAGTTGTAAAGTTTAAAAAATCAAATTCAACAATAAGCTCTTTGATATTCCTATACCTTTGTTTCCTCTACCTATAGACCTACAGATTTCTAAGCATTTATATCTTTGTCAGATAGCGTAAACTACCATGATAGAAAGTTCATGTATAATATTTTTTACTAATACAATATTTCTTCCAACATTGTGGAACTTAGTATGAATATTATTTACATTCTCCACTATAATTGGCATATTTAAGTAATATTATAATATCCTGTGGTTAATGCATTTAGTATCCAAAATCACTTAAATGGTTGTACATTAATAAATATAATTCATAGCCCAAATTTTTATATTAGTCTATAATTATTCAATATACAAATGTATGTGCTTCTAACATTCCACTTTATGTTTGTTAAAGAGGACTATTGAGGTTATACTCCAAGCATAATTTTCTAATGTCATCTTAAAAATTAAGGCTCTCGAGAAATGTCAATCTTAGTTGATAGTCAATGAAGGCTTCAATCCTTAATCGAATGCATACACACCAAAATGATGTGGCTGCAGCAAAATATGCAACATATGTATAGCTAAGATAGAGCTGATAGCTGAAAGGGGAATTTATTAAGCACATTACCAAAACATATATTGTTTTGTGATTAAATAGAGTTATTTTTTTATAGGGAAAATTCTGGAAATATTCTGTGTGATCCACTATATTAAAAAGTTAAATAAGTTTGGTGTTTTTATTGAAATAATTAAAAGTTTCAAGGTAAACTCTCATAGCAAAAGTCTGGAATTCATATTTCTATAAATTCTATAAACATTTTGAGAAACCTCGTAAAAACTAGGATTTTTTTATATAAACTGTGAATTTTCCGAAAAGCGAAAATTTATCAAACAATATATTCCAGCTGGGATCGTAATAAGAATAAACTTCTGTCTAAGCAAAAACTTGCAGTCCTTGATTTACTTACTTTACTTACTTGGTCACCGTATAAACGTTAAAACTTCTTAGAAAAATTAAAGTTTCAATCAAAATTATGGTAATTTTCACTTATGATTATCCTCCTTTCTATGAAATTAGTAATGAAATCTTATGGGGAACACTTAAGGTTTCTTGCCTAGATAAAAAATGACTGGGGAACTTTCGCTATACCAGTTTGTTAGAACATCGCAACTTTTATTTGTTTAACCTAGAAAGGCAATATATCGCCAGTTGCATGGTTATTTTATTGTTAAGGTACCGAAATGTGAAAAATATAAAATTTGCGTTTTATTTCTTTAATTTTTTCTCTAGAAATATTTTAGTAATATTGAAGTATTTAAAGATACGTAAAATTTACGTATCTTTAAATACTTCAATATCTCTTATATATTTTCTGTTAATAATTTAAAAATAGGCAATAAAATTTTAATAAAGTTTCCCAGTTCTCTTCGCAATACAAAAGACAAAATGTAAAAAAGTATAAATAGAAGTAAAACAATCGGAAATGTTTTCCCCGCATATTACATTCTTTGATTTAAATTAATAAACGAAAAAGGAAATTAATAACTTAAATATAAGTACACTGTAGCCCATACAGGCCCGGTCCTAGTCGATGACAAATTTCAAGTCGTTTCCTAAATTCCGCCAGCCGTCTCCAGGGACATTTTCCATAGGTCTACTACAATATCATCAACCTTTATTAGTTTAGCGTTCAAAACTTTCTTCGGGGTACTATCAAAGCAATCTGGATCGCCGTATTAGTCACCACGCTCTGATTTCAATCAACAATCGTCTCAAAAAGAAGTCGTATCTTAAGATTGATTTTGTTTCTACATTTTCCTGATAAGCTCCGAAAATGTTTACACGGAAAATAATTAGTCATTTAAGTTAGTAATTAATTATTTACACCATTTGTCTTCATAATATGCGTGGGAAATTTATAGAAATAATAATTTGTATATATTCTTAATAAACTTGTTAACGTTCGATAACTTATAATTGTTATTTATTGACGTGATAGATTCAATTCGCCCTTAGCCACAGTTTAAAAATAAATATAAATCGATACTGAAATGGCCTTGTATTGTAAAAAATGTTTCATTACTAACAAAATTATCTAATTAGGGAAAAATTAAATTCATATTATTTAGTTTGTATTTCAGTAATTTTCCCTTACTATAAAAATAATAAATTTGATTTCCATGTCAAATTTATGACAGAAAACGTCCAGTCACTTTTCCTCTATTCTTGATTAAAGACACATGATAATTTGAATGATATACTTGTATTATTAACACGCAACAGCCAAATTTGTTTTTCATCTAATTTTTTGTGTGACACTTTAGCCTCTAATGTGAGAATTTAATATTATCTCTATACGCCAAAAAATTAACGTATTATGCAGAAATGAAATTATGAACACATTTTAGTTTTAATGTAATAAAAATGCTAAATGTTTTGAGATATATTTCTTTTCTTCGAAATATTCTAAAGTTTCGTTCACCAAACCATAATTTTATATTTGCTCATTTGTAGTATAATGTTCAGTTTATTTTAGGTATAAATAGGTTATGAACTGACGCTGAAGTTATTTTTGTCTTATTTTATCTATTACTGTTTTTTCTGTTTTAATTCGGCGTTATGATAAGTATTCTAAAAAGTATTTGCCATATAGAAAATAAGTGTGATTGGGGTAAGGAGATCATTATATTATTTAGTGAAATTTTAAAATATAACATCAATGATAGTGCAGGAATATTAAAGTTTGAATAATTATAAATTTTCCATGTCGCAATAAGAAATATTGAGTGATAAATGTTAATTCGTTTACATGTAAGTTGATGTAGCTGTTCAGAAACTTCGAAGATTGGGTTGATGATACCGAACCAAAACTTCAAAGTTTTCAGTAAGAATTAGAACTAAATTAAAAGTTAACAGAATTGCTAGAATTTATTACAAGTAGATTTATTATAACATGAAAGAAATAATTTTGTGATCAACTTGGAATATTTTTCAGTTAAGTAATTTATTTATTTCTTTACGTAATTTAATGTTTACAATTGATACATATGACACACTACTCGCTAAGACAGCAATCTCTTACAGCCATCCAGAATATCAGGCCAGTTCCGTTCGATGAACGGAGGGGAATGCAAATTTACTTACTTATTTAAACAGAGTAGAAAGTTGTAAGACTTCTATTATTTAAGTCTTTCCCCATATAATTATGCAAGGTGGCGCTTCCAGCTCGGCCCAAACAAAAAACATTAGACCGTCTTCTATATTTACCGCATTATTTACACAATAATTATTTAGTGTTATTAAATTTTTAAAAGTATTTTCAATTGTCAGTTGCTTATTTTGTACTTTAATAGAGTACGGAATTATACACACCGTATAATTCCGTTCGTTATATAAAAATATTTATACCTTGATTCAATAATTCTTTTTACTTCTAGGACTACCTTCTCATTTAAATAATTGCAGACTTCATCAATAAAATGCGCTTTCCAAATTTTATTTTGATGCAGTTGCTTGAAGAAATGTGTAGAATCCAGGGAAAAAATTAAAGTAGATCTGGAATTGCAATCATCTCTCCGATTAATTCATCAGTCACTATACTCTTTGGAATATTCTCGTCCCATTATTTGTCTTTGTGAAGTGTTTACTCTATGGAAAGTTGCTTCTTTGATTCTTGAATTCATGTTACGTTTTTGCTTAAAATATATATAGACTAAGTAATGTTTTAACTTAACAATATGGAAGTGACTATCTCCTATTTATTTTAATTTTCAGCTTTTAAATACCTTTCACTCTGCACATTTGATTACTAAAACGAATCAAATGTTAAACGTGTCTGTTTCTCTTGTGGTTTTCCTATTTGTAAAGATAACTTCAGCTCAAACCTACTGAAGCTATTGATACGTCGTTTCTGTAGTAGATAGTAGATAATAAACCTTTGGATAAAATTTAATATTTGTTTTATCATGATATCTCAAAACGTCCGTGAGTTATGACGATGAAAGTTACGTAGAAAATTTTAACAGGGACGGTGGCCAGTAGCGGCTTTTAAAAACATGGAGAGCATAAGTTTACGTGGTCGAATTTAAACTAATCTAGTTATTTGTATCTAATATTAGATCATAAAATAAACGTATTAAAATACTGCACTTGTATTTTAAAACTGCATGCGAAGGAGCTAGTTACTGCTACTGTGTAAAGAAATACACAAAATAAAGTATCAACTGAAATTTAAACTCTTATTAATGAAATATTGTACCTATTTAATATTTTTTTTATATAATATCAATTTATATGAATTTTTTGTTTTAGTTAAAATCTAGAAAAAAATTAATGTGTTTTGATCACAGTTATTAAATATTCACATTTTTTAATTTTTCCTGATTATTCCTATTTTTCTTGATATTTCCTAAATTTTCACATTTTCATTACTAAGTAATAAATCGTGAGTCACATTTAAGATTCGTAAAATAAATTTATACTTATTAAATTTACTAATTTTGTTAAAAACATTTCCAAAAGGCACTGCGCAATGTTAGTGAAGTGAGCTTATTAAAGCATTTAAAAATTAAAAATATTAAAATTTGAAACTGAATTGGAAAAAATTAAAGATTATTTCTTTACCATAATCGTTCTATATAACATATATGTATAATAGTGAGAAATGCCGTAAAACAATGCACATCTACATAATTTTTGTCCACGAAAAAAAACTTATTGGTTGAAATAACACATTCTCTTATATTTAATTATTTTTAGTAAAAGAAAGTAAACATATTTAAAAAACCACTTCAATGCTTTTTTATCGTAATCTTAATATTAAAACATGCGAAAAGTAATAAAGCAATATTTTGAAAATACCTTATATTTACTTTTTCCGATCAGGTTCAGATATTTTATTGTTTGTTGCTTTTCAATTTCACAACTTAAAAATAAGGTGCTTTTCTGCAAGTAAATATTTAAGCGACTTTTTAATAACGTTTTGTTTTTGGGTGAGTATCTCTTTTGACAAATATTACAATGCGCTTTATTTTGATTTAATAGTGTCACTTCAAATTGCACTTTGTATTGGAGGAGATGTTACGGATTAAGAAGATACACGTCGAGTTTTTACACGTGTAACGCTTGCATAAATGACGATGACAATTTTGCTTATTAAGTTAACGAACACTAGACGTCAGTCCATTTTCTTCCACTGCTTGAATTCTTATTGGTCAAAATTACTGATAAAGAAACACATCATGAGAGAGTCGTTAGCCCCATCCTCCTACTTATATGTCGCTACATAAACACCAGCATTACACTTCAGCATTGATCAAAGGGAATGTTGATGCTGATGTAGAAAATAATGTTGCCGTTCCGCAGTTTCCGATGCTGATGCTGATATCGGCTATCTCAAAATTACTCTCTTATTTTTTACCCACTTTCACCGTCCTTTTATTATTCCTTTATAACCTGATCTCTTCTCTCGGAATTTTAAAAATTTTGTTCTGTGAGTGAATATAGGATAGTATAAAATTATTTCTCAAGGATTTACTGCAGGATACTAAAAGGATTTCAGTCGAAGTCGGCAATAAAGCTACCTAGATTATTCTTAAATCGCCGTATTTGGCATCGTTTAAAGGATTAGTTGAGTAAAACGTGATTACTTTACGCAAAAGTATGCGTGTAAGGATTTAATACAAGAACATAGAACATTACTTGAAAAAAGAGAGAAAAATCTTTTATGTTTCTTAAAACGAACATAGTGTTACCGAACCATCTTACAAGAATGAAGCTATTTTGTCTATTTATAATATTATCCCATTTCCTACTTAATCTGACTAGAAGAAATAAAGCGCCCCATTTTAAAAATGTATTTGTGTGAAAAAACTTGACACGTAACCGTGAAAATATAGCAATCGTTTCTTCATTAGTTTGGAACTGATCCATCTAAAATTCTCCACATTTTCCAGAGATTTTCATATATTTTTTTCCTTATTTATAAGCACTTTTTTTCTTCTTATCTTCATTTTTATCGGATTACAAATATTTGTTCGATACATATTTGTATATTAAACATTTACTTCGTTTTATAGGCTTGAAAGACAAAATATATTTTCTTTACTCTGGAGTAAGGAAAAAATATTTTTCATAAGTTTTTTATTGATTAGTTCAATAATATAGTTCGAGTTCCTACAATTAATGAATATTCCTTCGAAAACTCGAAAATATTCATTTCACCCTTTGTGTAACAGGAAATTGTTTTATTGACCTTTTTAATCAAAACAACCTTTCGGATATTCGTTTTCCAAGCGCCAAATTGCCGTCTGCCTCCATTCTTTGTATTATGCTATATTTATGTTCAAATAATTATGACAATCATATTGTACACGGTCTAAAAAGCAAGTAGCCGAAAAATAAGATAAAGTGAATAGAATTATAACAATCAAGTGACCATAAAGTCGTAATTTTACGTAACGTAGTGTCATTTACTTGCAAATAAACACTAAGCATTATGGTGTCGTTATTATTATTACTATTACTACATCTCAACAAACATTAAACGTGTAAACTTTTTCAACAGGGTAACTCGATTAACGAAAATATGTGGGTTAAAATTAAAAATATTTCAAAAATTGTCCCAAAAAGTTCACCAACTTGTCTGAAGTTCGATTTATAACTTTGGAAGCAAGACAATGTATTATTTGGATATCTTATGGTCTTTTAATTAGTTACATTATTCTCATTCTAGTTTTTTATTCAATGAATTTATTTAAGTATTTATTAATAATGTAAGTTGAGTAACGATTTTACCAAGAAAACTATTTTAAAACGGTCTTATTAAAACCGATATGTGTCTCAACAGGTTATATTTGTATGTTTTTTCTCGTAACTAATGTAATAAATGCAAAAATGATTTTTTTGGCCAATCTTTTGTTTGTTCCACTAATATATATAATTCCACTTTAATATATATAATACATATTTCAAATATAGGATATATAGAATCCTGGGAAAAATAAATTTCTTGCAAGTAAAGCTGTTGGTAACAGTTAATTGATCAAAAATATTATTACTATTACAATGCACGAATCATTGGGACGAATCATTGCACAGTGAAGAAAATAATATCAAAAATTTGACAAACAATATTTTAGCCAAAAAAATTAACTATCTAAATCAAACGGTTCTGAAATTAGAAATCTTATGTTAACAAATCCAAAAACCCCGTTATTGAATGAGAGTAGACATTCCTTTTGACTTGAAAACGTCTTTTAATTCTATGCCGGTTGTTAAGAAGCAATCGCGCACAAAGGAGTGACTACATATTTCTATAAGAATTGATTAATTTAAAATTTGTAAGAGGTATTCAAATATATTCACAGCTTTAACTATCCTACTTTTTATATCACTACGCTGTTTTCAATAAATGTAAGTTGCAAGTGATTTAAATGATTCAAATTGACACTTTATTTCATCTCCATATTCTGTTCACAATTGACGTGTTCATGAAAATGACTGCGATAGTGTTCGATACTGCAACACCTTTTTTTTTCTAATCCTATTAACATAAAACACTAAAAACTAACCCGCACCTAAACTGGGCTCAGAAGCACTGTAAAGAGTCTTGACAATTACCTAAGTAATAAATACACACACACACACACACACACACACACACATATATATATATATATATATATATATATATATACATATATATATATATATACATATATATATATATATATATATATATATATATATATATATATATATATATATATTACGTCTGTATGCCTCAAAATTACAAATAATAACCTAAACCGCGTTTGAAAGTATGAAACCGACAAGAAAAAAATAACTAGGTACCCACCAATGAAGTAGTGAAATTGTAAATTATCAAATCTAAATAAAAAGAGTTACGTTTTTATCAAACCTCAATGGCATCGAGATAAAAATAAATAAGTTCCCAATTTCTGACAAGAGAGTTTTCCAGTTTACAATCGCTTATTACTAGATCCTTTCTTTATTAATTCTTTTCATAAAACTCCCGATTACTTTAATTTTTCTTTGAAGCCTTATTGTCACTTAAAAAGCCTATAGCTTGAATTATTATTGCATGACGCAACGTTAATTGAATTTATTGAAATACACTAAATGAGAGGATAAAAGTATTTCGGCCGAGAGCCAGCAGTAAAGTCGATTGAATTATTTTCGGAAAGCATTTTCCACTCGTAGATTTACGAGTTGGATATAAATATCCTAATAAGATAGAACATCTGCCAATATTTAATAATGGGTTGTATGTTTGTTAATGAACTAATTTGAGACACCAAAAAGGAAGGAGATTATGATTTTAGTAATCTGTGTAAATTAACCTACCTTAGGTTAATTTTCCCTTTGTAGCTTAACGGTTAGAGTTTTTTTAATTCGTTTTAGTCGTTGCTTCAATTACATAAGGAAATGTGAATGCAATGTGCATTCAAATTTTCATAGATACTTTGTTCCAAAAAGTGAAATTTAGTTAAATTAACTCATTGGTATTAAAATTATATTTGAAAAACAATGAAGTATCATATAAAAATAATATACATAATATGACTCTTCGACTGACATGGATAAACTTCAATTTCATTTATTTTCCTTGAACGATGAAACCTGAATTAGTTTTAGTTTTTGCGTCTAATAAAGCGGAAATTACACGGGTAATGAAAGGGAATTATGTAACGAGAAAATATCAGGTTGGTAAAAGTTATTACTAGTGCTGTACCTGTAAAAAAGTTAGTCATGATAAAAAAAAAATAAGTTATCAAGAACCATTGCTTCAATCAATTTATAGAAGATGATGTAGGAATAAAATTTGACAAAATTATTGTCGAGTAAATTAAAATGTTGTATGTTGCCTTTATATGGTTCTCAAAAACTCAGTATTTCCAAAAGTTTTTGCTTTTATTGAATTCCCTTATTTTACAATATTACATATAAATTTCGTAAAACCTCTATGTTCTAAGAAATAATAACCTGTTTACCAAGTTGAAAATTGTTTTTTTTTGTTCTAAAAACACTAGTGCGGACAGTAATACAAAGTAATTTTTTGTCTCATGCACAATTTCGGAAAAAAACAGTTTATGCATTTTTAACTAAATGTTTCTAATTATTACTGTTGTCCATATTTAATCAATTTATATTTCTGTTGTAATATAGGAAATTTAACTATAATATTTCATCCAGTTACCTTGTGGAATATTATTTTTATATTGATTAGCCACTAAAATATTTTTTCAGCCCTCGATACATTCCACGAAGTGCATATAATGAGTGTCTCATTAAGAATTCTATATATTATGTCGTTAGTTTTAAATGTGTAAATTGTAAATATAAGAACAACACCTAAATAAATTTTATTATAATGACGAAATTTTAATAATTTATTAAACGCATCTGGGACACGGCAGTTTCTCCGTTAAGTAAAATAAAAACCAACACTATATTTCCCAATACTATTTTAACATATGCATAGTTAATCAGAATGCCAAATTGCCTTTTGTGGTAATAAAAGGCCACTTTAATTTAAACAATGGATTGTTTACAAAATGGGAAAATGTCCGCTTGTCAGTCCCTCACAGCCGTTTTTCTCAGAAACCCTTTGAGGAGGAAACTAAAAATTGGTCACAGTAATAAAGCATATTAACACATTGTACATGTTGCAAATTTATCAATATTTATATCTAAAATTTAGGAGGTAAGTTGAATAGAAAAAATATTTAATAATTTAGGGTATCATATAAAAGATCTGTTATCATAATGTTGGTTTCTATATCTTAGAAACTATATCTTCAAAGTTATGTAATAGGTCAGAACCTACCCGTCACTTTATTTTCGAAACTATTAATCCTAAAATCGTATTCGCGATAATACAGGTACGAACTCCTCGCAATCGCCCTAAATGCGTGAACCAGAATCTGAACTTGAGACTGGACTTTCTAGTATAGAAATATTAGGTCTAGAAGGTACCTACCCCCATTTGAACACAATTTTTATCAAGATTATTTAAAATTTAAACAAGTCAACAATTTTAATAGTCACATTAATACTACTACAAATCGCTATTTTATGCCAGTTTTGATACACACGACGTTTTTCTTTTTCAAAGTGATATACAATGGAAGAAAAAGGTAAAATTACAAAATATGAAAAAATATAAATTTATAAAATATCGTCAACATAGATTTGGATACTTATGATATGTAGTATTATAATATCACGACGTATTATGGTATTTTGTAGTAACCGATTATCGAAATAAAATGAAACTTTTGACAATTCCTCAAATATCTAAATATATTAAAAGTTCATATTTTCACAACAGCTTACTTCTCTCCGAACACGAATTGATTACAATCCTCAAAGACATTCAATCTACTTTATCTAATAGCGTGCTTGGATTCAAAATCCTTTCGTTCGGTCTTTGTCAATAAATTCTTTTTACTCCATCCATCATTTTTTCATACAAAATTGTTTTCCAAAGGCTCATTTGAAAGAACCTATTACTTTAGTCGACTATTAAAATGTTAGAAAAGGGAAATTTAAAAAAAAGATTATTTTCTTTTTTCCGGTGCTGGATAAATACAAAATTGAAATTTCGACTCAATCTATCTATCATTATAGAATATAGATATTATTATAAATTAGTTGTTGAAAAAATAAACTGGCAATAACAAATTTCATGGAATTTGATTGACCATATTCAGATTAAGTTTTGAGGTACATTTATAAATTTAATCAGTTTTTTACTCAGTAATATTACAATTTAACATATCACCTGGCCACATCCCACTAATAATAAACGTAAATTTGATTAATTCATTTTTTAGTTTACGATTGATAAGTTATATTTTAGTTTTTGATTCTTACTGTAGATAAAGAAATGAAATTTTATCGTAGAAACTACCAGCAATTGCCTTTTTCCGATAACGTTTGGAAAATTTGATTTCTCCGACTTGCTATGTAACCTTTTTTAAATAGGTTATATACTTGGTTTGTATTGGTTAATACATACTTCGGAATTTTGAAGACTATCGCCACTTAAAACGTTGATAAACGATGCAAGAAATATGTCTCCATCAGAAAAATTATATCACATTTTGCATTAACAAATTTGGAACTTTGACTTCAATAAATAGTATCACATAATTTTTAATCATTATTCAAATAAATAAACAAATAAGAAAACAATACATTTCACTAACGTTTATAACGCATGTAATAAATTGCATCCCATATTATATACAGAATAATAATTTACATAAAAACTGTTATCCTAATCTATATATTTCAAAAGCCAAATTGAGTTTTTGTTTATTTTTTTATCTCGTTTCTTGAAATATTTGTAATGACAAATAATTCTCTTTCGGATATTGAATAAATAAGGACGTTAAAAAACCGTTAAGATAATTATGTGTGCATTAATTTGGTAGTACAAAGATAGAACTAACAATAAAGTATTTTTTTCTGTTTCAATTATTCCATTTTCACATAAAGCAGACATTTCCTCTTGTCAATTCCACATAGAAATCCTAAGACACCTTGATCGACTCGTAACAAAAACAAAAATAAATTTGGTTAAACCTCACACCTTTTCCTCTGCAACAATTTTAACACGAGCAATCTAACCTTATCCCAGACGCCCTCGAATAAACAAACGAAACACGCTTTAATACTAAGCTCGCGTGCATAGATAAACAGCAAGACCAATTTAAATGCAGGTGACAAACTTTGAAGGTAAACTATCTATTATTTAATTTGCACGTTAAGCTGTTTTAAAGAAATAGATTTACCGTCGCTTGTTATCTATATCTTATGCGTAATCGTTATCTGACTCAAAAATTATGATGATCGTGGGAATATTTCATTCGCATCAAAATTAGATTGCTATGGGCACTAAGGACAAATCTGACAACAATGTCAACTATAATATAAAACTTCTGCTCTATAATCATTTTTGTGCTTTGTTGAAACGATGGTATATTTTTACAAAAATATAAAGGATATTCTGGAGTAATGGATGGCTTCTGTTTTAGGCCTATCAAAGCAATCAGTGCTTCTAATTTTAAGTCAATTAACTCATGAGATATATTTATTGGGCACTGTGTAGGAACCTCATATTGTACAAAAATCATGATCATCATGATAATATTTCTATACTTAGTAAAGTTTAATTTTTATAAAATATCTTAACGCAATTTTTTAAATTTCACGAAAATCTAAAAATTTAAATACCCAAATCCTGTTGACACGAATCGTAGAGCTACTTGAATCATAAATCTAGGTTGAACCATGTTTCATATATTTTCTGGTTAATTAATTAAACAAGCACATTTCGTGGACAATATATTTTGTGAACCACTGGGCAGATTAATGAAATAGCCACTAAGTTTATTTGAAAGAAGTCTATTTTAATTAGCGATCCTATTAAATGTTTTAGTTAGTTATGATGATTTATGTTGAAATGTTGTTTAAATATTAATTATAATGCTATTTTCATGATTGATTGAAAGTTTATTTCGTTAAAATGGTTTAAGACAAAAAAAATATTTTTCTTAAATTATTATCTTTTTCATCCCCGCACCATAGTTTTAACCCAATAAGTGCAAAAAATTAATTTCGAGACTATGTAGACTTTTTCAGTTGAGATATCATAAATGTTTCCTTGTATGGCATAAATGTTTCAATTCCCGTGCATTCATTCTTTCTGTCAGTGTAGATATTGTTATTGACGATATAAATATAATGTCACTTACTTCATATACTCACTTAAATATGATTCGGAAAGATATCCATGGACTAATATAAATTCCTATGTAAGATATGAATATCGCAGACTGACTGCACTTTCAGTAATATATTACACACTCAGATTTTGCGCTCATTTTCACGTAACAATTACATACAGTACCCTCCAAGAGAGATTAATTGCTGACTGCAGATCATAACCGGTAGGTCTTAATTAATTCCCTGGAAGAATGGAATATCAAACGATTCTTCGAAATGGCTTTTAATCTATTCGATTGATGCCTCCTATACATGACCTCTGGTTAAATATGCCATCTAATATTGGCGTTTGAACCCCAAGAAGCTTAATAGATACGTAATGGCGTGATTACGACCAATGTGTGTGCTTTATTAATTAGCTATCTTATGGTTTAAGTAATTTTCAAATCAAATTTTAGCTGCTTAAGAAGTCATTAATCTTTAATAAATTTTCTAAAATATTTATAGTATGTATTTCATTCCACGAAAATAAGCAAATATTTTAACATACGTTTTTAACAAACATAAATTTGTATTGGGAGTTTTATATCTTATAAAGATTTCAAAATATTTTTTTTAAATCGTCAAGGAGTCAAAAATTAATTATATTCTCTTGTATTATATTCAATGGATTGGTCCGTTTTGACAATATGATTATATTTACAATAACGCATTGTTACGAAATATACAAATACATATATTACGACATAATGTCAGTTATTTTAAAACAGTTCTTATGTTACTAACACTACCAAGCAATATATACGTGGTTAGAAATTAAAAGTAATTTATTTCCATTTTCAGTGGTATTTATTATCATAGTAAAATTACCAAGTCCAATCTTTGTCTACCGCTCCTTATTGCTGATTCATCTAGTATTTTAATCTCACTTCTATCAATATTACCTAAAGATTATCATTTTATTTATTTTGCATGACATTTAGTGATTTCAGCAATTATCTAACACCAAGATGTTTCGCGGTTTTTTCAACCAACATGACCTATTGAACATAGGCATGATAACGATTTTGGCTTTGACATCTTACACAAATTTACTTGTTGATTAAGTTATACGTATATTCATTGCCTATGAAGACGTGTTAATCAAAAACATTTAAAAAGTGACCAGATATAACGGGTGTAAATGAAAGTAATAAGGTTCAAAGAAACGTAGGCCAAAATATATTATTTAAATAAGTTCATATCTACAATAATATCAGGAAACTTTATTGTCTCAAAAAAACCTGGAGACAGACAGACTCGTAACTAAAAAATATTCAGTTACGAAATGAAAATAAATATTTTCATCTTATTTAATCTACATGCAGTAAGAGTAATTAAATTAATTTTCATAAAAATCTTATTTTGTATTATCGTATATATTATAAAATAGGATCAAGTCTCTATTTTCCTATGGATTTTCTTCCTCGAATAAAAATAAAAAATATTAAAAATGTGATGAAGTTTTATGACATCAAATAAACCTGTGTTTTGTCACTTAGTATCTCTTTCCTAACTTATCTAAAATATGAAATTTTTATGAAATAATTAAAATAACTACTATGGACATGCAAGCCATGGATTAAAAGTAATTAGGAAAATTCCTAGAAAGCGTTTAACAGTAATCAACTTCAGAACCAAAGTTAAGGATACTTTTGGAGAGTATCGGTGATTAAAAACATTCAAATCGATACATAGTGCAGTTCATATTTTTAACAATGCAAAAATGATAATCGTTTAAAATTGACGTTAATTCTAATTTCATTTTTGTCCCTCTTTCTGCCAAAACGATCGAAAGAACTGAATTACTACTTTCCTCAAAATGAATTATGGGGTAAAAATATATATAGTAGTTCAACTGAAAACTCCTAATGCAAAACTAACGTTTTCTTATTGAAAAACAATTAACGCTACTCATGTTCCGCAAAGAACCTTTTTTAATTTGATCGATATGCCACATAACAGTTCAGCTTTTAGTCGCACATTACGTGAAGTGGTATAAACTACAAAATGTTTCTACCCACAAAATAATAAATTAAAACAACGACCTGTATTTCTATCCATCGTCGGCAATATGCGATCACGTATTTTTTCCTCTGGCTACGAATGAGTTTAACTATAAACCTCTTCCACACCATATTTTAAAATAAAGAAAAGAATACTTTATTCCAAGTATAAACATATTGGATCTTTTAACTAAAAGATAAGCCGTCATTTGTAATAGTAGAGTTAAATAAAATAACAAATGGGACTACGTATCCAGTAACACTTATTGATATATTAAAACAAAATTTTAAGAACTTCGAATGCAAACATCATGGTACATACTTGTCGTTTACAAACACGTTTATGCGTCATACAAAGGTATTTTAACTTTGTATGATGCATAAACTTAGAATATTTCGGTTGAGCAATATGCTCCGAGCATATTGCTCAACCTAAAATACACTTTTCAAATGAGATAACAGCTTACACCAACTAACTAAACCTGCCAAGGTGACCAGAAAATGAAGTTAAAATAAGTGAATATAATATGTCACACGTGTGGCCACATTAAACCACAAAGTGATTATTTGGACCCTAGCTTATTAGTTACTAACATATTTTTCGGTTAATGTACTCGTATGTGCGTACAAATATTATTATTGTTTTACAACATAGGACTGACGAATAGATTTAATAATTGAAATAGTTGTATTGATAGATTTCATGTCATTTACTAAAATCAATGTGTTTATAACGTTAAATTAACTTTTATTGCTGAATATCATATAAAACTAAAATAAAGTTTTAGGAGTACGCTGACATGCTATATCGGGCTAGGCTACATTAGCTCGTTAAAAAAGAAAGTTGCAGACTTCTATTAAAATTTCAAGCATATTAAATCATTAATTTCAAGTTACACAAATTGCGGATAAGCTCTTAAAAAATGATATTAATCAATATCTTTATTCTCGCAGCAGACCACCGACCAGACATAGCCTCACAAAAACTCCAAACAAGCCTTGACCAAATATCACAGTGGCTGCAAGATTGGCGAATCAAAGTTAACGAAATCAAATCAATACAAGTTACTTTTACTACTAAACGAGATACGTGTCCGGCAGTAAACCTAAATGGAGTACAGTTACCGCAAGCCGATTACGCGAAATACCTTGGCGTGTATCTCGACAGACGTCTGACATGGTCCAAACACATCCTGACCAAACGGTGTGCAGCGGGCCAAAAAGTGCGATACATGTACTGGCTCCTTAACAAAAACTCTCAATTGTCGCTCGAAAATAAACTATTAATTTATAAATGCACGATCAAGCCTATATGGACTTATGGCCTACAACTGTGGGGGACCGCGGCAAAATCAAATATTGAAATACTACAAAGGTTTCAATCAAAAACGCTAAGAATGATAGCTGGTGCACCTTGGTATGTCACAAACAACAGACTCCATTTGGAGCTTGGCATAAAATTGGTCCAAGAAGAAATCTCAGAGATGATACAGACATACAGAGACCGAATCGCTAATCATCCCAATCCACTGGCTATAAACCTGATGAACCCAATAACGGCACCCAGAAGGCTTAAGAAAAAACTTCCCCAAGATCTTATATAGGGGCAAAATGAAATGAGTTCAAAAGGACGAACT
Organism: Druceiella hillmani; assembly: GCA_039881145.1. Lineage (NCBI taxonomy): Eukaryota > Metazoa > Arthropoda > Insecta > Lepidoptera > Hepialidae > Druceiella > Druceiella hillmani. The sequence goes on from JAYKKI010000138.1 coordinate 3,159,735, forward strand.
CAGTACAAGACATGCTAACATACGCATCAATTGCTGAATGTCTCAAATGACAGATTGATACAAAAAAAAAATATCTTTGCAGTGGACATTGCAGTGGACATTTGCTTTACCCAGCTTTTCTCAAAGCCTTCTTACATCTCGGCCCCATGGTTCGACTCATACCAACTTTTTGTCAGTACCTTTTCTTCCACTGCGTCGGGTTAGCTCTTCGCCACCGTAATCTCAGATTGACAATTGCGATATTGAGTTTAAGGTCTTATTTACGACGTCGATGTGACTTAGATGAGGGACAATTGATTGTAATAATTCCCCCAGGGATGCAAGGATGAAGTTACATTAAATAATTTATTTATTAGAATTGTGTACAACTAATCTAAAGATCGGTTTGATACTCAGCCATTTTCAAAAATTTGTAGTTGTAGCTATGCTTGTCGGTAGCATATATCTCAGCTATATGATGGAGTCAACATATTTTGTGGCTGGGGCAAGATTTACTTGTAATGCTATAAAAATGTCCTACTTTGGTAGAAGTATTGAACTACTCACATTATATTTGTTATCGAATTTGAAACCCTTCTTTTTGCTGTCCTTCTCGTCTATTACAATGGATATACAGTCTGTGACTCATTCATTGCTCTTTTTTCATTTAGTGACCTTTTGAATTGCGATGGATCTTAGTACGAATTTCCAAATGATTAATAGATTTAGATTTTTTCATATATATTTCACATTTCATTTAACAACTCAACAAATATATTGCATATGTAATTGTCTACTGAGTAAGACTAATTTAAATTTTTTTTTTGCCTTTTTGGGGGTAAATTTTTCTTAAATAAATTTTTTCGATAATTTTTACTTTACTATTTTCAGAGATATAGGAAAGCATGTTTCTATTAGCATATCCAATAATGTCTCTAGAGTCGTTAAATCCAAAAAAAATATAACTTGGAAATCCTTTCAATTAATGTTTTACTGTTCCTTACTCTATGCCAAATTTTATTTTTTATGTCGAACACGACCATAAAAGACAAATGTGATAAGAAGAACCTTATGAAGTTTTATATTTTGATATTTTGAAAGATTTGATATTTAGAATAAAATATATAGAAGTTTTGATATTTCGGAATAATAAATATGTAAAGAAAAAAATTGCAAAATACAGAAATATACCCTCAAAAGTAGAAAAAGTACAATTATTTTTCAAAAATTGACAATCAAGCGCTCATTTGCTTAATGGAGTCCTGCAATAAAAACTCCATTTTTATATTTTGTCGATCGGAACTCAATAAAGGGTCTTGAGTACAGAAATTATTGAAAAAAAACCTGTAATATCAATTGAATTTTTAGGCTGAGTTAAAGTTATCCACTTTAGCACTTATTTTTGTCACATTATTTAATTGTTAATAGTCATCAATGTCAAGACTTCTAAAAAAAAAGCACTTGAAAATACACCTCTGACCTTCTTTATTTTGTGCATTACATAAATTAATTTATTCATTAATAATACGAATTCACATCATCAAAGTTATTACGTAACATATAATATCACCGTTATGTTACGTTCGTTCCACTTAAAAGAGAAGGTCCTTTTCAATCGGATTAGATACTTTTTGTTCTGCTCTAAACGCCTGTACTATTTTCCAGTACTTTTTAAATATTATTAATTTTCAAATCAAAAATAATACTAAACTATATTCGAGCGCATCAATCTAATCTGTTATTAGAGCAGCTAAGCTGTTTTTATCAAACTAACATTGCCAACCTATTTTTGATCAGATTATCTCTTCTAGTAGATTAAAAATGCCTGCCTATTTTTAAATAAAATAAGTGTCTACCTATTTTTGGGAAGTTTAATAATGCCAACTTTTTTTACCAACTAACAATGCCGGCTTATTTTTAGACAGATTAACGACGCCAACTTATTTTTAAGCAAAATAAAGATGAAAGAACTTATTTTTAAGCAAAATAAAAAAGCATATCCGAACAGATTAACAATGCTAACCTATTTTTAACCAAAGTAACAATGCCAACAGAGTTCTGAGCAGATCAGTAACGTCAACTTGTTGTTAAACTGTCAATCTACTTTCGCCCAGATTAATAAAGTCGGGAATAAATTGCCTTTAGTTGGACATGTCTGTTCTTTTTATAGGTTTTTAATTTTCCTAGATAAATGTTTCAACGACATACCGACAAGCAGTATGTTTAAAAAACCCTCCGCAGATTTTCCTTTCGTTCTTTTCTTTGACAATAATTCCAAAACGTATTTTGGTTCAATTCGGATCAATTATGCAATGTAAGGTCCTGCTCATAACCATTTCAATATCTGTGCGGGTAACCATTTCAATTTATTTTGGCGTTTCTTATATTATCTTTTAGTTTAGTGCGTTTTTCTCTATTGACCTTTGGCAGATTGTATTACATGCCTTGTTGTGCTCTTAGATTTGACATATGCGAATTAAGCCTGGCAGGAGGCATACATCTGTTATTTTCCTTTTAAAGTACATAGAGAGAATGAATTTAAATACGTCTTTGTATTTTCACAATCTATTCCAGGTAATCGTTATGAATCTAATCAAGTCTGGGGTTTATTTTTTAAGGTATACAATTTTCCCATTTATATATGTATATATATATATATATATATATATATATATATATACATATATATATATATATATATATATATACATATATATATATATATATATATATATATATATGTCTTTATATATATATACATATACATACATTTGTATGTATGTATATGAATTCATCGACATATTAACAAACAATCCTCTTAATTGTTATGGGAGTGGTAATGCTACGGGTAACCTATTTTGTCTTCGATATTCTCATTTAGAAGCCTACATTTCAGCAGATTAAAAAAATTTTCGAAAATAAATTATGTATTGGATAAATGTACAAAATTCTCAATTTTTAATCAAGAGTTTTACCCTTAGTGTATTGCATAAAATAATTTCGGTTTAAATTTATAAAAAACGTAAATTCCAGTATAACATTGGACATATGAAACATGTTTAATGTCAAACTGTGACTTGACATATTTTCTTCAGTACTTACATATATTATGGAAACCAAAAAATTACCCAGTTTGATATTGATAACATATAAAGAGACACAATTTATAAAGAATTTATCTGAAATCGTACCTATTCATATATTTTTAATTGTTAAAAGTAAATATTAGTTCGTATAACTCACGATCAGTATGCTATTTATAGTGTTCAAATGTGTAAAAGTAGTTTTTATGCAAATATTTTATTTCACTAATGATATTCTAAATATTTAACATATATAGTAACAAATATAGTGATAGCATTTCATTTCTAAGAATCGTTTGTTGCAGATATTTATTTAAAGAAAATTATGGTTTTGCATCAATAAAATATTTAGAAATCAGTTGGAAATCAATAACTTTCTCATTGGAAATTGTGCAAATTTTTCTCATGCAAATTTTCGATTGGAAATAAATCTGAAAAGTTTACAGTTCAAACTTCATCAATTATTCACAAATGGTCTTATAAAACTCATTATTTAATAGTAATAGGTAAAATAACGTATAGGATCAGAAAAGATACAAAAAATAACAGAGATCAAAAAGATATTAGAGGTACTGATATTATAAATTGACTATTACGATATATTTTTATAAAATTTTAAGGCATGTACTTCGAGAGTACCAGAAATTTAAATGCATTCAAAAATTAAAAATTTCTAAGTTTTTAAATAACATAAATTCAAGAATAAAGTGATCTGGTCAATATGTAAGTTATTGTATTATTATTGAATTCAATTCATAATGTTATTGTATTATTATTGAATTCATCACAATGTCAAACTGAATTCATATCGCATTAAACATCAACATAAAAATTCTGCCTCCGAATTTTATATACATCTTTGAATCGAAATAACCGAAATAAAGAAAAACGGCAAAGTCGATATAGTCGATTCGTTAGCCGTTCGCAAGGATACAGATATCGAAAGCATTGTAAAAAAGTATTTTTTTTCCATTAAACCGCCTCCAATATATTTTTCTGCAATTAAAAGTTTCCCCATCGCAGGTAAATAACCGCTAAGTCGGGGTAGTTGTTTGTTTTTTTATTATCCACCGCTCTGGCCGTTCAGTCTTTTTTTTATTTGACTTAACTCCCTTCCGCCCTTCACCCAAACTTATTTATGTTAGGAGCGTTAACTGTGAGTATTCATCGATATTATGTTTACCTTCGATTGTTTTGACGCGACGAAAACTTTGTATAATGAGAGCTTTTCGTTTGACGTCTGGGATATGAAAAGCTTGGTGGTAATTTTTATTTTTGGAAAGGTTGAGATGGTATGTTATAAAAACATTATGCTGCGTGATACATTGGGTTGGCCAATAAGTTTTTAACCCCAAGTTACTGTCAACCAATTTATAATAGTAAAGCAATTTATATTTTAGTTTTGGAGGTCTTCTGTAATATCAAATTTTTTTTCACGAGGATGGAAAATTAGGTTAATAAACGAGTTTGTTTTCCATTAAATATTTATCCATTATTTAATACGATGAACGATGCATGTTATATATCATAATATAGTCAAACATTAATTAAATGTTGTTATATATTTTATATTAAATTTATTCTCTTCATTTTTAAACTTATCAAAAGCCAAAACTTACTTGTGTAAAAAAGTAGAATGTAGTCTGGAAGTTAATATTTGTCAGATTTTTATTAAAATCAGAATATTCCTATCGATGATTCCCTCGACATGCTTGACCCTAAAATATCATTTAGGGTCAAGCATCTCGAGAAAAAACCTAACCCTCATAAAACCACTCACGCAATTTTACTTTTGTAAAATTTATATGAAATATATAGAGATATTTTTAAAAATATGCACGCGTAATATGTTGCCCCTCCTCTATTTCTGAAACTGCAAATTTAAACATTATAAAAAAATAACATTACTCAGAATTTATCTAAATTTCACCGGAAAATTACAGCGATGAATCGAAATTTTATAGTTTTTTTAGATATTCACGATAATCTGCGGCTATAAAGGATATACTAAGCTATATATCTACATGGTGAAATGTAATATTATTATTTTTAAATAGTTTGCTAGGGCTACTAAGTACTCGTGAAAGTTGACATATGCCTACACGGGTACGACATCCTCATAGTGAGTATTCTACTCCGACTTAACCTGTTAAATTCATATATTTACAGCATAATACGATTCTTATATTCGTAACTCATTGCATTTTGGGTGTCTTTAAAAAATCGCCCTCATAGTAATAAGTATGTGACCTTCGCTATTTAACTTGCAGTGCAGATTTTATATGCAAATAATAAATGTATAAAACCTATTATTAATGGAAGCGAATATTGTCTGAACAAGAGAACACAAGTCAAATATATTATAGTGATTACAAATAATGGAAAAATTAGGTGAATAATGTTATAAAAAAAGATAATTCCACAACACTTAAAGCATCGTATTTAGTAGCAGGACGGCTGGTTACTTTGCTTCAATACAGTATTTAGACTAATGTTGACCCATTTGCTTTACAAATAACATTCACATTCAGCGCAATTTCAGGCACAAAAGGACCAGGTCTGCCAATAAGGATCGCGCTTTTATCCTTAATGTTAGTAAATATATTTTCATCTATTTAATCACTTGTAAAGCTCGTGTTTTTGTTTTGTTAATAGTTTAGTTTATGGTTCGCCTGCACTATATGTATTTAATACGGGCTCCGTTAAGGGTGGAAGTGCGTTTTAAGGATCACACATTAATTGAAACTACTATCTGCGTTAAACTACATCGCCACATCACCTCGTCGCCCTAACAAAGTCAAGTGAAAAGTTTAGTAAAAAGCAATTATTTAAAATATTAGCTGTTTAGTTTATTTATTTTAAATCCTAATGAAAATATAATATAACACAATACTTTATATTAAGTTATAAAATGTCGATGCTATTAGGATAAATTTACCCAATTTGCTCATGGGCCTTTTCTTGGGTGCGTCATGTTACGTGCATCTATTATAATTACTCAACAAATAAAATTAGGTTGTGTTATTTTTTAATGACGTTATTTATAACACCAAGAATAATATTAATATAAATTACAAGACAAATTTAATGAACAAATAAAGTTTTTTAAAGATTAATTAAACTAGATTATTTACACATACCTATAATCTCCATTACCAAATTAAGACAGTGTGCATGCCTATAACCACTAACTTCGCTGTTGAATATATCACCGACTTTGCTTATCATAATTGTGCCATTTATTGAAAAGTTTAATCCCAATTTTTAAATCCGCTAAAATATAAATTACTTTTGTCGCAAGTAGCCATTACTTTCGCTCGTTTTGCAAAAGATTGTTAAGAATCACATACACATTCATCCACATTAAGATTCATACCGTGCACATGTAAAATATGTATACTGATATTAATTTATAAATTATTACTACGCAATAAAAAACCGCATTCGTTACTCAAACACACTCTCATGCACACGAACTGTAACACCCACATGCATAGATTAGGGTATACAAACATAAAACCAGTATTTTTAATAGGTGTCGTTTTTCTACGTAATTTTCATCGTATCTCTCTGCACTCAATCATAAGCCATCATCAAAAATATAAAAAGGCTTATCGTTATTTTCATCGATGAAAGAGTTTATTGTTAAAATAAATGTAAAGAAGCGCAAGAAAATTTTAATAACAAAAAAGCCCAATTAAAATAATTACTGACGTATATGTATCTCGGTCTTATTCATGAAATTGAATTCGAAAAATTTCATTCAATTTATAACAGGATATTATCTGTTAATATTTCAAACGTCCGATTAAATAAATGAAACAATTGAGGTTCACTTTTGAATTTTATCAAGTGATTCAAAATTTTGTAAAAATATTGAAATCTTTGGTTATTTTGCTTTAAATAGAGTAGAGTAGTTGCTTACAATATATAACACATAAAATACCGTGCGTTTGGAATCCCTTATATCACTGATTTTTTTTTCTTTTAAATATCTACCCTTTAATTCTTTTTATAGTACTAAAGGCTACCTTCGTGCAAAATTTCATTGTCATATGACAATGGCAACCCGTCATCATTATTTTTCTAAACAACGGTTTTAGAAGACTTAGTTGCATGCAAGCTATATTATGATCAAAATACATATTTTATAATACAAAACAATGGAAAATTAATTTAGGTTATGTATTTATTTATAAAATTGAAAAAGATATATAATTCAGGATTCAGGATACTTTTTTTTAAAGTATCTTTCTTGCAATCTGAGTACAACTTTCTGTGTTCTTGTACACAACGTAACAAGAACTGTTTTTGTTCTTCTGCAGCAGATATTAATCCATGAAAATCTTGCATGAGCTTCAGGCCTCTCTCTGCTGTGTCATTGACTGCCTTTAAGTGCATAATTTTTTTTAGCTTCCTGAAAGGAAAGGATTTGTTCCCATGAAGGAAGGGATGTCTTCTTGGAGAAAAGCGTTATCAATTTTTAACCGCGATAATAAATTTGTGCTCTTGATGGTCACGAAATCACTCAAAACGTTTTCCCGAAACAATAAAAGAAATATATTAAAAAAATTATCACATTTTCTAATAATAAAATGAAAAAAAAACACTTATTCAACTCACCGTACAAAGAAGCAGATATTTCTTCCTTCGATGGAATATATCTCTTCCCAAAATCATACAAACTTTTCCTTTGTAAATTCGATACGATATCAGCTTTGGTTTGTGTATCAACTTCATCATCAAATAATGAAAATAAAACTATTTCTTCTGATAAATACCACAAGTGTTGGCTGAACATGGTCAGAGCTGCTTTAGAAATCACTTGGTCGACTGTTTCGTAGTTTTTCAATGTTTTTAAGAAACATAAATCTTGATTCGGAGCTTTTACCGCCAAATTGCACTCAAGCCAGGGCCATTGCAATAAATAAGCAAACATCTTGCAGTGCTCGTTTGTCCTTAGCACTCATTTTAAACTCTATATACAGTTCAATCAACTCCCGATAATCGTCACGTATAATAGATTTCAGTAGTTTTTTTTTATAATAATTAATAAGTTCGTTAATCATCGTTTCACAAAAATATTTCATTACGAAATCAGTACATGTTTCGGTTGTAGTTGCTGTAACGTTCTTCCAATTGTTTCTAAATTTTTTAAATAATGCGATATCGGGACTGCTAGTAACTCGATGGATCTTTGATTCAAACACACATTTCAGTACTAGTTCATACATATGATGGCGGCAAGCAAAAAGTAACAATTCCCTTTCTAATTTTTGCTCCAAGAGCACACAAGCGGCCTGTATTATTAGCCGTTGTGTCGCAGCACATAATCTGTACCTTATCATTGAGATCCCAATCAAAAAGGGCATTTAAAACAGCTTCTGCTTGATCTTTGTCAGTAGAACTATTGAGTTTTGGCACTGCTAGAAGTTGGTCTTTTTCTCCGAATGAAATGAGAATTGGCAGGTCTTCTTCTTTTGAACCTGTCACATTTAAACCGGGCAAAAACTTTCCATCCCAATGAATAGTTACAATTTCAGGCACGTTGTTCTGAAAATCAGTTTTTATCGATTCTGCTCTCTATTTTCTCATTTGGGTCCGAATTCGTTGAAGAGAAGACTTGTTAATAGGAAAGTCTTTACAACTTAGACCAAGTGCTTCTACAACAGCCTGAAGTATGTAAACAGAATCCCTTACACTTAGTTGACATCTATCTAAAGCTGCAACTAGTTTAAGGGTAATAAAACACGTCCTTCTTCTTTTTGTAGCAGATAGCGAAGTCACGGATTTCGATTGCGAGGTGGAAGGTAAATTTTATTAAAAACTTTCGTTAGAACTGGTAGACTGTTCGTGAAGGTCTTGAGATGGGATAGAGGTGTCTGAAGTCAATAAATTCATATCAGTCAAATGCTTTAGTCTTTTTTCCTCTTCTCCTAGTTTTCTCTGCCTTACTCGTTCTTCTTTCTCAGCTAACTTTTTGTCAACACCCGCTAAGCAACCCGAGCGCCATGGCTCTCTTTGTTTTTGTAAAAATATTTTGTCTTCCTCTATTTTGATTCTTTGTAGAGCATCGGTATGCGCGATATCAAATAAATTATCTAGATCTTTTTGGAAATTCTCCTCGCGGTGCTTATAAACGTCCTGTGTTTTTTTACAGTTTTTTTGTAGCTCTCTCCAAACATGGTAAAGATCCACAAGTTTTTTCACACAATTAAGTACAGCTCTGGTAGGTATTTTAGCTTTTTCCCAAAATGCGATGCACTCACGGATCACAAGATTTGCACTTTCATTAACAGTCAATTTTACCTCGCGAATATTAAAAAACAGAACTGAGGGAACTTGACGATTAGACGGCAACTTTGCACCCGTTATTTGGTGATTTATCTCACCAACCAAGAAAATATTTTTCTTATTACTTCTAAGTTCCACTGACATCTTGAAAATAAACTATTATGCACGTTAATAAAGCGATACAGCGGTGAAAACTCGGAAACAAATGACTACAAGAGCGAGTAAGCGCCGGTCATCCGCGCGTACTCGCGTGTAACATGTTTTGTATGAACATGTTTCTCCTTCAATTCGGCATGGGTTGCGGTGCTTCAAATAAGATAAATATTGATTTTAGAGTGTTCTATGGCCAAATGAAAAAAATTAGTAGGTATGCGTTACAAAATAAAAACTTTGAAAAATAAGGGACACCCTAATATATACATATATATATATATATGTATATATATATATATATATATATATATATATGTATATATATATATATATATATATATATATATATATATATGTATATATATATATATATATATATATATATATATATATATATATATATATATATATATATAGTGAGTACATTTGATAAATAAATTAATTCTAAGAAAAGCAATATTATGATTTGTTAACTCATGATAACATTTATAAAAGTGTGCAGAACAGACCTATTTATTATTAAAATGCTCAATGTGTATTACACATTGACAATACGCCACACAGATCTATTGTATGTGTCACCTATTGTCAGTAGGTGACATATAAGGTAGGTATATGACGCGAGCTTTTCCAATGGTTTTGACCATACTTACCATTTTGTTCTTTTAAATGATTATGTAAGTGTAGATTTTCTAGCTATTAATCTAGCATATGTATTCTTTATACACAAAACTTAATATCTGTTAAATATTTTAAAATAATTAAGATCGACTTGACATTTTTTAGTCATTGAACAGACATTCAGCATGGAAAATAATAGATGATATCTTTATATAAACGGATAAATATTTTATGGACTCAGTTTCTTCAATAAGCCGGCGATAAATTTATGCTATTGACTCTATTTACTGTCATTGCGAGGTACAAGATAAGTTTGTATATTGAATTTATATAGATACATACATATACATGTATGTATATACATATGTGTGTGTTATGTATAGCAAACCTAACAAATTAAATATGACGCCTTATTGTAAACTATTCAAAATCTTGAAAGACAAATTCAAAGCATACTTCAAAAATAATTTAAAGATATCTACATTTTTACAAAAAGATTATACTATACTAACTTTGTACTGCATAGCCAATTGTTATAGTTTATACGACGTTTACAAACATATAAATCACGAATTTCTTTCTAGTGATTTATTAAATCATAACGACTTTTTTTTGGTCGGTTTAGTATTTTTACGTAATTCTAAAACAAATAGACAATAAATTTTTTACACACTCTATTTTAATCGAAATGAAATCGAAGCAACTATTTGTAAAATTGTATGGATACAAATCTAAAACTGCATAAACTAAGAAGCTATGACAGACAGACGAACGGACATTTAAAACTTAGATGTAAAGAGTACATGCATCACTGTAGAACACCAAAATATCAGGTTTGGAATCATGTAACTTATTTACACCTCTAATCATTTTAATATATAAATTTTATCCATTGAAAGCATAGTATTTTCGTTCATATCTGTCTTTATTTTAAAACTACATAAACCCGTAAAAAGTATAAGGTATGAAAATAACCTTCTAATTTTGTTAAAATAGAAAATAAAATGAATAAAAAATCCAGTTAGCTGTATCTTGTTGACAACCCCGGGGTTTGTGCTTGACAACATCTCCTTGCACCTCCTCATAATGGAACGACATATATTTTTAGCGCAACTCAGTTCACTGTTGTTCGTCGTATGGGTTTGTACGTCGTTTGATTACAGTGAAACTAGTTCTTCTCAAATTCAGAACTTGACCGTCTGTTGACAAAATGCTTTTCTCGCTTTTGCCACGTTGCCTCTATGGCATGTAACACCTCCATCATTATCCCTACAATATCCCAATATCACGTTCAAATATTTGGTTCTATCTTATAACATTTTTAGAGTATCTGGTCTCACCGATAGTGACCTTGAGACGTTCGAATACAGTACGTAATATCGTTTCTATTCACCCTTTCTACTCTCAATACACTTAAAACCGGCAATATCTTTATTAGACATCATCACGACCTGTTTACATTTCATTACTATTCGTGCTACCTGGCTGCCGTTCAAAAAGTACAAAAATTCGTCTTTGCCATAAACGTATTCACTTACAAAAAGATAACATACAATTTTGTACAAATTTTTGCAAAAAGATAACAACAAATATATAAAATTATTTAGACCAAAATTGTTAGATGGCATTTGCATAAGTTATGTGCCCTAATATTTCATAAAGAAAAAAGTTTCAATCAGCTAAAAAATTCAAGTTCAGTTAGTTCCTTTCAAAACTATAATGTAACTATGAGTATCGGCAGTGAGCCGAGATATTTACGATTCGAATAATAAAATGTTCCCAAGTCCAATAAAGATTTATAACAAAAATCTAAATCGTCTTTCCGACAATAAAAACTTTTACTGAATATACCTATATCAGTTACACCCCATCTTCAGTGTTCCAGAAACCTACGCGCAGCATAAAAAAGTTAAGATCTACATATCGCTTACTATGATGGAGTGTGTGGCATATGCGAGTATATAAATAAAAATATCATAACAAACGAATCGTCGCAAGCTTTGACTGCTAACATAATTTAATTAAAATGGGGTGAATAATTTAAGTGTTTTTAATTAATAAAGCTTAAAATAATAAATAACTATCACATAATTGACAAAATGTTAATCTATTATTAGTTACATATAATTATAATATATATATATATATATATATATATATATATATATATATATATATATATATAAATATATATATATATATATATATATATATATATATATATATATATAACTTATTACACTTGATATTAAAGGTAATATTGCAATGATGATATTCCAAAGATTATTCCATTGCATGTATAAATTGTTATATCTGAGGTTTTTCGTTACGTTTAACGAAGCAATACGAAAATCTCATAGGAGTCTTATACCACATAGGCACGTTGTCTATGAAGAATATACTTTTTTTTGGTATCCATATCTGAAATATTTCGAACTTTATTGTTATGGAAATGTCATCTGTCCGTTAGTCAGTGTGTCATACAATTTTAAATCCTCGATTAAATTAAAAATTAACTTCAAATTTGCATATAATTTTTAGTTAGTTTGATCCATAACTGAAAATGGTATTCAAAATGACATAACGTTTTATTTCAATAGAATTCTATTTCGTTTTTTGAGTATAACACAAAACTGTATTTTTAACGTTTTCAATGGAAATAGAATGGAAAACAGAAATTATTATATTTAAATCCATTTTTTACCAGATCAAGTTCCAAAACGCCATTATCTGGAAAGCTGTTTTTAAACAACAAATACTGAAAAGGTTCAAATATAAAATAATAAAAAATTGTCTTATAAAGGAAAGTGTTTTTGAGAATTTTATGCCTATGAATGATATTCAAGTCAACATATTTTCAAATTGAAAAATTAAATGGGGTTTGAAAATTTATTATGGAATACTACCTACCTTCAAATATTGAAATTATTGTATGTACGAATACGAATCTTTGTAGTACAAGTAGAATTGTGTTACGAATTTTACCCGCACGAGGTTTATTTTCTAGCTGTTTTACTTTTGTCTACACACTCTATACGTGGAAGATACAAACTAAACCCGATTTTATAGAAAATATTTATTAAATATTTAAAATTTTCACTCAAGTGTTATTTTAGGGTGCGTATCACGCATTTCATTTGAATGGAAAATTTCAAAAATAGTTTCTTGGTATCAAACGTGTGAGCAAAATTTAAAAAATTCGATACCAAGTGTAAAGTGGGTTAGGATAGTTAATTATATTTCTACATCATTTGTTATGCCTTCAAGAAGTCGAATAATATTTTCTTACATTAAAAATTAATTTGTTAATTTTATTGTTTCAAATTTGATTCCCTTTTTTATAATTTGTGTTATACTCACTCTTTTTACGTATTCATAAATATTGCAATATATTTGAGAACATATGTACGTTTTACCAAAAAATTATTTTTTACTTTTCCATAAAATTTCTTTTCATTAATTATAGAGGTTTCTGACGATTTCTTTTAAATGAAAACGTCCACCAATATTTTTGTTATGACAGTTCTCTTCTTGAATTTATGTTTTGTTAATGATGCATATATAATTAATTTAATAACATGTACTTGTATTATATTCTTGGTTAGACTACATGAAATAGAAACCAAAGTTTAATGTTTACGATATAATATTTGCTGACATGGTAAGACCATGAAATGAATGAACTTGAATGATAAATAAACATTAGATGTAATAAATAAAAAACTAATATTATTACAGGATATTTATAAAAAGTTACTTTTTTAATTGTACATATATTGAAAAGAGTAATTTTTAGTCAGAAATTGAATTTTCATTCTGCTTTTTAATGAACACCATAGATGGGTTATAAAAATATTTATATCACATGACGAATGAATCATGACGTTAGGATCGCGTTATCGTATCAATTTAATTTGCATCAACATCTTTTCAATTATTTTAAATATACTTTCTTTTACTCTTACATTGTAGTATTAAATTTTTTTATATGGCATAATCTTTACTCTATATATTAATTAGAATGTTTAAAGTATTAATTTCAGCCTTATCTTCATTCGATAATATCTATGGTTTATTTTTATAAGCAAACGCGTCTGTTTAAAAACCATCTTATTTAGCACATGTAGTTTTTTCGCCTCTGTCAATCTTGCCTGTATTAAAAACAGATAAAATATTAGTTTAACTTGTGTGATTAATATGCTACAAATAGAAAATTTTAAAAGCACGCACTGATTGTGACACTTGTACAAAGAAACTCTCTTCCTGCGACAACGCGTGAAAAACGACAGCCTGCCATAGAAAGTAAACAGAAAAATCGCTCATTTTATTACAAAGGGGATTTTTTTGTAATAAACTATATAATGGTGTTTCATGGCGTTTTTTTATTTTTATGGGAAGCTTCAATGAGTTTTCAAATATTTTAACCTTAATAATCTCGACCAATTGCGAAAATTACTTTTTCGATGTTATTAATTTTCACTCCATCGCCGTGAAACCTAAAAAAACGCTATATTTTCGATCAGTGGCAGTATACGTACATAAAGTCATAATTTTAAATACTTTAATTTTTCCTGAAACGCGCTAAAATCTTCCTGAAACAGGTAAGTGCAACGCGAAAACAAAATCGTGTAATAACAAAATCATGCAATAACAAAGAATTCTTTACCAATAGCCCACCTGAAGATGTTGTAATAGATGTTGTAACCCTAGGTCGTGATAAATAATTTAAATAAAGTAGAACTAATACTACATCAAGTAGTTTCATTTAATTGTGAATAATGATTTTCTACAAAATTAACACCAAATATATTCAATATTGGAGAACAATAAGTTTTTAAATGAAAGGATTCCAAACGTGTTTTGTCAGTTAAACAATATTTCTCAGTTAAACAACTTATACTGATATAGCTATAACAAAACGATGTTTGAAAAAATTATTCATAGCAATAAAATCTGTAAGGAAATTATAGTGTATATAAGAGTACCCAGAGTATTTTTTTTATAAGGTTCGCTATGTAACATCATCGGGTTACATGGTTCCGTATTCAAAAAAATTAATAAAGAAATCATTAAAAAATGCTGTCAATAAATTAATTTTAATTAAAAGTTTAATACGTTAATAATTAACATAGGTACGTAATTAATTTCAACAAAAAAAAAAACAAAGTAATAGGCTAAGCCGCGACGTCAGATAGCGTAAATTAACCGTAAGCATGCCCTTGGGTCTCAGTTTTGATTGTAAAAATAATACCACATCACGTAGTTTCATTTAATTGTAAATTAGCCTCGATACATATCTCTAATACCTCCGGTTGTAAACCATTGGTACAAGGTGTTTTCGATAAATGTAAACAGCGCTATCAACGATATGCTAGACTTCCCACTAAAATTCAGAAGACATATTCTAGCGGGAACGACTATAGTAAGATTGATGTTGTCCATAAAGTAAAGAGACAAGACGAGATTCGGGGTGAGAAGTTAGTGATTGCAACGTGTTTTTATTGTCTGTTAGACCTGTTTTTCAATCTGATTTATTTCTTTCAAAAAAACTTATGAAATTTAGATGCCACATCCTGTCACAAAATATAGAGGAAGACGAGAATTCGGAAAAAATAGCGTAGTTTTCATTCTTATGGGAGTGTGTAAATCACTTCATGCCGTTATTAACCAGCTTCATAGTTAGAGCAATGGTCGGCGATTATTCGATAAAGTCATGCTATCAAATCTTTGCTGGAAATTAAATTTTCTACTCTCGAATTGTTTTACACTATATATTGTGACAAATTGTTTTATCAAAAGGCGACGACCTTTCTTAATTAGATTGGTAAAAATAACTCACCGTACACACAATAGGAAAATTTTTGGTTATTACTACTAACTAGATCTTTTGTAATATCGGCTTGTATGGTAATAACTAGAAGAGACGATATATATTGTGTACAATAAAAAAAACAGAAAAAGCAAAATGAAGTATAGTAAATCCTTGTACATTTAATAATAAAATCTGTTCTCTAGAAATGTTATGTTGAATAGAACAACCATTATAATCATCATTATTGCATTTCAAGTGTATTTTTTAAGAACTTCTTCTAATTATAATAAAAACGGAATTATAAAATACAATTTTTTTTACTTATTTTCTAACATTTAAGATTTATTCACAACAAAAGTCTAAAAGCTCTATCTTATAGCAAACTGTCGTAAAGTATTGTTAAAACTAATGGGTTAAAATGTAAAGCATAACTCACTAAACTACATAACATATTTAAAATATTAATGGTCTACTAATTTTAAAAGAGCGAATAAATTGATGTTCGCATTTTATGAGTAAAACAAAATTGTAAAAAAAATATTAATAACGAATTGAACCTATGTCAAAAATATTTATTGAAAAGTACGAGTATTTGGGACCCTTAGCAATTTATAACATCATTTTTTTCAAACTTGAAAACTCATTGTATAAATGCATCATAATTACTACTCCCATAATCCAACTGTATTCCCTTTTAAAATTTTAAATAAATCCACTTTAGACACGTCAAACAAAAAATCACAATTATCAACTCCCCCAACAGCCCTTACATATTCAAAACCAGATATAAATATTCAAATTGCATTGTAAATCATACCCGACATCTCTCTCGAAACTGATTTAACACGTTCCTAATAAAAATTCACAAAATCCTTACAATTGACAACGTAAATAAAAGCGATAGGAAGTTCCGAGGTGGACCCTGACTGGCAAAATTGAGTTAAGGGCCAATATCCATACGTTGATTTTCGCCTCAGCAATCTCGATTTCATATTCCTCGATAATGTTTGCAGGCTTACGTAGGTATGGAAAAGTGTTATGTAAATTTGCTTTTATCAAACGACGTCTGTGCATTATAGATATATATATGTATATATATATATATATATATATATATATATATATTAAATTATATGGGAAGGCCAATTCGAGTGTAGTCCCGATAAAGGAAAAGGAATCGATTTGTCTAGGTGCATATTTTGCCGATGGGTTGATAGAATCAAAGAGATTTTACGTCGAAGTGTTTGTATCTATTTACACTGTTAGGAAGCATGTTTCAATTTTTTCGCCATAGCACAAGGACATGAAATAAGGATTTCTTTTTTCATTAAGAGGCTCGCAAATTTCTCTCATAAAAAGTTTATTGACAATATTATTATATTTGGTTTCGTTTCTGAAACATAATTTCTTCAGGCTAAATAGAGGTCACATAGCGATTAAAATTACATTACGTCATCCAATTTTACTTCATTACTAATTGTCTTTAAACCATCCATTATTCTTGGTAATAAGGACAAAAAAGCAGGGAAATAGCCTTCTTGACAAACAAATTTATAACAAACTTGCAGACTCATACAACGGGATAAACGGGGTAAAAATAAAATATCATTTTTGTAGAAAATTGTTGTTAAACTATGGGCGCTACCAAGATATTACGAATAAATAATAATAGAGTAGAAAATATGAAATAAATAATTTGTTACAAAAATCCAGATCTATAAAAATAATATCCCACAAATCATGCACTTATGACATAGATGACAAGCAAGTATACTTTGAAAAAAACTTTGCAAACCGAAAAAGCTTATGTTGAAAACGATATATACCTACCAACTCAGTGGATATATGTACTTATGGAATGTATTATATCATATATTAGTATGATTTTTTCGTTCTTTTAATCTTTCAGAAATATTTCCCAAAGTTTACGATTCAATCAACTTTGTACTCGTTTTAATAATAAAAAATTGTCAAAATAAAATAACCAGAACTGAATGTATGTGATATTTGTTTCACAATTAATGACCTAATCTGCATTTATAACTTCGAGGATTAAGCGAATTCAAGTTTTTTTTGCCCCTTGCTTACAACTTTTGACGAAGTTTTTGAGATTATTATCTCCTTGATGCGTGACGCCAGCAAATGCTACCTGTTAATTATATTTGTTACACGTTGATCAGAAAGCGTACGTACTTTGGTTTTTCTGTTTAAACTCTTATAATAGTTTCATTTTTTTCAATTTAATTCTCAAAACACTTCATTAGATCTTGCACGAAGCCTGTATTCGATACCACTTTATACTCCTATATTTTAAAGTAGATAGTCCAGTATATCCCAGAACAAAAATTCAAATACCGGTCAGCTCGTTTTTTTTCAAAAAGGTAATACTGCGTATTAATATAAGCAACGTATTATTGTGTCCAAGCTAAAAAACTTTGGAATCTTGAAATTCTAAACGTTTTTTTCAATGTATACCCGAATATTTTTATTTCTAATCGTTTTCTGGAACCGCTTTTGCTTACATCTTACACCATCCTACTTCAGTGTTTTACTTATTACCTGAAACTGTAATTAAAGGTTATAATGCTGAATAGCATGAAATATAATTTAAAAACGTTTCCGCACTATCTAGGCTAATTAGAAGTTAATCAACGAGAAGTCAACCAAAGATGGGTGATTCGGATCTCAACGATTTCGAAGCAACATTTATCAATTTGTAATTAAAGAAAGAAATAATCAAGATTGTGGAAATAGTCTGTATAATAGTAGTTCACGCCTACCAAGTTATATGCAGTACATCTGTTTTAACGCTTAGTTATTCACATAGTAGTTAAATAAATATTTTGTGGCAGCTATAAAAATATCATAAAAATATTTATATATTCTCCATTCATTATTTTTTAAAACCAGGTCAATGAAGTTACATTTCAAGATAAAAAGTGTAAAGATTATTTTTAAACCACTACAGAAATATTGTTATATCTAGTTTGGTACACATTTAATCATTTAGTTTTCCTTCCATAACATTGTTAATGTCAACATGCTTTTCAATTTACAATAAATGTAGTGTGCATGGTTTTACAGATTATTTTTTCGCCTTTCACTTTTTTTTATTCCACCTTCTTTTATTCTAAGAGGACTATTTTTGTTGTCTATCTATGTTAGTTTATATAAGAAGTCGTTGCCCCTCAACTTCAAGTTTGAAAGCACCGAAAGCTCGGGAGTTTTATTGATTTTGATTGAAAGCTTTTGGCAGCTCGTTTTCAATCTGTTGTGATTTATTCATTCGGACAAAACTAAACATAAGCCATAGATTCAACATAACTGAATGATCTTTGCATAATTTAGGGTTCACTGTGAGGAAGAAAATTAACATATTATGGTGCCCATAAATTTTATTCTATAAATGAACGTGGTATATTTACCAATCTACAACTTTCTTCGTCTATTATATTTTTTATTCATTAAACATGGGCCTTCATAAAATGCAACTGATATAATATGAGTTAGTTACAAATTAAAAACATTTAATAACTTTATCTAGCATTTTAAAATAGATTTTTAATTAAAGTATTGCAATAGACCGTAAAACAGTGAAAACCTCAGTCCCTATTTAAAGAAGGATTAATATAATACAAATTAAGATTAAATCACATCGCCTTAAGGTATTGAATAAAAAAGGCTAAATTTGTGAACCAAAAACGATTAATGTCCACTGTTTATTAAAATAATTTGTAAATTATTTCTTGAGGAATAAATTTCTCCCTAATTAATAAGAGGGAAATTTATTCTTCATATATGTAACCATAACCACTTTGAATTCGGTACTTAGAAGTGAAAATTGGAACTCTTAAAAGCTGACTCACGTGATTGTTATTCCGCTTGTCACAGCCGATTTTCTCAGAAAATATACGACATAAAATTCTTAAATTTATACATAGTGATACACCTTATTGTACCACATACTTTGCACTGAATACTTTTTTTATAATATTTAAATGAGAGAAGATATTAAAAGAAGTAATTAAAATTTTGTCTTTTTTACGTTTTATATATCACCTGTTTCATCACTTAGATTTTTTATGAGGAACACAAAACTATTTTTTAATTGTTCTAAATTCACATTTTAAATTATATTCTAAAAAAGCAACAAATCCCTTGTTGCTTTTTTTAGAATGTAATTCTCGAAAATGTCCTTTCCACCAACCCCGTGATATCCGAAACTATTGAATTAAAAATCATATAAAAAACAGGGTTGGTAAAATCTAAATAGAAGTTTACATCGTTTCTTAAATCTCATATTTTTGAGATACACATGATGTCTTTACGCATGTGAAAGACATAGTCGGCAATACATTTATATTGCGAAATATTTATGTATGAAAATGATCTAATATAAAAACTACGTACTCTTTAATACTTATAAATGCTTAAGTGTGTGCGTACATCGTAGCGCAAATTCTACCATAGTGGACAAGTTTTTTGTTAATTTATTAAAAGGAATTTATTAAGAATGAACGAAACTCACAGTACGAAATTCGAGAATACACAAGTAGATGAACACAAAAAATTGATACATACTGTATTTTCACTAAACTATTTTGAAAATTATATTACAATTAGATGATACATATTTCAGTTAAACACGTAGAGTGTGAGGTACGATAGACTAGATGAAATAATAACTTTCTTTATTTAACTATAGAAGGAATAACTGATCCGATGCTATCTAATCAGCGATCAAAGATCATAAAAAGTTAAAATATGTATAGGGACGGTATCTGGCAATATACAGCAAAACATTACTACTGAAACTTGGACCCATTCTAAATGAAAGAGTGGAAAAATAATTTCATGGTAAGCCAAGAATGAGAGTGTTTCAAAACCACCCTACTGGCAAGTAGGGCTGATATTCTGAAGCATTAGGACATATAACCGGGTCAGGACAATAACAATGACTACAGTGAAACTGAGGCAAATGCGTCTCCGTGGATGCCTCGCGGATGCGATTCAATGACCTTTTTGTTTAACATTTTTCTTAATGATATTACTGTTATACTTATTTCTGAGCATGCAAATGAACATTACGGAGATCAAATCGAAATTATCGCCCGGTTAAACATACATAAGAAAAAAATTTGTGATGGAATATTTTCACTAATTATTATAAAGGTATTTAGTGTCAAATAATTCAATATTTAACTTCGATTTTCATTTTTAGAAAATACGAGGATAACGTTAGCAAAATTTTTTTCTTTATTAAAATCCAATTTTTGACAGGAGATTACAACAACTAATTTTAAATAAGTGATCACTAATTGTTGAACGACTTTTGTTGTAATTTGAAATTTTAATAAAATCAATTAAATCCAATCCTAGTCGGTTTAATCCGAATAGGCTGTTCCCTAGTATCTTACAACCTTCCTAAAATTATATAGGTTAAGGTAACCTTTTTAATAATAAGATTATTTAATGAAATGTGATTAAATAATTGAGATATCAATTAAATTTCTTTTATAAAGAACAATCTTGTTATAATTTGTTGAATAAAGTAAATAAAATATTTCTATCAAAATTGTGATTGTTCAACAAGGAAATTAAACAAAACCATTTAGATAGAGTACCATATCGCTCATTTAGATAGATACGCCTCTACGAAAATGATTACCGTACAAAAAGTAGTCGCTCCTCTTTGAAACTCAATTAAATTTGTTTATACTCCATAAACACATTCAAGTATAAAATATTCCAATATTAACTTAGAACATAACTAAATATAAACGACTGAAGATGAGTAACATCACGATCTTTTAATTTCTAATATCATGTAATATAGTATTTGAAATTCCTAACTGTCCACATTGAGAAAAAATGCCAACCTCATTAAAAATAACCACAAGGCTTTCAAAAAATCGAATCAAATAAAAAAAAAAGTCAACGACTCGGGTACGTTTTTCAATTCGGAATGGACCGTCGCCAAGTTATTGTAACGGATGTGAGTAATATTAACATGACAAATAAAAGCAAATACATACAATGTGAAAAGTAATCATATTTCCTTTATAAGATAAATAAACAACAATACATACTGTCATGAAGAATACTACACTCAATATTGACATTATACCTTTTCGTGGGGAGTTGTTTTCATGATATTTCTTAAACTACTTTTTGCCTATTGTCAAATAAGTCATATCATGTTCGTACAATAACTACACTTTTGAATAATGACACTGAAAGTAACTTATTGAACAAAATGAAAACACGATCCTAAAATAACAAAACAATATAATATACATAATTACAAAACAATATTGAAACATACTTGTCTATTACCATTCTGCTAACTTCTGCTACTTATTTGCCACGCAACTTTACTGATCAATTTGGAGAATTCTTTCGATCATTAAATTCGCTTAAATAATTTATTTTTTTCTATGTAACGTGGGATAAATTATTAAAATGGCAGCGTGGGCAATGAAAGTATGCTCTTAGAAAAAGTATTATGTTTGGAAATAACGAGCGTGAGAAATTTCTCAGAACGTAGAGCCAAAAAATGAATATACAAGACTATAAATCTGGCAATAACATAAGAGGGATAGAGAGAATTATTTAAAATATTGCAAATGTTAAATCGGTTTCATTTTGTTTAGTAATCGTTCTGGAAGCTCAAGTTAGCACACGTCTCATAGTCTAGTAGAGGCAAAGTCTAGTAGTGGAAATGAAATATTATAAAGGGAATGAAATAATAAACACGTTTTGAAGAAGATTCTACTTGAAATTAATATCATTAGGATGTTCCTGTTTCTGATACGCGATGGCTAATATAATATCATCAACCCATTTTGGATACTAAATAAATGTCTTAATTGTCCTGCTCACAGGAAGAATAGTTCTACGAAGACCTTCTAGTAAATCTATTTCCATCTTTTGGCATATTTGTTTATGTGCTTTGCCGTTTAAAATCTAATAAATAATGCTTTCTGCGTGAAGCATCAACTTTTTGAAGGCCCTTTATAAATAAATACACCCCTATTAACTTGTAGCCTAGTGCCATGATAAGTGATATCTTCGTGTTGAATTGAGGAATAGCCGTTCATCGTCGCTTCTGAGAGTTACAAACGTAATTATAAAGCAATTGTACTGCCAAATAACTGTAACAGGCTCTTTCCTTTATATTAATTTGGTTTTCAATTTGTTTGTTACAAGTGTGTTTACATACATGTTACAAGTGCATTTTAACCTTCGCCGCTAATGATCTAAAATAAACAAACCATTTTAAACTTATTTTTCAATAACATTTTAAAATTTGTTTAATCCTCTGCATATTATTTCCAACAGGTGTTTTTGTTCGCAATATCTCCTTTAATACTACCTCAAAACCAGTGATTGAGCTATTATTTTGAAAATTACTTTCACGGCTAATCACGAGAAATAAACAAATAATTAAAAATTAATTTTGTGAATAATTTTTTTAATTCTCTGCATTATTTCTAAAAGATGTCTTTTATCGGTATTAACGCTATACGTATATACCCCTCGTACGTATATATGTTCCTTAATACTTTATCTTAATACGGTAATGTGATCATTGTTTTCATAGAAGTTTTGAAAACAAAGAAGTTAAAAAAAGTATATGTGAGAAAGCCAATATCTGTTTTTTTTTAAGTATTACAATTTATATTAAAAATGTTGTGCATAGTAATAAATTTTTTTACGATGAGATATGTATAATTACCCTTCAAAATAAAATACTTTCATTTACTTATTTTCACACCACATTAAAAATATGCATAATGAAGAGGTGGTAATGAACATTTTTCTCAAAAATAGGTTTACAATAATCTAAACTAATATAATCTAACTTCACAATAGATTGGTAAAATAAAAAAGTAATAAAAATAAGGTAGATAGTGTAAAGCCGTATAAAAGGAAACTAAATAATAGAAACAAGGCCACCGCAGAATTGTAAAATTGAACTGTAGTCAAAAGAGTAATACCTTAAACTTTTTAACTGAAATTGTGTTTGATAACTCACCCTGATATTGCGACCGTGGCGAGTTTGAGATGAAACGCTTTTGAAATAATTGTTTAACTTTTCCGTATAAGTGAAATATCGTTTATATCATGCGTAATTTTATAGTTCAATGTCGCATAGTTATATCGTTTTGGGTCTGCGTAAGCGACACCTATATTAAATTTGCGTGCTAAAAGTGAACTGTAAAAGGAATATTTTTGATACTTTGTCACGAATTTCGTCATATGTTAATGTTTGGACGAAAAAATGTCTATAAAATGTCGCTCAGTTTGGACGTTCACAAATATTACGTTAGCAAATAGCCGCCATCAAAACAGCCGCCATCTCAGTACGCAAATTTATTTAATTTTTTATTCACAATTAATAGAATCAATTTGTAACTGCATTAGCATCATCGTTATTTATCGCTTGCGTTCATGGGGAGATGAAATTTATGCTTAGAGATTTTTTGGTTTTGTCTGCAAGTTTGTGTTTAGTTCAGTTTTAAAATGGTCGGCATAATTAATTCTTTTCGTTGAAGTAATTAGATAATGAGTGAAACGGACGATAGTTTGAGGGTAGAATGTCCGGCGTGTATGGTAGGTGACAGTTTACTGAATGAAAATACTTTTCACATGTCACGGTGGAAATTCAATAATTCCATGTAGAGGTTAGTTCTCTTTCGAAGTTCAAGGGACGTTAGAGCATGTGAAAGTTGATTTTTTGATTTTTTTTTTATTTCAGCAAGGCAACATGGAGGTAATTCTTATAGATAATGTGAACTAGACCTGTGGTTTGTGTAACAATTGTGCTTGTACTTTTATATGTCCCCAGAAAGTTAAACCGTATTTCATTAGGTTTTTAAATTAAAGAGAATACATAATTTACGTTGGTTGTTACACTACCTAAGATTTTTGTATCCCCATTACTATTTAAGCTTCAGAGTAATTTCGTGGAATTGCAACATTATTTACACTATCGATTACTGTTCCTGGATCTTATGAATTTAATGTCTTTCATAAAGTAAAAGCAATGGCTTTAGTTTTTTTTCCTAATAAACAATAAATTCTTAACCGAAACCATTATGAATTGGAATATTCCTGCCTGTGTTGATTAGGTTAGGAAAAAACTTAAAGGACTTGAATAATTAAAAATTTGAGTAAATTTTTAAGCTGTCACTTTTTTGTAATAGAATTTTGCACAAGTTCCTTTGCACGTTTTTTTTCAAATCGGTAAAGGGGTTCATTTTAAAAGAATGAAAATTGACAATGTGTTTTGATTTAGTATACTCAAAGATTCAACAAAACAGACGGTTAAATTGCGTAAAACCTTTGTGAAATAAAATATTCAATAAAATCGTTGGTTTTTACTTTCACGGCTCAATTGTTCAACCGATTTTACTAAAATTTAATATACATATAGCGTTTCTCATGGAAATATGAAAAGAATATATTTTAACTCAAGGAAAACAAATGCCATGCGAACAAATCTGCCAATACTAGTTGTGTACATAACATGTGATATATAATTTAATCCACTGAATCAAAATCATATCATATAATATAATAGATATTATTTAGCGTGCTAATTTTTAGATGTATTTTTGATTCGAAAAATATTAAAAAAATAATATTTACCCGTTAAATAAAAGTATTAAACAAATTTACGAAAATTAATATTGTTGTTAAATTTTGACCCCGATATAAAAAACGTAAAAAAATAAAATACGTATGATATTAAAATATTGGTCCAAAATTTTCATCCTCAGAAAAATAATATAAACAATTAAATAAACCCACATTAAACATTGACATGAACACCACAGCATAGAAATTTCTTGATATTTATGAATGTTGCAATGTCTTTGAATACGCTCCAACATTTGTTAAAAACTATCACATAAATTTGTTATAGTGATGATAGTATAAACCCATATATATATATATATATATATATATATATATATATATATATATATATATATAAATATATATATACATATACATATATATATATATACATATATATATATATATATATATTTATATATATATATATATATATATATATATATATACATATACATATAGGAATGATAGCATGTATCCAGAATTTTATATCTAAAAAAACATTTTTTGTATAACAGCGTAACGATAGTTATTGAAACATTTAGATATCATCCTTCGTTATCGTTTTTAATTTAAATTCAAAATATTCAGTACGTTTTTCTAAAAATATTCGAATTCTGAATAAATATAGGATTCGTTACACTTATTCTAATAAATGTGAGGTTCATATTGAGTCATTAATTTTTGTTAACATATTAAAAATTTATTCATTAATTTTTGTTAACATAATAAAAATTTATTCATTAATTTTTGTTAACATAATAAAAATTTATGAAAGGTCTAAAGAATCTACATTCGAATCAACGTTAAAAGAACAATAAATATATTAACATAATTGAAAACAAAAAACTCGAGCCTATTCTTTAAAAATATCATTAAATTACTTAATCTTGTCCTCTGGACATCTATACATGAAAGTTACCATAGTGTCTTTAAATAGTATGAAAATATTTCGAAATCCTTCACTAATAAACATGTTTAAGTTACATCAATTTCTAATATCATTATTTAAAATAACCAAAAAGGAACTAATCACTTTATATGTACCCCAATGAATAAGCTATCCTCCAATATAATATCAAAAATAATTGTTTTACAATATATAGTCTACTTTAGTAAATTAAAATGACTATATATTTACATACACTCTATCGATTATCCAATATTATATTATACGAGGAGAAGGTCGGGGAGAAATCTTTCAATACCGAAAATTTATTGGGAAAATTATTGTTCAAGGAAACGATATGATGTTGTTGAATTAGAACTTTAAATATTGCATGCTCCTAGTGTTACAACTACTACTCCTAGGTATATTTATGGAATAATGTAGTAGTTATTCCTTAAATATTCCTAGATAATAATTATAGTGAAATTTTGTTCCTTTCTAAGAAAATAATAAGCCATGAAGAGAATTCTACTCCGCCATAGATTTACTTAGTAGTATACGTCATCTCATTCCATTTTGACGGATTTCGGGCGCTCTCTTCAGACGAGTTATGCCAGGTCTGGGTTAATGCGAAGCCTTATTGTCTGTGGCCTATTAATAGAGAGACGAAGACGATGCGTGCGCCCAATTATTATTGCGCTCCGATAAATCTTATCTAATAAATTTGTGGGAAGTAATCCAGATTTAAACTCAATTAATTTAAGAGCATTTTATGTATAGATCTGAGTTGCCTGCAGTTTCATTGCAGGGAGATTATTTTCATAAACATTTAAAGCCTAAACTAAATGTTCAATTTCATGAGGCTATAGCTTAGTGATGTAAATGAGTAGTATAAAATCAAAATAGCAATCTGTCAACTTTTCTGAAATTATTATTATACAATATGACAACTTCAAAATATCACATTTCCTTTTAAACAATATAATATCTATTTGAAAATGCAATTATAGAGTCATTTGGAATGAAATATGGTATAATGAATTAATTTAAGTAAACATATCTTTAAACGACGACATACTAATATTTAATTTTAAGAAAACTAATCTCTTTCATTCCCACGAAAATTTGGTAAAAATGTAAAAAGCTTTTCTTAAAAAGTAAATGTTCTTCTTTTAGTAAATCATTAAAGAAATTTCAAATATTATTTATAATCCGAAATTATACTTTCGTAATAAATATACGTCATAAATTATACAATTCAATCACAATTAAATATATTTTTACTCTATTTTCATTCACAAAACAGAAAATGACGTAAAATATGAATAAACTTTACATTATACACGGACACATAAACATTGACACAAATATCACGGTATATTAAGTCTTGATATCTGTGAATACGACGCAACGTCGTATCATTGACGAAGTATGGTCAGTATCAACTGTTTTTCGATGCGCTCTTATTGAATTATTAGAGCTTTAATGGTTAAAGTTAATTAATTTTATTGAAATGTATATAATATAGACAGCCATGTTACAATATTAGTAATGAGTTTGCAGGAAAATGTCAAACAACCTCGGAAACTGGAAAACGATATGGTGAAGAAAAATTACTAAAAGAAATAGTTTCCATTAGGTTTTGTCGAAAATATGCCAATGTTACGAATTCAGTTTGTTAGTTCTGATTATTTTATTTCATTTTCATTATTTATTAGTTTTATGTTTTTACGCAAAATGTTTTTTATTTCCGAGTATTCCCCAAAATCTAAGTTAGAGAAAGATTCTGCAATCGTAATATAAAATCACGTCAGTGTGCACAATAAGCTTCAGAAAATTGCATTGAAAAATTAGGGTTTTATATAGCGAAACGTTTTTCATGCATTTCATGTCATACACACAAATTTTTGTCACGAACTTATAAGAGTAAGGTATTATGCCTTACATTATTTTCATAAATCTTAAACAATTTAACCAGAATACGTGGAGATACTTATCATACTTACAAATTTAAATTTTATGCTGATCTTTGAAAACGTATATGGATCATATTTATATAATAATTTTGTAACGAATAATTCAAAAGTTACGTCGGTATTTTTAAGTAACCAAAATCATGCGCGCAGGTTTTCACACGTTAGATGTAGATATACAAAACGCGTCAATGTCTGCAAAATGAATGATGCCCATGGGAAGTCAGGGCACTTTGAAACTATTTAACTCAAATTAAAATTCAAAGTTTTTATTTTAAAAGGTAACAAAAAAAAGTAAACAGGAACAAAAGTTTTTGTTTCCGCTAGACTGAAATCCACGACGAAACCCTATAGTAAAATTTACGACTCCGAAATCGTCATAAATTGTAAAATTTACTTGAAACCGGATATTTTTGAAACGTTGAAGAGTTTACAATAAGAATAATAACATAATATAATGGTAACTTTGATAAAGCATATATCTTAAGGTGATTTATCTACTTAATTCTCCAATTTTCATTACGCTTTGTTCATAAAAGTCAAAATTGAGTGCAGTAAAATTTTATTTAATTTTTATTATCACGTAGCAAAATGAGTTTCTAATTATTCACGACATATTCCTTATAAAACCCCTTTTGTGGTGCAAATTTTATGTAAATATTGTTAAGGCTACTACAGAACGATATTACTTTATAACATTAAACTATAAACGTAAGCGTGACAAACTATTTTGTGGCAATGAAACATAATGCTAACATCATATGAATGAAGTGTTTCGTCACAATACGCCACAGTAGAAGATATTAGAGAGAGATGGGTATCTTTCTTCACTAAAATTGAATATAATGTTATTGTTGATAAAATAAAACATCCACCATTCAATGAAACTACGTGAAGTGGTATTATTTCTATTTTCTGTAATTTCTTTACCACAACCTAGGTTTCGTTGTATTACAACATCTTTAGGTGGGATATTAGCAAAGATTAACTCTTTGGAACAACCAACAGCATTTATATGTTTGAAACACAATAGTGGAAGCCTGGTTTGTGCGGATTTTACCATTGCTTATGTTAGTGAGTTTATTGCAGGGGCGCAGTGTAGGTTTTATTATATTACCGAGAGTTATACAATATACCAGTATTTTAGTGAGGGTAATAAATTCAATTATTGTTATTATGCTAGGTTATAGAATGCAAATTTTACGGTGTATGTAATAAAATAAAATGGAAGTTATTTTCGGTAATATATTTATACAAAAGCAAGGGTATTTGAAAGTGAGGACAAGGTAATACACTAATTCTACATATCTCCGATTTTGTGTATTCATATATTTATTTATTTATTTCTTTTAATTTGTTTTTTTATTACATATACTTATGTGTATTAGTGCTGAAACAATTTCCAGGGTACTGTAGTATCAATGTTGTATATTTATATTATACCTAGAAGATATTAAGAATGGGTGATGATATTATATTTAGTTGTTCATTTAATATATTGACTCTGATATCTTTTTTATGTCTGTTTATTTCTAATGTTTCTAGGATATTAAGTTTATTACCTTTTGTATTTATTTGTAATATATAGGGGGCATTATCAGAATGGAGGTGATGGTTATTTTCAATGAGATGTTTAGCAAAGTGAGATGTGTCCGGTTTATTATTTCGCCAGCTGGCAATGTGTTCTTTATATCTTGTATTAAAATCTGTTTCTGTTTGATCTATGTATACACAATTACAGTCGTTACATTTAAGTTTATAGATACCACTTTTTTATGTTTATCTATTTTTTCTTTATTATTAATAAGGGTTCCACGTAAGTTGTTTAAAGTACTATACGTACATGTTATATTATATAAATTTTTATTATTAGTTAAGAGTTTTCCTAATTTGAGTGATACATTACCTATGTATGGTATAGATTTATAGTAAATATTATTATTATTTGGTACGACGGGGTACATTTCTTGTATTAGTATTTTTCTTAATTTATTATGGTATAGTTTTGTGACTATTGATAATTATTTTTTATTGCGATTTGTTTTATAGTTTTTATTTCTTTACGTAGATTGGGTTTTTCTAGAGGGATGATTAAGCTCTGTGAATCATGGAGTGAAAAGCTGCTAACTTATGGGACGAAGGGTGTTGAGAATGACCATTAATTATGGAGTCTGCAAATGTGTTTGTTCATCCATGCCACAACTTTACGTTCTCTGTAATGTTAGATACATGTTTATAAAATTTGGCAAGTAGATACTCTATATGGTGTTCTCGATTAATACAAATATGCAACAGAATATAAAAAAAATTAATAACCTTCAAAAAGGGAGCGAGATTTTTTTACGTACATCCCATATGATGAGGTGTCAATTGATAGTTATTTCATATTAAGATTCGCATTATATTTTAATTTTTTAATTGTAAGCACCATTTCCAAAACGTAAGAAGAAGAAATACAATTTAAAAACAACCCTGTCTTAATTTTTCAAGCATGGATTTTCGTTAAATTGCGTCAAAAATGTTAAGACATATAGACATTTGCAGAACTTTGCTTTATGAGTGTTCAGACATACCATTCTCCAATATTTCTTGTATAGATATTGATGTTTGAAGATAAATTTGTATTTCAGAAAAATTTGATATTTCCGCCTTAAAATGGCAAAGAGAAAATATGAAGGAAAATGTTTAAATATACTTTCCGCTTATAAGTTTCTTTATTATGTGAAAACTACTAAAAAGAATATTGATTAAACTATTACATTATTATACTATGTCATAACGCCATACACACAAAGACTATAAAATAAATAAAGCAATACTCACAAACTAAACTTATATGTTTGGGTATTGAATGCAGTGCAATTATTTTTCCCAGACTCTGTTTGACCTGTAAACGTATTTGTTTTGCGAGTCTGGAAATATGGTTTTCTACTATCATTAACCTTTAAATTTCCTTCCGGTTTGGCATATAGGTAATTTTATAAAATATGTTTCATGGATTTTGTAAAAAGGTTCATATCTAAGTGTGCCACAGAAAATGCAAAAATTACCCATCATGCGCTTGACCTCGGATTTCAGGAATGTATAATGCATTACTTAAAAACTAAACAAATTTTACCAAAAAAAATAAGGAAATTCTTTGTTTCCACTATGATTCCTGCATCAAAAATGCGTAGTCCATATACACAGTTCAATCATTTGAAAAACATATACTTAAAAAAAAATTAACTTCACTCGCACCTTAACCCTCGGCTTTCATCCTATTTCCTTCATAATTGGTATTTTTCATTTTCCTTCTGTCATGGCAAATAAGCTCTTATTTAATTTTTTATTATTACGTATACTTTCTTTTAGCACCGTCTTTATTTATTCAAAGTATACGAGCAGTATCCAATTATGTAATTCCTAAATGGACTAAAATGTGAACCTAACTTTTACATATGTCATGTAATATGATAACTCACAGCCAAAAATTAAAGAATTTAAAATTATGTATTGTATAATTTTATTTAATTTCTATTTATGCACTTCATTTTCACTTTTACGGTAACTACAGTATTTTGCAGTTTACACCAGAACTGTTCAAATTCGTTCGCTACCGTTGATGGAAAAAAAACTGCTCGCTTATTAAAGAGTCCGTATTGTGCACATAGATTTATAAATTAAAAGCTAATAAACTAATATTTTCAAGCCCATAAAATATATGTAAACACATATTAAATAAAATAAACATTTTTATTAGCAAGCATTATGATTTTCAGTATTATATCATATATCTAGTACTTAAAATATTTCATATACTTCACATTAAGCGGTAGGTACAAGAGCGCAAACACTTAAGTTAAAATAAAATAAATTATTATAATTATGTAATACAAAACTGCGAGAAAAGCAAGTTAATATTTAAAAGTCTCTAAAACTGATTGAGATTTACTCTAGATTACTTTTCACTAAGTTATTACGTAACGTAGAAGGGAACAGAATAACAAATGGGCGCAACCACCGTCATAGTCTGTCTATGAATAGGCCTCAGGTATTAGGCTTCTCAGCAATCCATACGCGGATTAACTCAGTACGATACAGTTTGACAATATAACAATACGCAAGTTAAAACAGTCGAAATTAAACAGAATATCTCCAGAGTCCATTTCAGGTCCTGACCATATTTATATGGGACCTCGCTGCAATAATTTTCTTACAAACAAAGTCGTTATCACCAAACACCCGTTACTACACCTAAAACAATAGATTTTAGGATTTTTGTCGATTCATCTGTTTGTCTGTGCGCAGTTTTGTTGTACACAAAAATGTCAGCAACGGCTAAATAGATTTGGATTCGGTTTTCAGTGGTGGTATTGAGATTAGCTTGGGACAACATTTAGGCTTAGTTTAATTTCAGTCGGTACACAAGTAAAAAAAGATACGTCAGTCTTAACATACCTTCGTTGTGCACGCTAATATCAAAACTGGCACAACCGGTTTAGCAGCCAACGTCATATATTAGCGTTTTAGTAAAGTTTATGCTCATAGAGTTCCGAGAAAAAAAAAGAGACACAAAAAAATTCTTAGTAATTTTTCTGATTCTAATTTCCACGCGAACGAAGTCGCGGGTACAGCTAATTTATAATAAAAACGTTAAACGCAGGAGTTCCTACAGCTGATATTTTTTTGTCAATTTCGAAGCTAAGAATAAATTTCTACAGTATTAATCGTATTAATCATA
The DNA here is from genome assembly GCA_039881145.1 of Druceiella hillmani. Lineage (NCBI taxonomy): Eukaryota > Metazoa > Arthropoda > Insecta > Lepidoptera > Hepialidae > Druceiella > Druceiella hillmani. The sequence goes on from JAYKKI010000138.1 coordinate 3,192,907, forward strand.
ATATCATAAATGTGTAATTTTTAACGAATGTGCGAATAGATGCTTGTTATGCTCTGACTACCTGACGTCCTACACAATATTTCTATTTATATTACAGGCTACTTTTTATCCTGAAACCTAAAGTGCTTTCTAAGAGAAAAAAAATATTAATGGGTATTCCACGCGGACAAAGTCGCGAGCCGAAACTTGTAAATTTTATATTTCAAAGCTGAACACATAACATCATGAAGCCATGAAAAGACCTAAAAGAAATCTGCTTTACATTTTCGTATCCATCGAAAATCTATAAATATATAATTATGAACCCATCGCTTCTGACTAAACTAATCAAAGGTATTAATAATACTCCGCCGAACCTGACGTAAAATCATTCGAATTGCTCTCACCGTAACTCACTTCCTCCTGCTTCCTTCCAAAGCTTTTAATACGTTTTCATAACAGGTTTAAAGTTCGATATCTTGCGCACATATTGCCTCCGATAGGTGTATCTCATGTATATTCAAACACTGTATTAGTCTCTATGTATGGATAAATTGTTTTTCCGCTGAAGAAGCCTTAAGATTAAGAGCAGAATTTATCTTAAGTTCGTTTATACAAAGGAGCGAGATACCGAAGAAATACCTTAAGGGTAAATATAAAAAATTTCTGGACTTTTCAGTTAACGTGCTATCAATTGTTGCTAATCTAATAATACTTTTTAACAATTATTTAAAAAACAATAACCTGGAAGGAGATTTATTGGAATGTTTTATAATTCTCATAATGTAAACGATTTTAAATTGAAATAATTAAAAAATTATAGAATCACCAATTACAATTCAATTTAATGAAAAATCCAAAGTAACTAGTATAAAGTACAGTACAGTATATCAATGAACAACGCACTGTAGGTACCATTGAAAGATTTAGAAAAAGATATATGAAGGATATATTTAAATACTTTTAAATTGTTTTTTAAAGTAACTAATGGAAAAAAACCCTTGCTACATATATTTTAAAAAATTCTACTCAACAATAAAATATTCTCCACCTCTTTCCCCGAAATCTTCAGCATAGCTTAAGCAGAAAAAAGTTTAACTGATATATGCAATTTTAGGCTATATTTTATCTATTTTCAAATTTTTAATGAAAAATTAAAATATTTTTGTTTATGATATTTCGATTTCTCTTCTTCCCTTTTAGCATTGTCTTTAACAAAGCTACAATTTTTATTATTACCTGGAGCTTTTACATGTTGTGTTCCAAATTTTAAAGGTTAAGTATGAATATAAGTAATATCGTGCAAGTAAAAAATGAAAAAAATTTACAAAAAGATCGACCGAGGAGAGCGAAACTAGAGCAGATAGAAGTAAAATTATATCAATTCGGTTCTATTCAAAATTATTCAAAATTTTAACAAACAATATTTAACGTGATCTGAAGTAAAGCAAAATATTTTAAACCTAATTTATTAAAATTGGCACACTCTACAATTTCACTTCCAAAACTAAAAAGTCGATGGATTTAAGCCCATTTTTTAATTTTAAATGAAATCTGATTTTTAAACTAGATTTCTTTTTCCTCATTTCTTTCAAGCTATGATTATAACTGACGCAAACAACTGACTAATTAAAATCGAAGCTCACAAGCGTGAAGTATAAAATATATTTTTCCTTTATCCTAATGAAATACTTGGAAAAAATCAGTTAACAGCCATTTTATAAGAGAAAGTACATTTTTCGTCCATTATATTTGAAATACCCCTAATGCAACGTAGCTAAAAATGTTGAATTCTGCATCATCGCAAAATTTATTTACAAATAACGATAAATCTTTTGTATGTATGCATATTTGACATTAAATCACCTGTTGATATGTTGAAATACTAAAATATTATAAATGAACAAACAAGTTGCATGCTAGAGAAATAATACCATTTGTCGGAGTTATTAATATGGTATGAATATAAATTTCGTTCCAAGTTTTATAAAAATGATAACATTTCCACTCGCGCTGTTTAAGCGAGATCTAATAAAAAGTATCCAAATACACTTTTTGTGGTATCAATAGTTCTCGTGTCCAAAGTCGCAGATGTTAAATAGTCTATGTAGTCTATGTATGTATGTGTGTAGTCGATGTATGTACTGCGTCATATGTAATATAAGCAATGTAAATGAGTGATTCGTTGCTTGATTACAGAAATATAATGTAACAAACATCAAAATTAGGCTGTGCTATACATCACCAGGGGCACTATATTCCAGGAGCACCTCTAAATATAAAATGAAGCAAAAAATATTTTTCAGACGACCAAAGAAGACCGCAAGGCGAATTTTATATTGCGTTTCATATAGCCTTCAGAAATTTAAGTCATTATTACCATGATCATCATTATTATGTAAAATTATATTATTTAGACATGTTGTAATTATACAGTGAATAATCAAACAAAAGGTTTTTAGAACAGGATTCTCTTTTTACGCTGCATTCTGAGAAAAAAGACCCCATGTTTGTATTTTTATTAAGTTGATACTGATAATTTTAGGTTAAGGTCCTCGTATGTTTATCCATTTCTATTATATCTAAAATACGAAGAACAGAAAAACTACGACCAATTTAAAAAATATATTGGAAATGGTCGAAAATTGAAAGGAATAAAAGTTTAGAGCTGCACATATTTTTTTCTACAAATTCTCTGAGCCATAAGACGGCAACATATATTCCCACAGTAGTTTCCATTTGCATTAATCCCTTCGCATTATATATTTCCTCGGGTCAGCCTTTCATCTCTTACATTTGTGTACACTTTATCGGACAATATTATGTTGTGACTTTGAAGGTAATTTGAAACAAATTTGACCAGAATCAATTTGAAGAATTAAAGTTAAGTAGGGGTGCGAAGAGAGATTAGAGATATGGGAAAAGATTTAATAAATATGTTAGAAAGAATTATGAGATAGATAATGGATTACTGTTAAAGGAAGCACAAAGCTCAGATTTTATTTAAAATGAGAAAATATAAATAATATCCAATGCTTGAAAAGAACCGAATATTTTTAAAAAGGCTAAAAGTTATTTATGATGGATTAAATAATCATTTAGTTGAGCATACGTGTCAAAGAAAAGACCATCTCGATACTTTAATAAAAATAAATAATTAAATGAAACTACTTGATGTAGTATTATTTCTACTTTCTTTAAGTTCTTTACCACGACCTAGGTTTCGTTGTATTACAACATCTTCAGGTGGGATATTTGTGGTATTATAACATCTTCAGGTGGGATTGAGAAAGTAGAAATAATACTACATCACGTAGTTTCATTTAATTGTGAATAATGAATTTCCACAAAAGTAGCGCCAAATATATTCAATATATCGAAAATAAATAAGTTACTGAATCATTGAAGATACGTGTATCAATTAATATATTTCAACTGAAAAGTACAGATTTTTACGCGTCTCTGTTTATAATTCATTATTTCATGCTTTACATGATTCAATACTAATTATTTTCATTTTATTTTAATGTAACGCAATTATTTATTATTAATTGAATTATTTTTTTGTTAGAACTTTATTAAATTTTGTTTAAATTGCAGCCATGTATTTATATTCTGATTTCCTTACGTTTATTTTTTCGAATTCAAAATTAGATTTAAAATCGTACTTTATTGAATAAGAAATATTGTTAAAAATTCATATTTTTTAAATATTTCATAAATTCAGCGTTTTAAGTAATATTTCCTTTTTTTATTTAATTAAAAAAATATTTATTTTCATTTTAAATTGTGTAATGTACATATAAGACTAAGAACGTATATGTAATATGCCGATTTTGCAACAAATTGTGAATAATAAATTATCAGTTTCGTCTGTTTCAAATAATTTAATTTCTCTTTGTTAATTACGGATATCAAGCTACAATCAGCATTGTTTTTTCAATTATAATCAGAAATTGGATAAAATATAAGATCAGTCCGTCTGTGCATGTTTATGTGTGTGTTTGCAATATTTTCCTCAACGGATTAGTTATTGTTAGTTTGAGAGAAATCGCGCAAAATGTATAAAATTTTTAAGTGAACATGTAAGCATATGCTGAGTTAATTAACAAAAACATCTGTTTCTTTTAGAAATAACTATAACTCTAATAACTATAGTAAAAGCTATTACAACTTTTATAACTTGAGATCGCAATATATGAAAACACTATTTTGCAATTCTCCACTTGAGTGCTAGAATTATTCATCCATAAATGCAAGAAAATGTAATATAATAAAATAAGCAGATGTCATTGTTAATTAACTCAGCATATGCTTACATGTTCACTTAAAAATTGTATACATTATAAAAATAAATAATATTGTAAAATTATACAGAACATGAAAAGAATTTCTTCTTTAAAATGATGTATAAATTGCATGTTGAAAGTACGGTTGAAGTGAGTATATCTATTTGAAAATGTATTGCTTTCAAAGCATTCTAACATTTCGAAAGTATGTCATCCCATTTTACTTCGGATAAATCGAATCTATATGTACAATGCCGCGACCTTATAAAATGATATTATATAACGAGACAACTGATATCGTATATTATGTTCGCCAAGAATTTTTCATCAACATACGAATATGTGGTAATTTATATGTCAACGTATTCGCGTCCAGTTTAATAGAAATATATTCATTATGATTTCTTGCATATGACATACTTGCGTAATGAGAATATCTCGCGCATATTTTCGTGACGTGAATATCTCATACACAATTAATATTAAGCTTCGAGTGGGGACACATATGCGTGCTGAGAATAACTTGGAATTATTCTTTATGGATGGAAAGGTTCAGGAAGCTGAGATACACGATTTAGAGTTGAGACAGATGATCGGATGGACAGATGATGATGGACAAATAGTGAAGGATAACAAAGTGTGTAATTTCATCAATACTGTTTATTGTAAGTGGCTAGAGATAACATCGATAGCAATAAATTAAGCTTTTGGGATAGCGTTAAATTAAACATTTTCTGTCGAAGCTTTTTGAACTGAGATACACGATTATAGTTTAAAAGGCTTCGACAGACAATCGGATGAACAAACAATGATGAGCAAACCATAATGGACAAAAGAGTATGTAATTCCATTTATATTGCTTATTATGAGTAGCTAGAGATAACATGAAGTTGTAAATAGTTTCTCTCGATCTTTGAAATGATTAATTAAAATTATGATAAATGTACGAATGATATCTTTTTTGAATGACCAAAAACTTGTAAAAATAAAAAAAAATGCGGTAGAAAAAATTCAGTCTCAAAAATTGGTAAATTAATTATCGAAGAACGCGTATAACTAATTAGGTTTGCAAAATATGAATCTTTCAAAATTATATGATTTTTGATAGCATATTTTTAGAATTCTCTTCTCCTCCGTTGTTTCGCTCTTGACAGAGCGTTCTTGGTCAACATGTAGTACTGTTATGGATGGCCGCCGTTACTCGCCTCACGATGCCTGTCCAATTCTACTTATTTGTCGTCGCTCTGTTGCACTCATACAGGACACCGCCTGCAGCAGACTTGAACTGGTCCGTCCACCCCATTGACGACCACCTACGTGGTTTAGTGCCTTCTACTCATCCCTGCACAAGAATGCGCTTTATGGGGTTACTATCTCCAGGCATGACTTAGAATGATTTTGGAGTTATATACATCAAAAGGAAAACACAAAAATTATACAAGATCGCTAAAGTTTTCGTTTGTCCGTCTGTCACTACTGTTTTTACTCAACAGCAAAAAATTTTTAAATTTACCGTGGTAATGAAGCACATTAACATGCACACCTCCATAACTAACAGTCAAAACTATTTGTATGAAAATTTTTGGGGAACAAATTAAGTAATCGAAAAATAAGGAGTTCAGGCTAAAATTATGATTTGGATATAGTTTGAAATGGTTACTTACTAAAAAATTAGTTACAAATAATATAATTTGAAAAACAATAATATTTAGAAGACCACCCAAATTTTGCAAGAAAAATGAAATAATTAGTCAGATGTCATAGTTTTTGAGATATTCATGACATTTTCTTGACATTCGTGTTGGGTACTCGCCCTCGATGCTCGAGCCATATTGGCGTTTGGGTGATTTTTTTATGGTGATCTTCGTATACATTGCATTTAATGATTCAGCCGTAACATTAAATGCAATGTATACGAAGATCACCACCGTAATTTTGGTAGCTTTTAATGCCTATACAATTTTAAATAAAATCCTCCAAAAGTTTTAAGCTGTCATGTATATAAATTGGAGGTGATTTTTTTTTATACGAGTCTTATAAAAATGTTGAGGGTCTGCTACGAACATTTTTTTCGATACATTAAATTACTATTTTTAATTTCTGAAAAACATACAAAACATATATAAAGATATTAAAAGAAAAAATATCACATCTAATTCGGCTATACTAGTTTACAAGTAATAATCGACCAAGTTACGATCCGATGTGGGGTTGTTAAAAAATTCATTGAAACTCCATATAACAAACTGCAAAACTAACTACCTCTTAAATTGTTTATTTATTATGTATGTTAATGATACACTAGATGATGTATTTTCATAATTACATAGTGACAAACTATATTATGGAAATAAGTACCACTTTTTTTCGCCTGTCAAAAGTACAGTAGGTAATGTATTTAAAATTTATAATGTACTTAAAATTATTGAGTAATATTTCTGAAGTGTACAGAAATATTACTCAGCCTTCATTGTATATGTATATTTATATACATATATATATATATATATATATATATATATATATATATATATATATATATATGTATATATATATATATGTACATATATATATATATATATATATATATATATATATATATAAGTGCTTAAATATGCACAAAACCCTCATGATATAAGTTCTACTCCTACTTTCCGGGTTTTTTGTTTTGTTTCCATTCAACTTCTTTTGGCTTAACTTTTCTTGGCACGTAACAATTTAAATGGTTCTAGAAAATAATAAATATATTAATAAATCAAATATAATAATTATCGTAGATTTGCTTAATCATTCTATTTAACGTGGAGACATGGATGGCGCTGTCATCTTTTTTAAATTCTATTGCATCGTTTTACACAGCGATTTTCATGCATATTAACCTTCGCGTTACTTTACTATGTTGTTAAACTTTATGTTATTTACGATTGTGATAACAATTTTATTTAATAGACGCTTTTGCATTGATAAAACGCATATTCATTAGCAGGTAATTGTAAAATTGACGATTGTACATGGTTTGATATTAAATCCGATAGTGTCAAATAAGTTATAATTACCTCCAAGCAGTTAAAAACTTTCAATAGGTAATGAGATCGACTATTGGTGAAATTTAATGCACTAAATAACAATAGAATAATATACAATATGAAAATTAAGATTTAGATAATAGATTTGCATTACCGAATCTCTGTCAGTCAACGAATCTTAAAGAAAATAAAAAAAAGGAGTAAAATACCATTAAAAACCTTGCTGATAAAATGAGCCTTAAAATGTAGTAAGATGAGTGTAGAAAAGTTACGGCATAGCTTTATTTGAGAAGCGCAAATGGCTGAGTTACAGCTTTGCGTCTATATTTATCGAATATGTTATCCGGGACCACATTGGACTTGCGGCGAAAAATTGCATCTCTCGTTTATATTCTGTCGCCATGTTATATGATGGGATCTTCAAAACTCTTTGAATAGTTCTGATAAATAAAGTGATAAAACTGGAAAAACATCCACAGTGACCAAGTTCAACTTGTGATAGGTATAATATACAACAATCTAGATGCAAGGCTCTGTATAATAATACTTTCGGTATATCAGAGCTTTAGTTTTTATTGTTTCTTTGCAATGCAATGCAATGCAATGTTTTGAAGTCAGATATGACGTCAAAACATTGCTACATAGAGATGACATAAACTCTACAGCTGATGATACGTTTGCTTTCATTTAAAATTTTAATAAAATACGAATAACATAACTAAACAAAAGAATAATTTCGTATAGAGTGTTATAATGCTGAAATTGTTAAATCAAGTTTTATAAAATAACTGGTTTTACATTCTTTGAATTTTAAGGGAACATACGCAATTATAGAAAAGATTTTTGTTTGACAATAAATATAAACTTACAGTAAATGAATCGCATTTTTGTTTTGCATTTTGCGCTTTCCAATGTAGGATAATATTCAATAAGGCAACTTTTGATTTCAAAAAAATTATCAAATCATATTTCGAACATATTTGCATACCAAAACTCTAAAAGCTAACCATATATTGAACCAAATCGATTTTCATCTCTCCATAGTCCATTAAGCATTGCCTATTTTTGCAGCACATGGAAATAAAAGTTATTATAACTCAACCTTTAATGTACCTTCTTGAAAAGGGGAAATTTTTATTAAAAATACATTATCATACATTTATTCGATTGTTTAAAATATGTACCATGATTCGAAGTTGGTTTAAAAAATGACAAGTATCGGTCCGTTAATATGTGCATACCTACGTACGTGCAAGTCATAATTCTTGACCGAACTTGGTGTTTCTTTCTGCCAATTAGAATAGCCGGGAATCGATTTTCATAATAATTTAAAAATGCTTCCATTTTTATAACAATTAACTGAGATGGAGATTTTGCAGTTTTTCATGCGAGGTGACCGTACTCTGCCTCCGTTTTGTGAATACCTCTCCATCTCTACTCTCTACTCCCAGCATTTAAATTTTTTTTCCAATTAGCTTACAACCATAAGAGATTCGTATTGATTTTCACAATAATTTAACAAGAGTTTAATATTTATAATAATTTCCTGCAAAAACTCCAATTTTTTGCGTCCCGTGTCTGTTTTGTGCCTCCGTTTTAAAAAAATTTCCACTTTTTCGTATTCGGCAAGTATTCTCAGCCTCCATTTGGTAAGGTTCTCATCACTTCTTTTCTCTATTCCTGCATTTAAGTTTTTCCCCGTTTTTTACTTTTAGTTTTTATTTTTCTTAGAAAAAAAAATAGAGAGTGTGCACGGTACACAAGCGATTTAATCCTAATGATGGTTTTAATAACGATTTTATTGCGTGTTATATTTTTAATTACGAACAATGACCCAATGAATCACCAGAATTTTGGAATCTCCACAATACACAACAAAAAAATGTTATATCAGTTATTCATTTTTTCCAAAATGATTTGTTAAAACATCTACTTCACTACTCAATACAAATTGATTTAAATTTAAAATATCTATACATATATAATATATATATATATATATATATATATATATATATATACATATATAATTTAAAATATCTATGCTATAAATAAATAATTAATAGAACCGGTCAAGTGCAAGTCTGCTTTGCGCATCGGAAATTCCGTATGTTGCTTGAAGTTAAATCATTTTATTTATCGTAATTATATCACCATTAATCACCATTAATATGAACTTCCTGGCGCAATAAATATTATAAAATATAACTAACTGGGAGACATATCGTGGATACAAGCAATATCTTCAGTATCACAAAAAAATCATTATTACTATGTTAATAAAACTTTGCATGGGCTTTTAAAAATTATTTCATTGTTTTACATTTAGCAAAGACGGAAATAATGAGAGGGAGACATAGTTTTGCACAATTTCCAGTATATCTCTGAAGGTACATATAGGTGCTATTTATGAGAACTTTATATCCACGCATTTACACGATACCCCACGCTATGCGCGGAATTGAATTTTCTTCTGAGTACTTAATTTTACCTTGCTTTCGCTTATATTTCCACTTAAATATTTTTGAGTGTTAGTAAATATTATGTAATGGATTAAAATGTTTTATTATAATGAAGAGTTTCAAATTTCTTCGTTAAACATTTTCAGAGAAAAATGGCTGACAGGTTGAAAATAATTTACGTTTTGGAGGTACGGGTCCCTAAAAGTCAAATTCATATAGGCCAGGTTTAGATCCATTATAAGAGCCTAATTTTTTGGCTTTTATTAAAAAAATATATTGTTAACTTCATTGCATGCAAAAAAATTTCAACGATTTGATCGTACGCACAAAAATGTTTTCTCTTTAATAATATTTTGAAACATCCTTATCTACTTTTCTCGCCAGTAAAATGTATGACATGAGACAATCTCAAGGAAATTGCAAAAAACTAATTATATTTCCCTTTCCTGTAAGCTGAAAACTTAAATTGAACAAAAGCCAGCGTGCGTATATAAACAAACACTTTTCTCTCGCAAACCTCTCGGCGATTCTCCGCGCGCCAAATTCTCTGTCCAATTCCTCGAGTTCCCCTCGGCATGGCCTTTTGGCGTTCCCCTTATAGCATTACATATTCCTTCGAGTGACCGCCCTCTATCTTGTATTTGTCCGCACTTTAATGGACAATATTAGGCTTCGTTTCTGAAGGCAATTTATATCAACAAGTCAACCCGAATCAATAGAGAGCAGATTAGCTACGGGGTTTTGGTGAATCAGAGATAAGTTAAGGAGAAAAGCTAGTAGAGGCTGATTTAAAATGTCGCTTGGAGAAGACAGACAGTTGAAATTAGTAGCTGGACAATTATGTTCCAGATTAAAGATGAGTTCGAGATGTGAAAATATATGTTTTGGCTTTCCTTTAAAAAATAAACGCAACGTAAAGTAGTGTTTATTTTATATATATGATCGTGTTTGAAGTTTAAATTACCCACATAAAATAATAGTGGTTTCAACTCAAATGGTACCAAATGTAATCACTGAATACTTATTTATGAATACGATTTTTGAAGCACGTACTCTATTACGAATATCTTTTTAATCGTAGGTTTTTAAAAGTTACCTTAAAGGAACCTGGTAGTCATAGATAATTTAACTCCTTTGTATGTCATATTAATTTGGGTTACTTAAAAAGGAACCCTAATCCTGGTGGCCATAGATATTTAAATTTATTTTTATTTCACATTAATTTTAGGTAATCAAAAAATAACCCTAAAGAATTTCGGTGCGATGGTCATAGATAAGTAAGCTAATTTGTATTTCGTTTTAATTGTAAGTTTTTAAAAACTAACCCTATAAGAGTCCGGTGGCTATAGATAATTAAACTCATTTTTATTTTATATTAATTGTAGAAATTAAAAAATGACCCTATCGGAACCAGGAGCCCATAAATATTTAAACACATTCGTAGTTCACATTAATTGTTAGCATTTAAATGATGACCCTAAAGGAGTACTGTGGCTAAAAATAATTAGATTCAATTACGATTTATTTTCATTCCAAATATTTAAAAAATTAGCCTAAAGGATCTTTGTGGCCACAGGTAAAAAATTACCTGTATTTATTGCCGTTTATGTAATCCGCTGACCGATATTCGGGACATTATTTTCTGTGATATATTTTTGTTATTGTATATATATGGTGCTGTACTGACTTACAAATAAGTAAGTACAGTTACTTGAAATTCTTATGGGGAAATTTTAATTGGAACTATCAATTGAATTTTTATTAAAATCTGACAATACGAAATTAAAGTAAATCTAAAAGCAGCTAAAAATGAGGTTTTTGGAATATGACAACATACGCCATCACATATAAAATTTTTCGAAACTCTTTGCAAGAAAAACCCATAGGGACTTCATTTCGTTCAAAAGATATTTGTTTCAGGTAGAAGTTAAAGAATTTCACTAACATTTTATTTATAAAACGGAAATTTTGAATCGAATTTAATAATTACTTTGTCAATGGAGCGAGGAAATCTGAGGTATTTGAAAACATTTCTACAAAATTTTATTGTTTTGTCTTCAATTCAATATTACTTGACCTTTTGTATTTTCATACGCGAGGGAAACATTCGATTTCGCTTTGTTATTTATTTATATTTCTCCTGATAATGGAAATGGAAAAGCAACAAAATTGATATTCATCCAACGCTTTCTTTTGGATTTTTTTTCATATATTTTATACATGTCAACATTATACTTAAGTTTTGAATCAGTTGACGTACAAATACAAAAACTAATGTAAAAGTTTTATGGTTATAAATAGCATAAGAAACGAAGTACCGTAGAAAATTAAAAACAAAAACATTAAAATTGAAAACATTTCAATAAATCAAAGATATGCAAATGTTTTTACTATAGCATAATACTAGTTATTATTGTTGGAAAACAATACACAATACTATATTATAACTCAAGGAGGTGCCGACGGTGAATGTCAAACTGGAATAGAAGTATGTCAGTTAGCTTGGAAAATTATTGATATTAAAACTATTCAAAATTCAAACTTTATAATACTAATAATAAAAAGAGAAAAATAAACCACGCTATACGCGCCTTCTCGAAGTTTAAATCTCTAGGTATTTCATGTCTAGGTTTTGTTGTTTAGACGCTAGAATGCCGAGCGGACGTATGGACGTAGTCACTTATATGCCAGCCGAACGTACAGACGGACATAGACATAAAACCTAAGCCCCTAGACATTTTGTGTCTAAGTTCAGTAGTGTATACGTTGCCTAGATATACAGACACCGAAACATATTTTTATTTCAAATATTTTGTTGTAGTGCTTTAATATCGGCTCCAATTTAATTTCAAATTTTGGTTTTATTAGGGTTCCTTAGCTCAAAAGGAAAAAAGGAATCCTTGTAAGGTCATTTCATTGTTCATCTGTTACACTACCCAGACTCTTTTTCTCAGGAATATGTGAAGGTATCGAGTTGAAAAAAAATCAAGCTTCTAAATCAAAGCAATAAAAAAAAAAATGTGTCCATTTTTGCCGCATTTTTTGAAACACGCAAATAAATTAAACCCTGTATGGTATTTCAAGTTGACATAGAATCATCAAATTTGGCAAGAGGCAAGGCCCCACAGCAGAACTAAAGTAAAAATTCCTTATTCGAAACAACAACAAAAAACCGTTAATTTTTAGTTACGAGATATCACTTAATGTTTTTATTAAATTTACGTTTATGAAATGTATAGTAGGCAATATATATATAAATAGATGTATCTGTCCTAAAAATTAAGATTTTTTAAATAGTTTGATAGGAATATTATGTATAATTAAATATTTCATCACTTCTTAATATGTACATTATACAGAACCTAATAGTGCGAGTTCCATACGTAATTGCCAGGTGTCTTGGAGAATAAAATACTTTCCTTATGTCACTTGACAACGTAAAATACTAAAAATATAGGCTGCTTAAAAATGCTATTATTTAAATAGATTAAAAAATAACAGTTGTTATGCACAAATTTTCTTAAACAAATATACTACGCAAAAATTACTCTAAAAAGAAATACAACTTTACATTCCAAAAAAAGCTCTACCTATGTGATACAGTAGAACACGTTAATAGAAATAATACGGTGAGAACTTTCATTGCAAAGTTTTCATGCATCATTTCAAGAACTTTCATTGCAAAGTTTGCGGTATCCGGAAAAGCGGGAAAGTATTCGGTGTAACAGAGATCAATACGGATTTTGTATTAAATGAATTTTAATTTGTCTTTATTACGTTTTGCATTTTTGTAAAGTTATTTGTATAAAATTAAGAAACTCAAGAGTTTGATAACTGCTTCAAAGTTCTTTTAACGTGGAATTATATTATTTAGCAGGATAAGGTAGAAAAAATATAGCTCTCACTACACAAAGTGTAATAGATACAAAAAAGCTTCAAATTGTATTATATTGTGATTCAAAATTCGACTTTCGCCTTTTTAATTCTTGAATAAAATCACAAAGTTTAGTTAAATTTTATTAGATTATGTGCTACGTTTCCCTGAAAAAGAAATAAACTACTATAAACACTGAGTTGTAATACAAGAATGGCCATAATTATGGTGAAACCATTGACGACAGGTTTTCATAGCCGTCTCATAATAATTTAGAATACATGAAATACACTTTCAGCTTTACGTTAGATATGTTTTATTTCACATTGTCAGTGGTGGTATCACGCCACTGTATTTTGCTTAAAGATCTGTATATTATGCCTATTTTTCCACAAATTAAATAAGTAAATTATTCGGTTTAGTATCTAGTTTAATACCGAATTTATCGGACTTAGTAATCATTTATAAAGACATCAATTTGGGAGTTAACATGATTTAAATTGTATTAACAGATTACACCAGTTACTTCATTTTAACGTCTTCATTGTTCCATTAAGATGTTTTTTAATTGTTTTTTTCTGAAAACATTTTTACTCTAGTATCAGTTATAATATTCATTAAAAATACTTATTGCAATATGAGGAGGGTCAATGAAAATAATTACTGTATAAAATAAATATCCACAAACATTTTTACATTCTTTTTTGCAACGATGCTTTGAAAGTTGAGTCGATGCGGAAATAACTTAGTCTCGGGAAACATTTTATAATATTTAAATAGACCTATCCAACAACACCCATGTCGATGGAATAGGTAATCGTTTTTTGCCCTCTCTTTTATTGTATGAGTGGGGTTGGAGACAAAATTTCGTTTTCTAACTCAATTCATTTCTGAATTTTGGTTAACTATATGTCTCCATACCAACTTAATAGATAAAAAATGAGAAAGGAGTACACAGACGAATGGATAGCCTGATAGACAAGGAAAATAAGAGTCCTTTGCTTAGCTGCAGAACTTTAAAAAGAAAAAGAAGTTTCACATTAAATCAACGCCACCTGTTGCTAATTCGATAAAATTCATTAAGGGTTTGCGGTAATTTAATTGTGGTATAAGATTGTAATATTCACGCGTACAATATACACATACTAATAAGATTTGGTACTATACAGATATAATAATAAGATTTAAAAATGGAACGTGAAATTGTATTGTAAAATAATATTAAATGAAAGTTTTTGTTTTATTGTTGATAAAAGAGAACTATATTTTTAATTTTAACCTATGTGAGGTTTTAAAAAGATATACCTTGCGTGTAGGAAAATAGAAACTTTTATTATCCTAGTGAACTGTTTTACCGTCTTTTCTCTGTATTATTTATTAGTAGAACTAACAGATGGCGATAGAATCACGTCGATAAGGAAATAATAACGTTACGTTAGGCGACTGTTTAATACGAACGTTAGGCGACTGTTTAGTACGAATGTGACGTTCGTCTCATTTTGAACAATTTTCCGCTTTTGTCTTAGTAATAGTTAAAAAATAACCATGAAATAACTGATAATATAGTAATTTTAAAATAAGTGAATTGAAACATTTTAGAAACAAGGACGGAAATTAAATTAATACGGATTTTTCTAGAGTTTCATTGCGCGCATTTTTTTTAAGTCACATAAACAATCAAGTCCCCTTTAATTATTGCTATAACGTGATCTCTTATGATGTCCATCTATTGCAACGACCATCAGATTCTATCTCAATTTGTACAATAAGTGATCACTCTCTTCATAAATTTAAAATCATAATTATTTCAAAGTAACCAACGTTTCAAGATTGAGATATGGTTGCGCTGGGCCTGAAGGCTAAGGATCTTTCGTGATGTGGCTCATAGAAAATTATACTACAGCAAATATGATCTGATGTATCATTCTCACAAAAAAATGGGATGAAATGTTTCTTTCTGTATACTACATGGACCCTACGGTTCTAATTGGATAGGTCTTTCACAAAGAAACGAAGGTATTGCCAAATGAATCCTAATTTTAATGATAAGAAGGTTATTTTCAACAAAAATTTGAAGTGTAATTCTGATTATTTCAGGAAATTAATTTTAAAAAAATTAAGTAACGTACAAGTTCATCTTTTTTCTATAATATTAATATTAATTTCAATGGATATCATGGATAACATTATAATATTATTTGTATTGATTGGTCATTAGAAGGCGTTAGGACAGCGTCGTATGTTAAATAAATGTAACAGTATTTTGTCCATAAATAGAAAGATATTTCGTTTCAAAATACCCGAAAAATACCTTAGGTTCCATACCCCAAAATAAAAAATACAACTCTTATAAGATAACTCTTGATGCAGAAACTTGAAATATGGCATAGTAATATAGCACCGTAACTTGCACATGTCTTGATAGCTAACACTAAAAAAATATTGATACGGAAATTCCCAAAAAAATACAACATATATAGTGGGATAATTACAATGCATATCTTATATCTATTGAAAAAGCTAGTAATGAGAGTTTCGAAAACACTTTTCATAATTTTAGGTAGTACATCTTCAGATACATACTACGAAACATGTAAGCAAATTTTATTTAGGAAGGAGGAATTCCAAAACCACAGAAAGTAAATTTATGAAAATCACATAAAGTTTTTTATAAAACTGTGAGAGTGATTCCAGACGTCATGGTTTTTAAGCCATCTACTATCATATATATACCTGACTCATCGTATCCTCCTTCCTTCCTCGCTTACCATTATATTAGGTGTTATTAAATATTAGTTGCACTACGAAGTCCATGTAACTGATCACTTATTATAAACATAGTAATTTTAATTAAAACGAAGTGGGGAACTCTCGACGCACGACTTAGACTCGCATTTAACTGGTTTATTTTACTTCTTAAGACACTATATTCTTAAGAAGAAAAGAATTCTTATAATGGAAAAATACATATTTCATTATGAAACATTTATTCAATAACTTTAAAATAACCTGAATTTTCTTAAAATTTCAATTTCACATAGGTAAACCGCGGCTCCCGGGAACAAACAGGGCCCGACTGATTATATTAATCTCATCACCTAAACATTCCCACAGATATTTTTGCCAAAAGAACTCAATTCCCTCTCATTCGCACTATTCGAGATTTGCTGAAGAAAATAAAGAATTAGATGTTTGAATTTTAAATTCAAGCTTTCTCTCTGCTTATCTGTCTCTTTCCTTAACTAAGAATTTACTGCTTTGAACATAGCCATAAAAGAATAATGTTTTAGACTATAGGTTAGTAATTAGCTATTGCAAAGGACATAAAAGAAAAAAAAATTACTACAAAATTACCATATACTTATGTCAAAATAATAATTTTCGCTAAATTTGGTAATTCCCAAAAAAATATATTTTTAAGGTTTCCACCGCCTTGTTTCTTTCGTTATCAATTAAAATTTGCAGACAAAATATTTGTTTACTGACAATTAGCTAATAGTTTATGTTCGTACATACAGCACTTATTGTTAAATTTTTTGAAATTGAATGAGACGAATATATTCTAAATCTGAGTCGATTTAAAAAAATTCCCATTTAAATCTAATGGATATAATTTGTCGAAAAGACAATACGAAAAATAATGGAAAACAGTTCTCAATATCACATGTAAAATATTTTTTCATGTTTCTGATCTACATACAATTTAAAAAACATTTATAAAACATTTTAAACACGTTAAAGTAATATGTTAAAAAACGTGGCATGGCTTTGTAGAATTTGGAAAAAAAACAAGTTATGCGTATTAACAGGAACGGACTGATTAACTTTTGATTGCGGATCTCACTCTTACTAACAATTAAATAAAACAAGTAATAAAGTCACAAGGAAAAAGCTAATTAAAAAAAATAAAATTATTTCCAATCGCTTGGCAAAAATAAACTGTAACTTTCTTGAAAAACTTTTTGTGTTAGTACATTTCAAACCTTTTTTTCGTAAACACAAACTGAATATTTATTAATATATTCCATTAAAAAAGAACTTATATTTATCATAGAAAACGAGCAGAAAATGTAGCAAATTTAATTTATTTTAATTCCACAGTTTCTTTCATTTTAGTAATCCATTCACGAAAACAAAGTCAGAAATTCTAGAAGGTTCCAGCATATGAACCGAATAAATTGAGGAAATCAATAAAATGTTAAAGAGATGGCAACAATGTTTGACCTACGCATATCACGTACCACCCACTCAGATACTTGTTGTGTTAATGTAAATAATGTTTCTAGATTTTGCCTTTTGACTTAATGTTAAAGTTCACCACTGAGTTTGCTTAGAAGTCTGCAGAAAAACGTTGCAGTAAATATTGTAGCATTGCAATAATAAATATATATATTTATATGTTTTCATATTATATATTATATTTATATATTATATATTTTCATAACAAAAAAATAAATAAAACATTTCAATAATTTCATATCCGACATTTTTTTTTAAATTTGTTTCTTAATTATCAAATAACCGCGATACAGTTTTGGCCAAAAAAGGAATACATTTTTTAATTTTATTATTAACTATTTTCGGGACATATTGTTTGATGGAATAAATTACGTGAAAGAAAAGAGATTATTTTACAACTCTTAGCGAAACTAAATACATAAATTTTGTCTAACATGAGATTATATTTTTTCTCGTGCAAACATTTTAACTTAATCATTTATATGCACAAGTTAATGTTGCGATGTTACTATTCAGAAATATAACAGAATATCCTTTACTACTGTTTTTTTTACATCGGAAAACAATACAATTTTCATTGAAAATTCATCTCACAGCATGTTTATGTATAAATTTTTATTACTTGAATTTATATATCAATTGAAAACTGAAATTTTTCCAACTTTAAGAGTTACTAACAGCTCCATTTTTTGAATAAAATTTGTACTAAAAGTAATGTTCTCGTATACCAGAATGAGACGGAAATAAAATTTTTCTTGAAGTTGTTTTTTCGCTTAATTCACTTTCAGGATCAATCTATATTCATAATTTATATATTATCGAATATTATCTCAGCTAATTCTCCTTTTCATCAAAGTAAAATGAAGAAACCAAAACAAAATGTATTACCTGCTCTAATTCTTCAGTCTTCAACGAGCTGAATGTCATTATTGACTTAAAAGATCACGCCTCTATGTTAGGCCTTTATTCACCTACGTCAGTATGAGCTCACGACAGGCGTAGAAGCCTAGTGAGGTATTAGTTAAATAAATTGAAAGCTCGCTTATAAGTTGCTTATACGACTTAAGTGTTCACGTTACTAGATTAATATTAGTCTCCTCACTATACAATAAAGAAGTTTGAGAAGTAATCTCTACCCGTTTACTGAAATATAGCCATTATACTTTGGTACGAAGGTTGTTCTAGTATTATTAAGAAAATGCGAAGTCAAATGTTTTCAGCATCATTTGAAAGTTACATAAAATGATTACATGAAAGAACAAACTTAATGTTGGCACTAAAATAATTCTGTATTCGTTCACTTTTGATCTGAATTTGTTTACAGGTTTCTGCGTCAGTCTGCTCTAACACATTTTATTTTAGTAAGCAACATTGAAATTTTAAAAGATTTTCCTAGAACTGTAAGCTTGTTTTGATTCTCCCTTTTGCACATCAAGTTTATAAGTGTATCAATAAATCCCGAAAAAGAAATTATATAAAGAGAAAATGGAATAATTTACAGAAAAAGTTTTGTGTACAATTGCATTGGTTTCAGTAACTACTGACGGACAATGTACTTTATATCGTCAACTTTAGTTAATACTCTAATATTATTGTATAGATGTTTTAGACATGCACGATCAGAAAACGTTTTTTTAATGATTAACTCATTATTTTAAGTCTTATTCCAAATTATTCCCTCTGTAAATTATATTAAATACCTAAGCAGTCTCTATTTCTTCCAAATATATTCTACGTGTTGATAATCGTGTGGCGGTAAAACACCGTACCTCAATAGCGCTTATTATGACACCACCGGTAGTTGATTGCATCTCATTAATAATAATAAATGGAATAGTTATTTTTGTTAAAATGGAACAGTATCCAAGCAAGGAATGGTAGAAACAAATTTTCCTCCGCCATTTCATGCTTCGCTCAGATTTTCCGCTCAGAAAATTATTGTATTTCACTAATAGCAAGGACGACAATTCGTCATTCAGTATAAAAATAATGGATATAATTGAATAAACTGCCGTATCTGCTACTCAGTGAATGACAATAATTATTTTCGTACACATTTTTCAGTTATATTTTGTGAAATAGGTGTAACATCTACCTGTCTTTTTCCTGAAACTTAACAAGAATTTAAAACAAAAAGATATAATGACAAGGACATTCATAAAAATCGACTGAGTACTATTGGTGTATATAATTTTTTTTACAGTTCAACTTTATTTCATCGCGGTATGGTAATTAACACTTTTTATATAAGGTAATTTTTCTTGTAAAAAAATAATAGTTTAAAAGAAATGTATTGGGAATCTTTAGGGAAGTGTTTTGCAATGTTCGTGCGTATTATTTTATAATCGGCGCACTATTTTTTGCGAAGACCGTTGTTGTATATATAATGCCGCTCAATATTTTATTGACTATTTCCCTACAGGAATGTTGCTTAAAATATAATACGGGAAAACTGATGCAATAAGCGTGTAAAAAAATTAATTATAATTTAAAAAAATATGTTTTAATGCTCTTTGTAAGGAACGTACTAAAAGACGGTTCGCGGTTTTACTAGTTATTTTCAAAATGAAGAAGGAATCATCTCCATTATTATTAGTGAACGGAGACAAAATTTTTCGAGTGGAAAATCTAAGCGGAGCGTAAAATTGCGGAGCATAATTTTCTCTGTTCCGTCATTCCTTGAGTGGATACTATTTCATTTAAATATTAAATGAGATATAATCAGCTATTGGTGGAGCCATAATAAGTGATATTGAGGTACGCAGCTGTACCACCACGCGATTATCAATCGATGGGGTATCCTTTAAAACAATTTTTTATATTTATTGAGATATATTACGTTTTTGAGAAGAAAATATGTTTGAATAGTAAGGTTTACTAAATGAAATTAATATTTTGCAAAAAGAGTCATTCTCGGTGTCTTTGAAAATTTAAAAAAGGAAGCTTAATAAACAATAGATGAGCAAAATAAATCTTATTTTTATCCGCGGCTTCGTTAGCGGAAAAAAACAAACATTTTGCAAAGCGTCTTTAGACGTTTGTTAGTCAACAATGACTAAGCAGTAATATTTATTTTTATTAAACTTATTATAGACATAGATAATCATTAAAATTAATGCAGATATTATACTTTTAGGTTGAAACTGGATGTTTTTGTTAAATAATAAAACCTATCAGACGATATAAAGTACAACACTTCCGCCATAATGGAAACTCACGCCAGGCAAACCGCCGAAAAAGCTAGTAAGATTACAATTTCTTTTGATGGCACAACCACAGTCAATCAAATACATTATATTTCGTGTACATAAAATTGGGTTCATAAAAACACTCGATTTTTTTTAAATCCCGGTGCGGAGAATTTTTTGACAGAAATATTTGATAAAATGGTCTCAAGAGTATTTCATATAAATGGTCCCTTCTCTTTCCGAAATTATTTAAAAAACAAGGTTTGTTTCTGAGCCTACAAAGGTTTAATTATAAGCCTACAAAAAGTCTGTATAAATCATATAGTTGATTTTCTTTTGAGATATTCACGATACATGTTTTTTCTCTTAATTACATTTTAGATTAGTTATAATTTAATATGTGTAAAGCTAGGAAGTCAATATTAGTGATAACTTATGGTAAGTAAAATAACTTCACTTCAATCGAGGTGCAGAAATCTCAATGCACGAGCCACAATCGTACTTGGGCATTTTTAAGGTTCACATCAATACTAAAACGAAGAAACCCCTAAACATCCCCTATATTTAACGTAAGAAAAATAAATAAAAGTTTAATAAATAAAAATCAATCAAGAAATGTAAAAATCGTAGATATTTTTATTTATTGAAAAAAATAATCTACGTGTTCTTATAACACTTCATTACCATCGCATATTAATAGAGTTATGACGCTATGACGAACGGACGGACAGATAAATATGTGGAAATTGTAAGGGTTTTAGTTTTTTACCAATTGGTTACTCAACCCTGAAATTATATTTAAAAATATTAATAAAATATTATGGAATCTGTCATAATTTCGAAAAGTTAGTTAATATTTAAATTAAAAATAGTTTAAAATAGTTATGCAAAATTAATAAGAGCTGAGTAAGCTATAGATTTCCTTTAAGCCTTTCATTAGTGTAGGTCACCCTAATACCAAATAATTAAGTTCTATTTCAACCAATAATTAACTAAAACCACTTTTAGGTTATTTGAGTTATTATTCGGATTAAATCGCCGAAAACTTATGATTGTATTTATATGCAGAGAAAAGCTTTCTTTGTTTGTTTATTTTTAAAGTTTGGCGTAAAAATAGTTTACAAAAATGATATAAATTACATACGTGACATATATAAATATATATATATATATATATATATATATATATATATGTATATATATATATATATACATATATAAATACATAAGATAGAGATAATGATTAATACACGATTTAAGTTAATGAAGTCAAGGTGCGCCGAATCTTTTTTGAGTTAAACTTTTGAAAAATTACAGTTATGTCAAAATATTTTACATTATTTTCGATTGTCGATTGTTGTGATCATTTTCTTGTAGCAATATTTCTTATTTATACAAATTAAACTGTTGTACCTACTTAAAAATAACATTTGAAAGAATATAGTGGAATGAAAAGAAGAGGACATATGGAGAATTGTTATTTCATAAGATTATATCACATAGTTACTCATCTAAAATAAAAAAGAACAATTTCACTGTTAAGAATACAGCTAATAAACACAGAGTGAATAATCATTTTACAAAAAAATCTATGCATTATTTCTCATCATCAATAGATTACCTATTACATCTTTCACAAATATAATCAATGTACCTACATTTCAAAATAATATTTCTAAGAACGTCCCACATACTCAGCTACATGTCATAAATTGGTTGAATATTGCTCGCAAAATTAGTAGCGCCTACTTTGTTAATTTGATACTACTTTTGTCTTATATAAAAAACGTGGTGTAGCTGGTAAAAGCAATTCTAACAAAAACGACTGTTTCAAAGCTTTGTACAATATTTTGTAAACAGACGCTTGTATTGAGAGAATGTTCATGACATAGCGCCAATATATTTTAAAAGACCTGTTCCAAACTTTTTTATAAGATTTTATTTCATAAATTTATAGGCGTTATTAACATAAACAATAATACAAAATTTAAGCTTTATAGCTGTATTATCATGTGAATTAAACGGTTGTGGCCTACAGATGGTGAGACAGACAAACGGTCATAAAAATTCTATAGAAAGATTATAAGGGTTTCTAGTTTGTTTATGGAAACTTTAAGACTATTAAATAAAAAACAGAAATGGTATTTTTTCGCCCCGACAGCCTGGTAAGGAGCAGCTAGTGTTGTAACTACTCAGTTCTTATTTTGATTGATACTTAACGAAAAGATAAATGGAAATTGACAGTAAATCACCCCTTAAGTCTCTTTGTAAGCTATATCTTTATAGATTCTCTCATTTATACATGGATTAAATGGCTGGGGCAAAGACGATCTTTCCCGTCGTCCAGAGTAACTAACGGATAACTTAGATTAGAGAGGACTTGATATAAATGGGAAAGCGAGATCAAAGTTGTGCCTTTTATCCATAGCTTTACGTTGATTCACGTCGCTTTACGTCGCGGAAACTGATTTTGGGCGTCACACACTATAGATATATAAATAGCATCCATTACTGGTCTTTTCCGGGTATATTTTCATTTAATCAAGGTTTGTCTCATTATTTTATGTAATAGGTGAGAGATAAGAGTCATGATAAATTGTGTTGTTGAATTGTGCTGATATTTCTTTGTAGGGCAAATAACAAGTTATGTGTGGCAAGTTAAAACCTTTAAAATACTGCACTTTCATAAATAATGAAATATCTTACAACTTAATACTCTATTACCGTGGTTGTATAGAACAAAAGGAAAACTGGAAAAAAAATATGATCACCCCATAATTTTTTCAGTTTATATTGATAAGTATGTATTTTTCCAGATATGTAAATAGTCTCACAGTCTGTATTTAGTTAAATCGACAATAATATTAGCGATACTAATAAAATTATTTGACGTATAATGTTAATCAATACAGTGGAAATATTTACGAGTAGTGATTAGACCATCCTAACTCGAAATTGTATTCTTATTTGTGTCACAACTTAGCATACGGCGGAACATAGTAAAATTACATGGACTAATATTTATTTTGAAAGACACACAGACACACACAGCCATGTACATATACACATGTTCTGAAATAAATACATCCACGTGTTCCGTTTCATTCTAATTTTCATCTGTTACTTCCGGTTTTATTCAACATTGAAAATTTTTTGTGCAAATTAAATCACAGCGATTCGTATATATATATATATATATATATATATATATATCGGCATATTTATGTATGTCGACAGTTGAAGAGCGTATTGCCTATTATTATAAGCATTACTCGTAAGTTAAAACTGATTGAAACAGTGACAGTTATTTTTTCCAACTTTTAAACTCTCATTTTGTAGTGCTTGATAACCAGAGTCCGGAAGAAATCCTTTTGCAGCAATGCTGTCTATTCGACTAACCGTCTGAAACTTCCAGCTGCTAACCAAAATAATTTATAGGCTTACATTTTATTCTTTCATTTGAAACAGAATATGGTATTGGAAATTTTACACAATTTGAATTTAGGCGGCGCCCATTTCCATATTTCCCACTATTTTTATCTTCGTAGATATGTTGGATGGCATTAGAAAGAACTTATGTAATATTTTAAGGATCATAATAATCCCATTCAATTATATATTCAGACACACATATAGAAACATATATATATATATATATATATATATATATATATATATATATGTATATGTATATATATATATATATGTATATGTATATATATATATATATATATATATATATATTATATATATATATATATATATATATATATATATATATATATATATGTATATAAACACGTACACAATAATCTCTGTGCAAAAAATAACGTACAATTTCCACATTATTTTTGCACAGAGGTAATTGGCGGGTGGGGAAATTACATAAGTTACTTTTTATCTTAGGGGCTCCATTCTTCGGAAAATTCTTATTTGATCCTGAAAAATGTCATAAGCGAAAAAACGAAGCAAAATTGTAACGGGCAAAACATTGATATAATTTTTTTGAAAATTACTAATATATAGCAACGCAATTTAAATGAGGTACACGATCACTCCTTTTCATTCCTAACTTGAAATGAATATGTATTATAAGGTCTGCAAAATAAAGGCTTATTATTTAATTTCCTTCAAAATTTTATTAATCTAACCATGCGAGCGAAACCGCCGGAAAAAACAAGTATAGAATATAACCATGAAACTGTTACACAAGGGCGCTAAAGAAAAAGGGAATTTTCTCTAAACTACCTATAATATCATGATAATAATTAATCGAGACTAAATCATACCTTAAAAGACATTGAAATAAATTATTGATGTAAGTTTAAGCCATGTCTCGAACAAAAGTTTTTAGATATAACCATCAACGATTAGCTACTCCTCAACTCATATAAAATACCGCAAATAACAAATGTAGCAGTGTTTATTGGATACGAAACGTTTGTAACACTGCATAAAATAAGAAAAATACTCTCCACCGTACCGGCATGGCTTATTTGTTATCTCTTTTCATTACTTACAATTAAATGAAACTACGTGATAAAGTATTATTTCTACTTTCTTTAAGTTCTTTACGACGACCTAGGTTTCGTTGTATTACAACATCTTCGGGTGGGCTGTGATCAAGCACTGTAAATAATGAATTTCTACAAAATTAACGCCAAATTATATTCAATCTTTTCATTACTTTAGATCTTCTCCCATGTAAAGAAATTCTCTGAACCTTGATGTTTTCAAGAATGGTCTAAAAAAATCCCCACCTCCCCTTTTCTAATTACTAATTACTTAATTTTAACGTTTTGTTACAAAATTTGTTTTTCTGTTTGGTTGTATTTATGACTGCTTTGATAATTTTATAAATATGTTTATTAGTTTCGCTAAAATATTTTTCAATTTTTACAATATTAATGCTATTCATAAATTTGCTGCGATGATTAGGAAATATTAATTTAATAATAACAGGAAAACCACGTGGATACAAATCTGCATGTATCAAAATAATAAGCAAAACCGATAAAGTATGTGTCGAAAACTTAAAAAACCTATAGCGTTAATACAAATTGAACGAATTCATTTTAATTTAAATTTCGAATTTTAAAATAATGTGTACTTAAAATTTTTAAATATTTTTTAAATGCATGGTTGTAAAATTAGATAGAAAGAGAAATATTGCATATAATTTTGAAACTTAATATTTTTGAAACGGGATTTAAAAATTAAAAAATGATAATTGAACTTCAATTTTATTTTCAAAACTCTGTCCAGTAATATTTTGCTCGAAGGTGTACGTGAAAAATATTCATTTCTTTTTTCATATCCCAGGAAGAAACATTCATTTTTAAATTTTGTAATGCATCAAAATTAATTTTACTATCTGATACAAATTGGACATTTTTTAATTATGTTAAAAAAGTTCACGAAAACATCTGACATAAAAGTTAAACGACTAACTTAAAATGAAAAGTAAACGAATAATACAGCACACAGTTTAAACAAAATTTCCATTTACCCGTTCAGAGCCGCTGCTTTGAAATTTTACAAAAAAGTTTTTCTAATTTCAATGTTTCTCAAACCCACACTAATTTTTTACTTCTCTTACTTATAAAACGAAGTCATATATATATATATATATATATATATATATATATATATATATATATATGTACACATGTAATTTATATATATATACATATACATATACATATATATATATATATATATATATATATATATATGTATATGTGTGTGTGTGTGTATGTGTGTGTTTTTTAACTGGCGATATAAACTTTAACCATTGCCTTACTGTTTGACTGAGAAAAAAAGACTCATAACTGAAACAAATTTTTAAACTAATTTTAGAGTTCTGGGACTCGAA
The DNA here is from genome assembly GCA_039881145.1 of Druceiella hillmani. Classification (NCBI taxonomy): domain Eukaryota; kingdom Metazoa; phylum Arthropoda; class Insecta; order Lepidoptera; family Hepialidae; genus Druceiella; species Druceiella hillmani. Next base: position 3,219,839 of record JAYKKI010000138.1, read on the forward strand.
AGAAAAACTAAATTTTTATAGTATATTTCAGGTGTCTGTCCGTCACAGTTGTTTTTCTCAGAAACTACTTAATATAGAAGCAAAGTTTTACGTAATAATAAAACATATCAACCTGAACGTATCTTAATAACTAAAACCAAAAATATTTATGTGGAAATTTTACAGAGGCAGATTAAACGCTCAATTTTTTTTTTCAATTCTTAAATGGTTTGCGGTTCAATCCTTATACAGTGTATTAAAAGACCTAGTTATAAGGGTCTTAAAGTTATTGTTGTTTTTAATTTGCGTGTATAATATCAGAGGAGAAATACGTATAATAGGCAAAAAATATGTTTCCCTTTAATACACAAACTACTAAATCTAGAATTAAGAAAAAATATGAGTTTTTAGAAGACCATTAAATGCTGAGAAAGTATACTCCGACGATGCTAGATACGATACTTATTGAATTATATGTTATATTTTATAACGGTGAAAGGTAAAATAGGTGATAAGTTATTATTTTACATTATGAAAAACCATTATTTTTAAATAGTTCAATAGAAATAGACCCTTAAATATTCATAAGGACCTAAATTTTTATGGGATCTTACTAGAGAAAGTTCCGCTTATGCTTGACAGATTTTTGTATATATGTAGATTTTACATAATCACATATGATCAAACAATCTACTTGACTTACACTGTAAAATATTTTCCTGTCAACATCATTTATTCGTAAATAAACAAAATACAAAATATTTTTAAGACTTCGCTGCTACTGAAACTGTCTTTATGTATAGTTCTCTATTATATAGTATACAAGACATAGATCTACTTATTAAGGACACTACGAAAATGAATTTTTTTTTATTAACAAAATATGTAATCGAAGAATGACATCATATTAAAAGACTCAGGTCAATTCATTTATACGACCCTAACTCAAAGTTTTAAAATGTGCGGTGTTATTCTTAATGTTAGATCTGTCGTAAATTTGAAAATAGAGAACCATAATTGTAAATATTCACTTTGCTTCAATTTTTCATTTACAGGTGGAAAAAATTGAAATCGAGTGTTTAAAATACTCATAAAACTGTTTATAGTTATAAACCCCCCCAAAAATAGATATAATCTTGACACCGCACTAATGTTTATAAATATTTCTCTCTGTACCCACAATTCAACACAACGTCATATACTAATTTCAATACTATAATGGATATATAAAATTATTTACGAGTACATTTATAGATTCTAAAGATTTTATAAACAACTCTAAATGAAAACTGCGTGTATTTTGACGTCAAACATCGTCGTTATAATCACCCTTCGACCACGACAGGTAACCTTCAAACGAGGTCAGGAAACAAAACCCACCCTTGTGTATATAATAAATATAATAGTATACCAAAATTCATGGTCAATAGAATTATCAATTAAAATGCATCACACCTTGAAGAACGTACGCGTACTACACAAGCACTTGTTAATTTACGCTTATTGAAGATGGCATAACATTATATATATATATTTATAATATTTACAATATAATTACACTTCGCTATTTGAGGATTTACTATTCATGGTTTTGAGTATTAGAGTTTCGTGTTTTTCGAAACTGAAAAAGCTAGGACAAGTTATCGACAGAAAATTAAGATTTAGGTAACATTTTGGTACAAATTTTGTGCAATGTCGGTACAATAATCCTTCGCTATCCATATATTTACTACTGGCGGTTTGAAAATTCATGGTTCATGATTTTAGAAATTGTATTTAATAAATATCGGCTGGGATAGTATTTACATAAACAAAGGAACTTAATATGTTGACAGAAATATATTATAAAGATGAATCGAAATAAGGAAAATTACAGTCCATCAGATATCCTTGTTAACCTAAAGGAGGCTGGTAAATATTTGCCGCGGTCAACAATTAAAGCGTATTGAAGAATTAATTGGGTACACTAAGTTAATGATAACTCTGTTGTTATCAATTTTTTTAGTGGTTTTATACTAAATATATAATAATATCCATTATACCTCTTTTTCTATTGGGTGACACCTAATGTAAACGAGCTAACAAAAAACTGTTGTTCGCGATGACTTTTAGGAACTTAACTAACGAATAGCAATTGTATTAGGTTTGTTTTAGAATTTAGCAACGTGCATAGTGAAGGAATACACGCAGTAAGCGATGTTGTGTTTAGAAACAATGGGAGTGTAGAGAAATTCAGAATATAATTCAAGACCATGAGCCAAGCAAAAGACCTAAGGTTTTTTGTCCAAAATTGAGATTAGAATTAAGTGCCTGCTAGAATTGTTCAAAGTATCGAAAAGAACATATTAAATCTACGAACAATTCAAATTAATGTAATTTGCTACTTCCATCAACATCTGTTCTGCAAGTTATGGCTAAAGAATCGTATCTTATCGATAAATAATGGTAATTATCGCGATCGTTCACGATTTCCCCAATTACAAATTACTTACACTCACGATTTTATTGACAACCCATTACAGAACATATTAGGTCTACCTTCAAACATCTCGTTGTCTTCGCTTCTTGGTCACGCACGCTCATAGCGCGTCTCGTCGATGACAATTCGTGTTCCTATCAGAGCAAAAAACCAATAAATGAGTTACAGCCAACCACTAGAATGATGGAGATATTCCAGAGAGTGATGCGATGATAGACTTTTATTGTTAGGGTGTGTAGGTACTCAGCACAGTAATAGTTAGAGAATACGTAGTGTGATGAAACCGTTTCTTCTACAAGAAATTCTTATAACGTTTTAAGTTTCCATCACCGTTTCATATTCTATTGTTATCTTGTATTTTTAATTATCATAATAATTTTTCTAAGTATATGTACATATCCAGAATGTCAAATACGTGACTAAATTAAATTTAAAACCAATCGAAGGCAAGATAGCACGAATTTAGTGTGCTAATTACAACATAGCCAAGTTTAATTTGTTTAGTGTTCGTTAGTCAAGTGTACGTAAATAATTAGGAAATTTACGTTTTATAAAACGTACAAATAAGGCATGAATTCTAAAACATAACGCTATTCGTAGCCTAACTCTCAAGCCCTGCCAACGAGCATTGGGTTATATATCCTTGATATTCTATAATTTTATCTTCTGCTCATTATTCTTAAGCAACATGCCACATTTACGAAATACCTTTTATAGAATTAAATTGTTAGAATTAGTTTACTTTTATAGAATTAAATCGACTATCTCCTTTTGATCGAAAACTTTTATATATAAGTAAATTTTGCATAAAACTAATAAAAAGCGACAGAATATTTTATCAAAGTAAATACAGTTTTAAAGCCATGCTACATTTACTTTCTCGCCATACATTTGCACACTTATTTTATGGCCCCTATTTTCTTGGGAAATGTGTAAAGGAGACATCTCCTTTAAACATTTCCCAAGAAAATAGGTGCCATAATTGTACTTTTTATAATTCACCTTTCCAACTATTTTGATTGCTGAGTACGCAACGATTACAATCATAACTATTACAATTATCGTTCGATAGCAAGATATTATTAAACACAAAACAATCCCAATTATACAAAACACCATTTGAATTAATTATTGCCTCCCAGTTTCTATTGAATGCATTCTATTTGAAAGCTGTGACAAATTTATTTCTTTTTCCAAGTTCGTTTTCATATTTTATACTACTTTTGTTGTTGAAATGGAATAGTGGCAGAATAATGCCTCTTTTTGAAAAACATCTTGTCATGAAAATATAATAAAGCTTTTAATATTATATGTGCTTTTGTCATTGCTTCATTCATATCAACGGATTCTGAAAAACAAATGGCCGATATGTTACTTTATAAGGAATTCAAAAATATGCTACGATTATAACTAAATATATTCATCATTCACTAGCATGTTGCTAGACCTGACTATTGCTCACGTTTCTCGCAATATTCGTTTTTTGTTCACAATACTAGAATTATTAATATATTTTAATAATTCTTTTAGAAACGTTGTCGATAGTTCCAGGATTACTATATATGGAATAAATGGGCCAATGTACACATGGTCGATGACAGTTAGTGCTGAAACCTCAAATGCATCATACAAAAAGAAATTGACTTAAATCGATTCAAAGTATAGTTTCTTCTACTTTATGAGTGTATAACGGGTTATCTTATAATAGTTCCTTTCCCGTTTTGGAAAAAGCGCCTAACAAATCAAGAGATATGTCAATTTATCTGCATCAAACCCAATTATTTCCTACATTGGAAATTCCTTTTGATTGAATGTCAATGTATATGTATAAAACTATTGACAATAAAATAAATATAAGAGCGCGGCAGAATCTAATTTATCGTAGTCCCGCTTTATTATTTTTCAAGGTTTCACTAACAGTGTAATTTAATTACAGTATATAGAAAAGAAATCAACTTCTAAGTCTACTCTTTAGTTTTCCTAAAATCACTAAGCCGACTAAAATATACAGATATATGTTTTCTACAACTCTCTGTAGGAATAGTTGTTATTCTGATATGAAAATATGAAGATAATAGTATTATTTCAACTTTTGTAGTGATCACTGGTTCAACTTTTATAAGGTAAACGTTGGAAAATTGATCAAAAAACTATTAAACACTTTTCAGTGCTCTGTAATGAAAAAAATATTTATAATTTATGCAAGTAAATAGTGAAATTATAATTCTATATTACTGAAAATGTATAATTTCGTAATAGTATCTACAACTTTAGAGCATGAAATTTAACAAATGTATGTTTCATATTTAAATATTGATTAATATGCGTCAAAATTTCATCGAAAAAAATGGTCATGCAATACAGGTGGAAAACATTTTCTTCTGTTTTCTAAATACTTTTTTATGTTCATGTTTTTAAAAGATATGCAAAAGTTCGACATACAATTCATTAGAAGTTTCGACTAAAATAATTTTAAATAGCTTGCATTAACAATTTTTAGAGATAAAGATAACTACGTATTCTTGAATTGTAAGTTTCTCATTGCGCCTTATTTTTTGCTTTGCAATTAGCTAATTTCTTGAACCAAAAATATTAAGACATGTAACAAATCATTGATTTTATCTCAAATACTCTATCAGAAAAATAACTTAAGATAATAAAATGAACTACATAAGCTGTTTAACCATAATATTACGGACACAGGAAAATGTTTGAGGTCTTTAAAAAAGCCTTCTTGTTCAAAGTGAGAAAAATATCAGTAACTGTCAATTACTCGACAAACAATCCAGTACAATTATTCTTGCAAAGCTAAAATTTAGAAAAAATGTATATATAATTTTCATGATGGTGAGAACTGCATTCAAAAAGTCAATTTACATTCAAACTTAATAGAGACAAGAATTCACCACTGATTAAGTGAATACTAACATAATTGTTTAATGTTTTGATTTAAGCAATCGCTGTGACCCTATACTTTTATGCGCGAAAGTAAAAGCATATAATCTATTTCCGGACAACGATATTCATAATTGAAGATTTTGCCAATTGGATAGTGAGTGGGATATTAACCGGGTGACTTTGACGCTAATGGATTTCAGTATAACTGGATTTCCCATTCCTGGTTTCTTCTCGCAAAATTATTTCACTTCAAAATTGTTTAAATTTAAAACATCATTCTTTTGAGATCAAAAAAATTTTCATGTAAGGCCCAAATTACAATAAATTGTAACCAATTGTATAATATAAGTTTCCTTCTACTTTTTAAATCTTAAATAAAATTGTAATAGTCAACAAATTAAAATCTTCCGCTCCACGATTATGTCAGGAATTAAAAATTGGAACTAATGATATTTGGCGGCTTATGCAAACTAATTTTAACATAAATTAACTCCTTTCAAGAACGAATACTTTCGAACAATTGTAGAAATATAAATTGTAACTATTAGGAATAAATGTAAAAGAAAAGGCAAGTATAGCGCATAAAGGTAGTAATCTCAGTTTTTCAGCAGATGAAATATTTAAAAAAATAACATAATTTTAAATATAGTGTAATTTTCGTTCCCACCTTAACAATGTAATTCGATAGTTAGGTCACACTGCATAATTGAGAAAAAATATACAAATTTTGCTTTTGCAATATTTCACCCGGGAACTGAGAGACAGAAACACCTCATTGTTGTCACTAAGAAGAAAAATTTAGTTACTTGTCATGTTACCCGTAAAAACGTGACTTCATTTTTTGCAGGGGCACCCTTTAACTCACTTTGGAAAGCCTTAATATTACAGACGTGTTTAAAAAGATCGAAACTTGAATGTTATTTTAGTCACTAATACTTGTTCCAGGTTTTGTGGTATTGCGACCCGTATGTGCGTTTCTCACATGTCGAATAAACCAATTATATTTCTTGGGCGAATATAATAATGAAAAAAAATCACCGAAAAGAGATGTAAATTCGCGTGGTAAATATGTAAAAATAAGTAGAAAGAGTTAATGAGAGTATATTTAAATAAATTTTATTCATTTGTCTTTCTATACTTATGTATATCTATAAATACGTGTATATATATATATATATATATATATATATATACATATATATATATATATATATATATATATATATATATATATATATGCATATATACATATACATATATATATATATATATATATATATATATATATATATATATATATATACATATATATACACATGTGCATATTTTTTGCTAGGTTACCAACGTTTACTCGATCTGTAAGAAATCTCGCTTTGTCTCACTCCAGCATACTAATTTTTACTCGTAAAATATTAAACATTTTCAGACACTACAATTTCTACTATTTCCAACTAAGGAAAGACGTTATTTCCATGAAAAGTCGTGTCGATTAATAAAGTCACCGATTTCACATCAAATACTTTGAAAAATCTCTTATCCTTCGTGCTTTACCGTACGAGCTTCAACTCTGGTAGAACTTAATTTTACCGTAACTCTTCAATAAATATCAGTAATTAACTGCTAATTATACATAAAACAATGCAACAAAAGAGTAATTTCCTCCAGTAAATGAAAAAAATGTATATTGAAAGTTATTGTCTCCAAATCGTAAGTTCATTTGCTTATTAGTTATTTTATGCGGCTGAATTTGTCTTCACTAACAATATATGCATCTTAAAAATACACTTAACAGGCACAAAATTACTTATACATATGCTTAAACCGAATCACTGTGATAGTTTTAGCATTAGGTTTTAAGCCCGTTTGCTATCATATGCGCAATATTTGAAAATCAAATCAGTCAGACAATATGGGATCGGGACAAGTGGTATTATTTCTACTCGATCCCAAAAACGCCCTTGGTGCAAAATTTCCTATGATAAATTCAATGTACAAAGTCACTTTCTCGCAGACAAATAATTCTGTATAATACTAGGAGTACGGCGCCGTTTCTAAAATTATTGATAATAATATTGGAAATATCGATAATCATATTATATATGTAAATCGATAATTATATTGGAAATGCTGCCTTCCCCTGCTCCCAGACACTGAAAGTCTCCGTTCCTTTCGCCAAAAGACATCGGCCGTCAGATTCTAGGGTATCTTGGCAGGATTATCCAAAGTAATCAGTCAATGAATAAACCTGTCTCTCTACCTTGCATCCTTTAAACAGTGTTTCCTGGTTACCTTCACATTTTATCACTACTACCCTTCTACAAACGGTAATGATATGTAACTTATAATATTTTTTCATGGAGGGGCTTTCTAAAACAAAAACAATTTTTGCAATCAGATCCTGGCTCCAAAGATTAGAAAGATCAAACAACATTTTTTGCTTTGTGCATCAGTGTAGATTTATAGCAATTAAATTTTGCAGTAGGTTTTTTTTTAGAAGGCTAACACTTGCATTAATTACAGTAAGAATAGGATAAAAGGAATTGTATATTGTAACTGCTCAAATATTATTAGCTAATGAATTTTAAATTTTAGTAAATCGATCTCTCTTGATGAAAATTAAAACAAGGCTGATTAAACCTCGTTTGGCATAGATATCTAAAAAAATATTTACGTTAAAAACGATGGTTGGAATAAGTTACTACCGAAGTAAAGTCACAAACAAATATGTAAAGTATTACGGACCAAGTGCTCCAGAAATATTTTTATTTCAAAAAGCAATACGTAAATAAACAGGAGAGACAAGAGTAAACAACTGCGCAAACAAAGTGGAGAGATATGGATTAGGACTTTGAAGACTCCCAAATACGTCAATATCTTCAAAGTTAGACAAACATATATTTATTTGAAGCAAAGAAAATTTTACGAATCCAATTTATTTTAAAAAATCTTGTGCGTACTTTTTTTTAGACATATTTTAAATTGTATATTCATTCATCAAAATAACATTACAGGAATATTGTGCATTGAATGTCAATAATGGTAACAGATGCCGATAAATTTATTCTTCATTTAGAGTAAAAGTTTCATACAGGAACAATTATAATCGATATATGATCATAAGGTATATTTATAATTAACTGATTCAGGTATTGAATAACTGATGAAAAATATCGTCAAAATACTTGAGGATCCTAGTCAAAAAATTTGTCTAGTATGTATTGTATTGTTTTAATTTATTGTTTTGACTAAGAATATATTTGAAAATAAAGCTTACTTACTTAAAATAAGAAACATGTTCAAAAATTCAACGTTCGATCTTTAAAAACTTAAATTCGTAAGTTTATATTTACGAGGCAAAATTTGCTGCCCAGATAAATTTCGTAGATTTGTTTCCGTTTCGATCTCATCTATTTTGGGGAACTGCATTTTAATATCCCGTAAATCTTAAAAATTGCCTCCTTAGAAGATTGCTTGTATGTAAGTTATCAATAAATATAAGTAGTAAATAAATAAACAAGTAAATATTCCTGCTCCCGATCATGCAATATGTTTTATAATAAGCAGTTATTTATTATAAAAAATATTTGCAACGTGTCATAAAATATTTACAACGATAAAATGAAGCCCCCACTTCATGGTGGGGAGTTAACAACATTAAGATAAAATTATGCAACTGCTAATCGATAGAGGATTATTGCGATACATACCCATGTGTCGATGTGGTCGGACATGATATCAGACGTGAACAATAATTTCATTTAGTCAGCTTTAAAACATTAGCATGAAAAAATATATTTGGAAGGCCCTAAAACGTTAATGTAACATATTTTCTAATCTACTGTTTTCAACGTAATGAAATTTTTTCTTACTAAGTTGAAACAATTCTATAATATTGACATTGAATTTAATGCAGGTAATATGTTCCTACAGAGTTTTCTATGTAGTTTAATTGATAATCCTTTACAACATCTCTCAAGAAAACTAATATTAATGTTAGAGAGTTGCAATAACGAATATATCAGTCGTATAATAACGAGATGTTTCCCTCAAAATTCACGTTTCTGAAGTAAATTCCGAAGTAAATTAATTCGTAGATACGTCAGTTAACGTAATCTTTTATTTTCGACTATGTGTCTTTCATGACGTATTACTATGCCACAGACTATACTATCATCGGACAGCTGATTTGAAACTTGCCCCATGAACTTTCTCGTGATTCATATATAATAAGATATGTATGTTGACTAATGGTTTCGAGTTTAGATGGACAGTATAATTAAGTACCAAGAAAATTTAGAATATTATAAAATCGGAAATTCTTGCCCAACTTATTTGTCATAAGTAATCGCTAGTGTGAACTTCGTAGTGCAATAAATATTTAATAATATCGAATATACTGAAATGGATTGAGACATATTTATTGTGCATATATTATATAATATCGCGAAAACTATGATGTCTAGAATTATCGCTATAACTTTTCTACAATATTTTCGTAGGTTTCTAAAAACTCTCATCTTGTTCATAATTTTAGGTTCAATTATTTAAACGGAAGAAACTTTTTTTCATATTTATCAATATATCTCTGAAGACATACTACTTAAAATTGTGAAAAGAAAATTTGAGAAACTCATGACTGAGCCTTTCGAACCCCATCCGATACGACTTATAGAATTAAAAACAATCGGGTACATAATTTGGTCCCCTAAAATTTCTACATAAATATTTTTTATTGTACTTGTAGCTGTTGGGATGTTTGCAGGTTATTTGGTTACTTGGCATTATAACCCGCACATATCTTTGCTAACCATCTGTCGCAGCCAGTTTTTGAGGAAAACGGTAGAAGAGCAGACAGAGGCCAGAAGCTGCATCCGTTTGAGTCGCTAACTGATGTTTAGAAGAATTTTAATAATGTGCGATCATATTTCCATTTTACCTTGCAAATGTTATTTATTCCTTTTTTTGACTGTTTTAAGTTTACACTCATCACTCCATTTGGTTACTGAAAACTCGGTTGTAGATTTTAATGTACTTACAAATACATCTAATTTTTATACATCTTGTTTCATTATTTTAATTGTAAAATTAGTCATAATTCATCTTTCAGTGGATGGTAGTGAATTTAACAAAACCTAACAAGTAATTCTAAAAGTGAGACAAAGAAATCTAGAATATCTGGAAATTTTAGGTAAGACTCGAAACCTTTAAAAATTACAATAAGGAAAAACATGAGGAAAATAATTTATAATATTGATTAAAATATAAAGCATATTTTCAATTCAAAATGAAACTTTAAATGACACCAGCACAGTGTTTAAACTCAATTTATAAATAAACATTTTAAAATCAGATCATAAATCGTTTTTCTCCCTTCACTTGTATCCTGTATAACTTTCTGGAAACATATTTCTTGCAAACAGATTTCCTACAAAAAACCTAAAAGATCTCAAGTGCCACGAAAATAGAAGCTCTCACAATTTCGAAGGAAATTTATTACACAAATCATCATGAAGCCGATATTTGTCATAGACCATCTGGTTCTCTACGAAATGTGGTCGAGAATTATTGGAATAGTGGATTTGTCGATAAGAAAAATGGAAACTGTAGGAAAACGAGAGGTAAAACTCCGTCGATCGAATAGGAAAATAATGTCACTTTATTTGCCCAATGACTCTCGAGGCCTGCCGTGAAAAGGAATAATATTTTTTCAAGATTTATTGTAGTACATAGAACTGGATATTGGTGAAAGTTATAATATTTTTCATTTGTACTGAGACGTAATCGAAGGATGAAACCTAAGGTTTTTTGCATAAACTAGTTTTCCTTTGTTTAATTGAAAGAAAATTTGCATGTTATATTTGTTTTATAATAAATCGATGTAACAAAATGTCTCCAATTGTAATTTTTGCAACAAACCATTTTTTAAACAAAGTTTTTTTAGCTTAATTCGTTTCTTCCGTATGCAAATATTTACTATTAAAATATTAACCAATATTTGTAATTGTTACAAGAGAAGAACCATTATAATTTTTAAATATTTTGATTTTATAAATACTACTAATAAATTTATATGCTGCTTCGATAGCATTTAATTCATTAAGGCACATTATACCTCCCTAAGATTTATGTAAAACATTTTGCATTTTACGGATGACCTTTCCTTGATTGTACCGTAATAATTCCCTTCAATTGCTCAAAATAGTAAAAAAATAAATGATACAACTATGCTGCACAAATATTCTCCTGAAAGTTTGACTACCGAGTTTATAAAGTATTTGTATTATTAGAGTAGGGGCAGAGTAAAGCATTGCACCAGCAATTTAAATTTTATTAAAAAACGATAACGAGATAGTAAGATTTATTGGCTGGGTGCGGATTGCAAAGAATGCATTTCATATATAATTTAAAATAGACAACAAGGAAAAATTTGCAAATGATCTCACTGAAGTAGTCATTTTTAAATTACTGAGAATAAACTACGGATATGCTATAGAGAATGAAAACATTTGTTTTCGAAAAAGTTGTTTACTTTCTTTTAAAAAACAAAGTAATTATACGTGGGAAATGGTGGTTAGATATATATTTAAGACACACCTTAATTTTAATCAATGGAGCGATTTAAAAATTAAACCATTTTTAAGCTGTTATAACTTTGAAGTCAGTTTTTATTTTATTTTCCCTTAAAACTAAAAGAACTGTGGATAATTGGAATGGTGTTTAAAACGTAAATGAAGGAAAAATCTATTTATGCTTATTTTGAATTGCTTAATTTTCATGAGGTTATTTGTAGTTTATTACGTGAATTAACCCGTTCGGCTTGGGCCGTCCAAAAATGGGACATTATACACAGATGCAGTTTTTGTGGTTTTCTGATATACCTATGGTATACACTTAATTCATTAAAGGGGTGCTCAACGGTTTAATTATTGTCAAGTGCAGAAATGTATGGCGTATACTTGAAACAGAAAAACGCTTACAATATGTAACTTCGAATGATAATTGTCCATGTATATTACGAAACTTTAAAATTAAATTGTCATGTATTTACTTTATAATATTAATGAAGCTTTAAACTATATATAGTAAATGAGCTACATCAAACTTTTGTGCTTTCACTTCTACTACAACCTTTCAAAATTTAATCGAATCGATCGATTTTTGTTATTAGGAAACTACAGGAATAAAAATAAATAAATACATTCATGTAAACTATGGAATAATCCAATGAATATAGAAATAAATAAAATATAGAGAATAAAAATTAGTGTCTCGATCTATTGTCTACAATACCACAGACAGTAGGTAATATTGGAAACAGTCGACATTGGAGAAGAATGCTGCGTATACAATGGACTGCAAAAAAACAAATAAATCCATACTGGACTAACTTCAAATTGAGACAAAATTATCGACCACCTGTTACCAACAAATTTCCTATTACTTTGGCCACATAGCTTGTAGATAGCCTGTCAATCTGGGTATTATGAAAATCTGGTTTATTAATGAAATAAGTACGTAATATATCTGTAAAAATAACACTACAAGCAAACTTGATTGATTTTCTTATGCAAATTGATAGCTGTCGCTACCAGTAACCTCTTGGACTCTTTCTCTTCCAATCATTTATATTACTAATATCGTATATATGCAATTATACCTGGAAATATGAGTTGCTATTTGTAACAAAACACGTCTCCCGATCCAAGCGTCCCCTTTTCACAATTTCCCTCAAAAAATAAATGCAAATAAAATATTTGGTAGCAAGTTACAACGCCTTTTATAATGATTAATGTACGTTATGAAGATGAAGAAAAAGTTCTTACACGAAATTCTATTTACAGGATATAAGTCAAGTTCATACTCAAATAAATCTTCACCGTTCCCAAAAAAGGTACAAGGGTTTACAAAAGAACATCTTTGCTAATAACCCACCTGAAGATGTTGTAATACAATGAAACCTAGGTCGTGGTAAAGAACTTACAGAAAGTAGAAATAATACTACATCACGGAGTTTCATTTAATTGTTAATCGTGGATGTAAAGCTTCCTTTCAATGTAATTCTTTTATAATACGTATTACAATACAATAAATATTCGAATACAATGAATACGCATGTGTTCGCAAAACAAATGTTAGTCGCATTAGTCGTAAGTTTCAAATAATTTAATTTCGCAATTCCATACATTGCGACGAATACACGTATGTATCATTATTTTGTTATATAAAACTACAAACAACTCAATGTTTTATATTATGTTAAGTCTTGAATAACCCAATAAAACAAAATTAGTTTCTTCAATAATAGATTATATTAAATCCCTTATTTCTTTTAATTCTCTACTGCCATTCTTTTAATCTCAAAATCGCCAACTCTCAAAATCGACGAAAAATCCAATATACACGTTAACATTTCGATAAACGTTTTTATTTCACGGTCTATTTCTTTATGAAAAGTTTACAAAAAATTTAAATTTAAATTTTTTTAGGCAATTGGTATAATTTAAAGTGTTGGTGTAATTTTAAGTGACTAAATATAGTCTAATTTAAAGTTTTTTATGAAAAATTGCGGATATTTTATTTTTCTTCAAATTTTTATGTGATCGTAATCTCGCAACACTTCATTTGTTAGCTTTTTCTCTGGTTACGTTACAACACATTACAAGTGTCAAATATATTTTATTACTTACAGGTATGCAATGAATACAACGCATACGTAAAATTTGCTGTATTCAAAAGTATATGAACTGAAAAATACTGTTGTATTTAACTCATATATTTGTCATAAAAACTTAATTGTAAGAAGATAAAAGGTTATTTACATAAGATCTTGTATGTAAGCAAAAAGCCGCATAGGTCTTGAATTGCACGTGTTTTTAATACTGGAGTAAAAAAGAATCTGACTTTCAATAATATTTATGAAAAACTTGGTGAGTTAATTTTTTTTATCACGGTGACCCGCTTTCACAAGACAATACTTAAAATATCAATCTCCCTAAGTAATGGATTTCCATCAATTTGCGTAACCATAATAAACTATTAAATACATTTAAGTCCGTTAACTATCGGGATTAATAAGTACATATTTTAAAAGTTTTATTTTTTGCTTTGCCTATAGTTTTTTACTATTAATTTGTATTTGTAAAGCATTACTTGTTCGCACCCCCCCCCTCACCTTTCCCATTGCTACGTACCGCTGTTATATGCTCTTGTTGCTATGTGAAGGTGCGCTATTTATTTTCAATTTGCATCAGAGGATATTTTTCATATTTATTATCAGAAGAGATTTAATACACAGATTTTTAGACAAACAATTTTTTTCTTGGGAAAACGGGTAACGGAATATTACATGGCGTTTAAAGTGTTAATAATATGAAGTTCGAAGAAAATCTTACAACGAAAATCTGACTAGTTTATATGCGATAAAATTAGACATACTCTCATAATTCTAATAACGTATTCATATTTACATTTCTGAAACGTTCAGAACAATTTCGCATTTGACTGTGATTTATTTTTATTTCCGAAAATATTATATTCCATATTATATCTATGCATACATATAATAAAATAGCATAGACCAAGTCTATGTACGCATCACGTATAGACTGAATTTTATTGAAAATATATAAATTTTCTTTCGGTTAATTATGTTTTTATTAACAATTTCTTCTAGTCAACCTACGTAAAATAAGAAATATTGTGTAAAATACAATAGTTTATGTGTGAAAGTAAATGAAACAATAATGGCGAAAAACATGATATAAAATGTGTACTCCACGTATAAAACACAAAAAATATTAAAGCTTATTATCATCTAAGTATTTATCTTAAATAAATTATATTTTATGTAGCCAAATAAATACAAATTCCAAATATTATTAATATCTCTTAACATTCAGTTTATCCCTGGATATTATAGTCAAAAAATAATATACGAGTAGATACGATACGATAAAGTGATAAGTGATAATAAATACAGCGACGAAATGCAAATAATTTAATTTTTTATAATTTTTCACTGTAATTGT
The DNA here is from genome assembly GCA_039881145.1 of Druceiella hillmani. Classification (NCBI taxonomy): domain Eukaryota; kingdom Metazoa; phylum Arthropoda; class Insecta; order Lepidoptera; family Hepialidae; genus Druceiella; species Druceiella hillmani. Next base: position 3,235,223 of record JAYKKI010000138.1, read on the forward strand.
TACGAAAGACCTGCTTAACAGCTTAGTTGTTATTTACAACCCTACTGGAAATAACTTTATATATTCTATTGCACATCTCTTATTATTTCTTTTTAACGTAATTTCAGTAGATCTGGGATATTAACTTGGCTAAAATAAAATATGACCGAAGTAAATTCAATTAAACATTAAAAGCAAAATATCAAGTTTTTGTCGAAGTATCTTGCAAATGTGTGACGTGCCTTAATTGAGGACTCGAAACTGTTAAAACTATTTTTATTATGGCATGAAAAATATTTATACGTAGGATCTAAATTTTTGTATTTAACGTTCGCATAATCAATCGTTCGCATAATCAATTGTATTTAAATAAAAGGCAATTGTATTTAAATATTTAATAAATAATTTTATTTAAATAAAAGGAGTTCTAAGAGACCAAAAAAATGGTTTTGTAAAATTTATAAATTTTTTTAATGAAGGAAAAAATCAAGAACCTTAAAATGACGTCCACAAGCACTTTGTATTTCAGCTCAATATAGGGTTTGACTTCCAGCGAATGTATATTTTAAATTGTGTCATATATGTCCAAGAAGGTATCATTGACGAGAAATGTTTTTAATTTCGTATCAAACACATTCTTATCACGTCATCAGTGTTAATGGCATTGACGTCTACGTTATTGGACATATCATGTCAATGTTTTAAATGTTTCTAAAATAAAATTATACTTTTTTCACACTGATATTGGCAACAGAATTTCTACACTTAAAAATGTCGTACTGGTCATAAAATTACTCATTACGTTGTCGGCATTAATTTTTAATAAGGTCAAAAAAAAGTCTGAACTGTTGTTATTTTACTTTTCCTTATTTTATTTTTTCCAAGATAATAATTTTAAACTCTTACACACTTGCACCAAGGTAAACGTTATAACTTCTTACTGCGAAATGACAAATAAAATTACAGGAAGGATAACACCATTTACGTCACTTTATTTGGATAGAAGTTTAAAAACGGCATCCATATACCACACACATATACCGTGTATTTTGCTTATACCATATACACAGAAAGACACACACTTTTTCGTGTGTGTATGCCTCTGTGTGTGCCACAGAATGCAAAATTGTAAAATTACGTAGCCTTTCTGAAATTAAAAAAAAATATGTCATCAAAAACTACTTTAACATATGTACAAATGATTTGGAAGTCTTGGTAAATTGCTACAAAAAACTTATTTGATGTTTGACATATTATTCATTTATCAAAAAAGGAAAGAAGTAAGATATTTGAACATATTAAATAAATTACGCAAAAAGCGGAATTAATTAATGAGAGTCCAAATAATTAAAAAATGTGAAGACTATTCTTGGGGAAAAGTAGTTGTATTGCTATTAGTTAAACTGGTATTTTTTATTATAAGGAATAGAGAATCAATAAAGTTATTTATAGAAACTAACCATAAAAATAAATTAAACAAAGCCACATGACATTATATAATCCCCCATTACAGAGTTAAATTTAAACAACAAGAAAGTATTATCTCTCATTTTAATATTTATCCAATGCCATTAAAGCTATTTCCGACGAAAGAAAGTGCTATCTAGTTAATAATACAGTTTACTTTAAAAAAACGGTAATTGCAGATTAATTTTTTATTATTTTCTAAATTAACTCGCTGATGCTTAAAACTAATTGATAAACACCAACGAATAGATTTAAATAAAATTTCAATGTATGATTTCCAGATATATTTACAAAAAGCACAATTCAATCGAAAGTTAAGAAATATTACTTAACGCTAGAATTAAGAATTTAATTTTTCACCTCCATTAAATCTTCAAGGTTCCGAAACGTTATAAATTTTATTGTTTCGGATACTGTGAAATGGAGCGGATATACTGATCACTGGGAAAATCATTGGAACTAGTCAGCTGTGTAGTTTCTCGTTAATTTACGAGTCTGTTACATTTTGTGTGCTTTAGTTTCTTATTTAACACTCCCATCTTGCTATTGAACGGTTCAATAAGCTAGAACAAGTTTACAGAAAAGAAATCTGAAGAATGTTCTCGTGTTTTCGCTCCATTAGTACTTTAGTCTTTTAGCTTTCTGGTGTCCTAAGATTTTAAATTTGAATATTCGTGAAACAATCATTTTAATAGCCTCATGGAATATGACACAACATAAAATATTCGAGTGAGCAATTTAGTACAATGATGAAAAATATTTAGTACAATGATGAAGAATATTTTCGTACAGTCCCCACTGTACGAAAATATTCCTCAAATGTTTTTGTGATTACCGTTTTATGTGTTTTGCGTATATGAACTTTTCTATATATTTTGGTATTATAAGAAAAAAAATCGAGATAAAAATATAACCCTTACAAGAGGCAAAATAAAACTGTCCCTCTTAAGGCATATTTTAGGCTTCTACCAGAGCAATAATAATAAACTGTGCCCGTTAATACATTTATTGGCAATGATGCATATTAATTTGAGTCGACACTTATATTTTGAAATCAAACTCGAACCTGTTCGGATACTTACGACTATCAAAAATTAGAGTTATTGTATAAACTTCCATAATCCGGTAAAATTATCAATTAGTTAAATCTGGGCATATTATAAAATTTAAATCTGACGTCAAAACTATGGTCAGTTGGGAAAAAAATGTAGCCGATTATTTATATCAATTCAGTTTTTGTTTTCAGTTTATGTTTGTACTTTCATCAAATGAATGTATTGCGTTAGCATCCAGGATGAGAGGGGGGGGGGGAGGGGTTGATAAATGTGGTTATAGAAATTGTTTTGAAAGGAAATGTCAATGGATAAGTACTGATCACGATGAATTCTCTGGATACGCATAAGTATGTACGTCAATATATGTGTAATGAAGGCTTAAAAACCTTATGGAATCATCTGATTGACTTTGAATTTTTTCTGTCATGAGTCGTCAATGCCAAAATTAAAGGAAAACTAATTGGTCTAGAACACTACGGAACAAACTGTTAGCTGTCAGTTGTGATCAATGGGCCGTAACTTTTATTTGTGGTTATAATCAGAAAAGTATTTTTAAAGGTAAAGGGAATAAATTAATTTTTTTCGATGCCCTAAAATGACTAGCGAATCGCGCACGTGCACTACGTAAATATAGCTGTTGCGTTAATGTCATTGCTATGATTATCTTTTTGAGAACTCAGATTCTAGAGTTCATATTTTTTGTTATACGATGGACAAGCTTCTTTTGAAGCAAAATCATTCAATCCTGCTAGTGATTTAATAATAGGTTGATTGAAAAATTCTGACTATGTCATATTTTCATTAGTGTGATTTACGCAGGACATTTTGATAAAAATTTTGGTTGGTGCATCTAGAGCATCATTGTGCATTATATTATTTTGAATTCTTTGAATTCAATGTTTTTTTGGTACTATCTCTAGGTTTTTACATCTAGTAATTGTGAATATAACATGTAGTGATACAAATTTCTTTTATACTGGAATGTAACTGGCGTAATCAACATTATCAATTTTTACCCGATAGCGGCAGAGGGAGGGTTATGACTTTCACAGACTATGTTTGTATATATTTTATGTTTTCATCTATTTTCTTTCGTAGTCGGGTTTTAGTTTTTCTTCTCATACTTGGTTGATGTCTTGTCGGTGAATGTCAACATAGTCAGGGGAAAAGTCACCATTCTCGATGCTGCCGTAACAGACTCTGGGAAAACTCTCAAAGTTACACAGTATTTGCGAGAATTGTAGATTTTAAAAAGGTATGTAAAAGTATTATGGTAACATATACCATAGTTTTATATAACAAATGTAGTGATTATTTTTATGTGAAAAACATTGTCTAGTATGAGTAGAACTTCCACTATGGGAGTTTCGCACCCATTTAGGCACCCAAATATTTCTAGTGAATTTTTTACAAATAATAATTTTACAAAACTTAACTACGTAGTCTATAGTCTTTCAGAGGCATATTTCAAAAACGATATTATCTAAGATAATTGCCATAACCTTCTGGCAAATTTTTGGTCAGATTTTACCAACCCTTTTTCATGATTTTTGGTTCAGTAGTTTCTTAAATTAAGGCGGAGGGTGAGTTGTTAATAACCTTTTCCACATATTTTTTAAATGTGCAATTAAAAATTTAAAAAAAATTATATTTCTCGAAATAAGCAATTTAAAATCATACCCTGACATAAATTTAAAAAAAATTGAATTTTACTACGGTTTTTTTACTTTTTTTATACACCTCACATTTTAAATTGTTGTGAAATAAAGAAATTAGCTTTAGGAAAATTTCATCACTCTTTATTATATTCTGCGAATTTATAAGTTTATACATGTGAATGTAAAATATATTTCGTAATAAAAAATATTACATTTTTTGCATAAATTTTATATCACATATATATGTTCGATATATCTCATCTTACTTTACAAATATTATTTTGAAATATTTTTAAAGTAGACGAAAAATCGGTACAATTCATCTCTTGCTTGCACATTATACCCCGTTTGAAGTAAAATTATTTTAATTATCATAAGTCATCACTAATACAAAAGGCCCTGAATATTGTGTAATACCTAATATAATAAAATATGAGACATATTTATTATCTTGAAAGCTATGACATCTAGGATCATCGTCATAGTTTTTCCACTACCTATAACATAGATTTCTAAAAACTCTGTATTTTTATAATTTTAAGTTAATTCTAATTATGGCAAGAAATTATTCTCTGTTATCGCAACGCTTCTCTGTCGTCCTAACGTAAATTAGTTTTCATGGGGAATCATTGTAATTCATGCATTAAGCCGATAGCATTATCATGACTGAATCAGTTACGTCGCCTTGAATCATAAACTATTGAATTTATTTTAGTAAGTCATAATAAGGTTCCACATCTAGAAGAACAAACCTGAACTAACAAACTCGCGCTATAGTCAGCGTGTTTGGCAATTTTTCTCAGAAACAATTCGACGAAGAAACTTAAAGTTAGACGTATATATATATATATATATATATATATATATATATATATATAATATATATATATATATATATATATATATATAAATATATATATATATATAATATATATATATATATATATATATATATATATATATATTAAATTATATACACAAATATATTTTAAAATTAGAAGTTTTCACTTCTATCCTGTTGTTAAAATTTTTTAGGCTAAAGGATTTTTACGTATTATATTAAAAATAAAAGAAAATTCATTCCGTGATTCGAACCCAGTAGATCCGAGATAGAACTTTAGTATTTTACTATATGATAGAACTTTATTATTTTACTATATGTAGTATGTTACTTTTTCAGATATTTAAAATTTTATAAAACCTTTTGATAACAGGTACTTATAAATTTATCTATTCTCTCCAAATACCAAGTTTTAACCGATTGCCTCCAACAGACGTTCTCAAATGACATGATTATATAATTCCGTAAAACGGCCCTCGAATAATTCCAACGTTAAAGTTGGAAATAAATAGTATGTCCTCTGTTAGCCACGCGGCACAAATGAAACTTCTTCCAAAGTTTAATTTTAATTCCTTGAATCTAATCAAAAAGACAGGCTTAATAAAATCAATTATTAACACTGCAATAATGGTCAGGTTCTTTGATGACCATTATTTTATTATAATTTCTACAGATATCCCGTTAACTTTAGTAATGACTTTAGTATTTATGCTGTTGAAACAGTTATTAGGTTAGTTTATTAATTTTACGAATTTTATTTCTAAATGGAACAAAAAAATTATTTCGACTTCCAATAATTCAAATAAAAGTAGATATAGCGTCGTCATTTTGATTTCGTTCTAAAAAGGAAGGATGAAACTTTATGTGAATACCGCTCCGATGCCGCTGGGCGCGACGTTGCGAACAGCGCACGCGTAAAATGAACCCACGAATCTCCACTTATGGATCTGACATTTGCAATGGTATTCGAATCATTTCAAGGCCATATGTATCCTATCTTTCACACCACTCATAGAGTAGTGGTTAAATAAATGTTGGCTGCAAACGATTCAAAACAAAAATTTTATTTAATGTCAATATGCTATATGTGACTGAACGTTTTCACAAAATTACTGCGCCATTGCTCAATACATCAATTTATTTTTTTGGCTTGACTTGGTTTATTTTGGTATTAAATTAATATGTAATTTCCTTTTTTGCCTTTGCAAGAATAAATAATAAAAGGATTGCGTAACTGGATTGATGTAATATACTCTTCTTTAAATTAGTACGAAATTGTAAATTAGTAATTGTAATTTAGAATTATCTAATTTAGTACGAAATTGTTTTTGAACATAGTACTATTCATTTATTATAATAAAAACTGTTACTCGTGAGTCGATATTGAAAAGTACAAAGCTTGAATTTATGTCACTACACAGAAACAAAAAATGGATAAAACTAGATTGACAATTATAAAACCACCCCATTTTATCGATCGTGTTTTGAAATGTTATAAAAATGTCTCAAACATCCCTCCTAGGACCTGTAAAGAGCGTGGCATTAGCTCAGTTAACAATCGAATTTCGCCGAATAAAGGCCACAAAAAGTATTGCCGGCTTAATGGGAAAAACCCGTATTTTCATATCCTCTAACTTTATGAAAATTTAAAACTGTTTTATCCACTTACTACGTAAGAACATGTTCATAATATTTTGTTCTTCACATATACTCGATAAAAAATTTCAATAACTGAATTTATAAGTTTTTGAAATTAGAGGGACTGAATGAAAATTTCACGAACAGAACTCAAATTTCTCTTGTTCCATAAATTAATTTTAGGATAAAATATAATCATCTATTACATGATAAGTTTCCAAAGATTTGAAGATGAAAATGTTTATTTCACATATAATCCTCATTTGAGATGAATTTGGAAAATAGAGCCTCTTACGGACAGAGATATCGAGTTAATTTCACATGATATGACAAACTTTCCCTGATGCTCTTATACTGCAATAGAAACAGAAATTTATTCTTCGGAGTAGTGACAATATTCTGGTTGGCTACCACATGGGCTAAACTAATCAAGTGTTTAGCAAATTTGTTAGCCTCCAATCTTAGAATTATAATTACTCTCTAAAGCAGAGGTCGAAAGTAAACTATACGATCTAAACCACCATATAAAAGTAGGCAGATAATATTTTGTAATAAAAACATCTGATCATGTTCGCTTTTTTTCAAATATAACGAAAATTCGTGTTTACTTTTTTTATTTCGTAAAATTCCATTTCAATAATACGAAACAAAAATCAATAATGTATTAGAGGATTATTAAAGATGTTAATTAAAAAATTAAAAAATGCGTTTCAAACGACATACAACAGAAGAAAAACTTATGGAAATGATTATTTGAAGAAATAAAATTAAAAAACATTATATTTAAAATATTAAAATATAATTAAAACAAAAAAAATAGCAAACGCTAAAGTTGAACCGATCCGTGTTATTGAGAATTGTTTAGATCTATACGTATAACAAGAAAGAGTCGAAAAGACACAAATGGTAAATTTGAACCGATTCGTGTTATTGAGAATTGTTTAGATATATACGTATAACAAGAAAAAGCCGTAAAGAATTGTAGATGCACGTAGATGCCAAGTATGTTGGGACACGCGGTACTGTCATCCTCGTCAATTTACCATTGTATATTTTTTGCAAATATCACTTAAAATTAATTTTATCTCGAATATACTTTTCAAAAAGTCCATTAATGAAATGTAACATTTTAGAACTGAAACTTCTATAATCATGATATAAGTGGAATGCCATAAAACAAATATATTTTGATGTAAGCAGTTTAAACCGTTCATTAGTAGATATGTTAAAGGAAATTAAAAAAACATATTCTATTTAATGCTGCGCTTTTGTTTTTGTCAGATGGTCGATTTCAACGTTCCGCGCCATTGGTCCGTAAAATTTAAATGTAAAAAATTTTACTTCCAGCGTCACTGCGTTTCCTTATACATTCCTTTTTACCATACTGTATTTAATATTTAGGCTTAGGAATTATCAATTTTATATTCAATAATATTAGAAAGCTAGCATGGTTAGTTGAGCAAGGTTGATTTAAAATTCATACTTGTACAATTATAGATGCGCATTCTCATATATTTCGTACACACTAAATAGTAATAATGTAATAATTTTAATAATGTAATAAAAGTCTCCTTTTTTAAATATTCATTCTGTTTTACATTTAATTTGATACCATACTCAAAATTTTTAAAAATTATATATATATATATATATATATATATATATATATATATATATACGTACGTACGTATGTATATAAATATACATGAATATATATATATATATATATACGTACGTACGTATGTATATAAATATACATGAATATATATATATATATATATATATATATATGTGTGTGTGTGTGTGTGCGTGTGCGTGGTCGTGTGCGTGTGCGTGTATGTGTGGTATGTGCGTACGTGTGCATATTTTATTTCGGAATTTGTGCTTTTACACTTTTCTTTTTTTTTTCTTTTTGTGTGAGTGTGTGTTTGTGTGTGTGCGTGCGTGCGTGCGTGCGTGCGTGCGTGCGTGCGTACGTGCGTGCGTGCGTGCCTGCGTGCGTGCGTGCGCCTCGAAAAATAGTTTATTTAATATTTTAAAATAGTGCATTTGATGCGCCTAAAATAATAGTTCCCTTGATATTTAATAATAGTGCGCTTGATGCGCCTAAAAAAGTAATTTACGAAATATTTTAAAATAGTGCACTTTGTGCACTTAAAGAAGTAGTTCAATTGATATTTTGAAATAAAATGTCAATACCGAAAGGAGCCGAATTTACTTGATTCAGCGTCACCTACTGAACCTTAAGTCTCAGCGTTTCGTTCACTGTTCAGAATAAGTGCGCAGATTCGCTTAAAGAAGTTTTCGCTTACAAAATCGACACTTTTTCGAAAAAATCGACATGTTGCCGTGATGTTTTGTTACATATTATCAAGCTCTTGCCTATGTTCATGGTTTATACCTAATGGGATGATTAGTTAATTACCAAAAAATTCTTGATATATTACACACACACACACACACACACACACACACACATATATATATATATATATATATATATATATAACTGTATATAATGGATATAACAGCTAGATAAAATTTATTCTGAGAATTGGTTTCATTACTAAAATGCAAACAATTCTCAGAATAAATATCTTCATAATACAGCACACTCATTGCGTCCTCACTCCCAGCTTATATCATTCCTAGCAATGTTGTCAACTAATTTTTGACAAGTCGGTGTAAAACTTGTTTCAATGCACTTGATATAAATAACATTTCTGCCTAATGTGGTATAGTTAGAACAGAAAAAAATAGACCACCCAAGTTCTTATACTGTCAGTTATCTTGTAATTAGTAAATTATGATATGATAATTAAAATATCTGGTCAATCTTTTATTACACAAAAAATAACAAATGGTATCAAAATGTGTGGCCACAATTCTTTTAATACCAAGTCGTCGTCTAAATGATGAAAGTCAACATTGAAATTGTGTCGTATGGGTGCGTCCCAAGTATATTTTAATTCAAGTTTACCATGATCATGCTTGTATGATGAAGTTTATACGCATCTAATATGGATATTATAGAATAAAAAAGATTACGATGGCAACTAAGTTTATATCTTTCAACTACTGGTTTGACTAAAAAGAGATATAAATATATCATACTTAATCGAAACTTAAGAAATAAAAATTTACGAGTAAAATTCTTTTAACTCAGACACGGGTGCAGCTGAGCTTTCTCAAGTGAAGTAAATGCCAGAATAGATAAATATTTTGAAGCTGGGAAAAATTTAATTTTATAATTACTAAACAATTACATAAATACTAAACAAGTATCTATGATTGATGGAGGGAATGAGGGAATGATGCATCTTCGTGACCAAACTTTCCCAAAATCTGCAACGTATTATATAAGAAACATTGAGACGTCAAAACGAGGTATTCTTAAAATAGCCTCTTTGATGAAATGTGATTAAAATTCTTTTTTTACTGCAACGTTTCAATTACTCCGCAGTGTAGTCTCATATAAATCTACAGCAAAATATATGCAGAAGAAAATTAAAATATTTAACTTTGTAAAGACATCCTTAGTAGTAAAAGTGTGTAGTATAGATGAAAATTATTAATTCTAAAAGAGGTATAATTAGAGACGAATTTATTCCATTAATTAAAAAGGCTTCTAACATCAGTTCGGAGTCTTTAAGTTTTGTGATTTAGTTAGCGGATCGTAAAATTTGTAATAATAAAATAATAAAAAACCACAAAATTCTTGTCCATAAATTTATACACGAACTTGCATATTAATTGAGAAAACATACCATTCTCTTTTATAAATACGCTTAATATTATAATGAATTAATTTAGTGATCACAAGGAATTAATTTTGGTTTTCCGGTAAGTGTTATTTTCTCGGCTGGAAAATCCCGTAAGTCATTAAACGTCGTACTTATTGTGCAGCAAAAAATTCTTGAACGAAATATATGTACATCAATTTCATTATAGTGTAATTAATTAGAATGAGTATAAACCCTCCCGCTTTAAAACCCTATTAAACGTCTTAATTTAAAATAAAACTTCAAAAATGACTCTATTATTACAAATATTTGTATTGCTTACTTGTAATCTTTGCGTAGACTTCTAAAAGATGAACGAACACTTGAGGAAGGCGATAATTTTAGACAACTTCATAGAATTTTTCATAGTGAATCGATATGACGTAGGTCGTTCGAAATTATTTACCGTGCTAAAAGTATTAATCCAGAATTAATTTACATCAACAGTATGAAATTTGATGATTTAAAATGAATGGACAATACACTTCATTTAAATGTGATATATTCGCATATAGGAACTACTATGACAAATAAATGTGACAATTATAATGTTATGACTATTTTAATTTTTTCAGGTTTAAATTTTAAATTATTAAAATTTTTCACAACAAGATAGACTTGAGGAAAAATAGAAATGATTAAATTGATTTGAATAAGAAAAACTAAATGGAAGGAAAATTTTAAGATATAAAATGTTAAGGAAATCTTTACGGAAATCCGGCAAAATTTTTAATACACCATTAAATAGTTAATTTATGTCGAATTATCTACAATACAAATCTTCGTAATATGCTTTATTTCTTGAACACTTGACCTCCAAATATTTCGTACACTCATATACAGTTGAGACAATTAAAAATTATGTACATATATATATATATATATATATATATACACACACACACACACACATATATATATATATATACACACACATTATTCAATAAGAATGATTCAGCTGGATTACACATTGTAACTTTGTGACAAATTATTTATTTACTAGCATATACCACGTAAAGTTTATAAATTATAATTTACTATGAAATGGTTAAGCGAGTCTTATCACATAAGCTCTATGTAAAAAAACTTCACGTTAAGTAAATTTTAAAAAATGTTGAGTATATACATTAAAGGTTAAAATACCCATCTTCTTATTAAAATCGTGCTTTCGAGATTGTTATCAAACTCTTATTAACTTTTCTATTAGGAAAAACTACTACTAAAAAAACTACTAACTAAAGGAAACTTACTAGAATTTTGTCTGGCGAATAACTTGGAGTATCTTATCCCATTTCCCACAATGACTAAATGTGGGAAATTTTTCTCAAAAAGAGGCTGTGTGGAAAAGTTCAACGTACGAGGAAAAAGTTCAACAATTTTTCTTAAATATATTAATAATAATTATATACAATATTATCAGGTACGTTTTGAGTTAGTAGGCAACTTTAAATGGGTTTATCAAAAAAAATTTTATATGGAGTGATGGAGAAATAATTTGAACAATAGAGGATTCCCCTATTTGAAGAAATTAAATTATGAACTTTTTGAGAAAAGCTAACAACTATAAAATATTGACATCAGAACAACTTAAAAAAAAACTGAAAATAAATGACCCATGATTAGAAAATATCAATAAAATCATTCACGTATACTGTCAGAAATAAGTCGAGGATGTACTCAACCAAATCTCAGTAAATAGTTTTGCATTCAATAAATTTATTTACAAATTTTTAGGCCTAAACTTATCAACTTATTGCTTAAGGGTCACAATAAATAAACTCCTGGCAATTATTGCTACACCGGGCAATAATTCATAAATTAATTCCAGTCCAGCCACTTTAAGCATTAACATACTTCCCACGCACAAAAAAAAAATTAACACGTCGCCGAGAATTATGAAACAGCAGTTCTAAAACTACTCGTGTGTTATAAAAACACATGAACACGTCGTTTTTTACCATTCACGGCGAGTCATAGGTAGTTTAATGTGAGAGGATGTGGATTGAAAGGAAGTAGGTATTTTTATTAGATCATAAAAGGGACGAAAATAAAAGCCTTTATATGTTGTCGTGTATAGAGATGGTTACTATAATGGGGATGAAGGTGTATTTTTTTTTAAATTCCGTAGTATCATTTAAACCTGCCACTTATAAGGATCTGATCTCTCGCTATTGTGTTACGTCATACATTTTCAGAAAAATACTACAAAATATACAAAAAAAACATGTGCCGAACTATCTAAACTTAAAATGGTGAAAAATTATAGATTTTAAAACCTAGGTAAAGGTTGTAGGAAAACTATAGTGATAATAATTTTAGATGTAATGGTTTTTTTAATATGTTTACAATATATTAAAAAAAACAATTATATTTTATACCTTTGTTATGGGGGAAACCTATTTACATAGCTAATTATTAAATATTTATTGCGCTAAGAAATCCTTATTAGAATTTTACTCCACAAGAGGTATGGAACCCTCAATATGCAAGGCAGGTTTTTTGCCGTTTGGCCGTTTTTTTCTCTTTTTGTTTGATTTAAAGAGCATCATAAAGAAGTTATTATACTTATTTAATCAAAATAAAAAAGTAATAAAAATGAAAACATTTCGATTAAAATTTAACCCTATTTGTTGCTATTAAATTTTCCATGCAACTTAAAAATTTAATTATATTATCAGCGTTATAATGATCGAGTGCGAAGGTTGAAGAAATCATAATTACAATTGTTCGCTTAGATTTGTACATCGCTTATGTATTTCAGTTCACCTTCGTAAAAGAAAATTTTATGAATATATACAAAATTATAAATGATCCAGTATACACAGTTAAGTTGATATGATATAGAGCGAGATTTTTATACGAGTCAAGGAAAATAACCCTCCTCACAAATCATCTAAACGTTTCATTTTAAAAATGATCACATTATGTACATGAATCAGATTCATCTCAGTGTATCTCCTCTATTTGTAACGATTTTCTCCAACTACGTTTTTCCTCGAAAAAGAAATCCCTAGCCTCCTTACCTATTCATATATAATGGCACGCAATTTGCTTTACATTTGCATCCTTTGAAGCGCGTCGTCATTGGGAATTATTTCTAAAAAAAATTTTTAAGATTCAAATATCAAACGTTTTCCTTTTAAAATTAATTGGATCCAAGCCGATTTCTTATATTTTGTTAAGGACCCATTTTTCCGATTGCTGATGAAATAGTTTTAGGGAGAATTTTCAAATGAGTTTTATATACCTACGTTTAATACTTTAAATATTGTGGTTGTGAAACCAATATTGATTGGATTTAGGATATTGATTTAATATAAAACACAGGAAAATATTTCAATCTAAGCATCGCTGAAATTAATTTACGTTATGTAAGCAGTTAATATTTTGATGTTGGATGAGTTAAAATTAACGTAAAATATACTGCATTCAAAAGTGCATGTATGCTAATAAATGATAAGTAAACATGGTAATTATGACAGATAATTATACATAAGTCAACATGATAATAATGCTTTTTAAGCTTTCTAGCATTTAACCTTTAGGGAATGAAATTCATCATAATAAGTAAAATTTATGACGGAAGGAAATATTCAGGATATTAAAACAGGAGAAAAAACATGTATTGAAATCTATTGAAATTTGGAATATACCATTAACTTATTCATTTATGTGGAATTACGAACAATACAAATCTTTGGGCATCTTTTATTTCTTGATCACCTATTTCTTATATTTTAGGATGTTATACAACAAATCCGTTTTTTGGAACAACACCGTCTTTGACTTTTAGTTTAAACCTTTATTATCAACAAACTGTTTCTGCGATGTCGTTTGCTTGGAATTCGGAGTAAACAAAATTATTAGAAATTCCTTTGTGTGTTTTTCTTTTTTTTTATTCCTCAGAACTCTACAAACATAAATTTTATTAAAACACTAATAAATGGCATCGATAGCCAAATTCCCACCGATTCTAATATTAGCATGCAAAACGAATATGTACGCTAATCTCTAGGTACATTAAGGTAAACGAAGAAACAAACCAAAAAAATAAAAACAAACAAGATAAAAATGAAACATTATCAAGCTACCCAAACATAAAAGCAAAAGTAACATGCTGTCGAGAATTATGAAACATCAGTTTTAAAATTATTCACGTGTTATAAAAACACATGAAAATATAATTTTTACCATTCAGGGCGGTTCATAATTGTTTTAATATGCGAGAATGTGGATCGAAAAGAAGTAAGATTTTCATAAAGCTGTAAAAGGATTAAAAATAAAAGCCTTTATTAATTTTCGTGCACAAAGATTTTACAAAAGTAAAACTATTTCAAATCATCACCGTACGGTCCTTTATTTATCGCTGGGGTTGGTAAAGGGAAATAATTGGAAGTTTAATGAACGATAACTGGACCAGAGAGTTTTTTAGATTTTGTGTAAATCGGTACATAATTTTATAACATGTTTAATAGACCTATGTATTATATAATACATATAATTAATTATCGATAAGCAACATCCTGTTCTTAGAAACAAAGACTTCCTAGGGTAATTATGACGATGAAAATTTAAAACCAAATATATTTTTTAAATTAAAATATTTCAACCATTATAGACGGTTGCAGATTATTTTCTCCTCTCCTTTATTACACACTCAGCGTGTTGCTTCTTTATACTAGCTAGCACGCCAGCCCCCATTTTTGATGGTAGAAGTAATTATACACCGGGTAATATTATAAGTAAAAATTGTATATTTTTATTTCTAAAATATTTATAACGACCTAAAGTTGCCTTTAAAAAATAACATGCATCTCCGCTCACGGGTCAGTACGTATATTTGTTTGAAAACAAGCTGCGGTTCGCAATTCTTGACCGATTTTGAGGATTAATTTTTCCGTCGAATTGTTAACTATCAGAGTAGAGGCATAGTAATATATATACTTTATATTTATTATAATATACTTTATATTAACCCGCACATAACTCAATAGTTGACACTGGAAAATATTCGTATGATAAATAAATATTTGGAAGGAGGAGCAAATCAAGGACTCGGTTTTTTTTAAATTCCACGTCTTTAATTCCACTTTGGAATGTTAAAAGTATTTCAAAAATATTTTTTTCCTAATATCAGGTAGTGTATCTTTAGAAACGGACTAAAAGGTAATAAGGAAGGAAAAATGTATGTTCAGGGGTTTGGTGCTCACTTACGCCTAAACGACCAACAGGTTTTCAAAAACTTGGTACTGGTACAATTTATGATTTAAAATAACATGTTGGTCACATTTTTAGCCTATAAAATAGCATTATCCTTATAGAAGGGAACTTGGCATTTTGTTCAATTAGGAAATGTTTAACGTAATATGTTAATAGATGGCACAATATACGCACCGTGTAGATATCAAGGATGTAACATATTTGTAGGTGAATATTGTGTTGGTGTCCTTGGGTTAGAGATAAATTCCACAGTCATCTACACCAGCGATACTGCGACTAATAGCTGGTAATCATATTTTTAAGCTAGATCACATGAGAGTCACACAATTACGTAAATTTTATTTTATTTTTTCTTTTATGAAATGAGTTTATAAAATGTTTTCTTTTTCAAGTAATACAACAAGGTAATGAAAACAAAATTTCGTTCCACCCTATTATCCTTGTGATTTTATCTAGAGTAAGTAGTGCAGATAATATAGAGAGACGATATTCTGGTTACGTTATTTCTTGTCTTTAATATTTTAAATATGTTCGGTGAGCTTAATTGTATAAGCACAAATGAATAAAAGTAATATAAAAGCCAAAAAAACGATATTAAAAACAAGTAAAGAGCAAGAAACTATTTGTAAAAACACCGTCGTAAGGAAAACATAATGAAAAGCATAATAGGGGAAAATAAGGATCGAATTAAAGTTGCCGAAACAGCCGAGTGCCAGTTGGGCTCGAATTACGAAGGTTCCATACTTATATATTTTATTTTAAATCAAAATGTGGACAATCTTTAATTATTTAATTTACAGTTTAATATGCGTGTTAAATAACAAAAATTGTGTTTATGTTACTCGTTACTTACAAAACCATTATACTTAAATGTAATCTTTGTATTTGTTTTTTAATAAGAGAGCATTTGCTATACGTTTAGGCTGGTGATTCCATTTGTCTAGATTCTTGCCTTATTTCTGAATCTTCTGGACCAAAAATTATGAAAAAAACAACGTTTTTAAAGGTCTACGCAATGATTGTGAGAAATCTAAAATAATTATGATACTAAATGTCATAATATTTGAGATCTTGATAATAATATGTGTGTATCCTCTACTTAACTATGTCAGCTATTATATAATATTTATTGCACTAGGAAGTCCATATTAGTGATGAATTTTTATAAATTAAATCATTTCAATAGAAACAGGAGAAGAAACCTTCGAAGCGCGAGCCCAACTCGCATTTGGCCGGTTTTGGGTTTCTAATTTCTTAATTATTTGTATTTTACAGTATCATGTAGAAATTACTACATACATTTAGGTTAACTCTTCACCACGATAATGCTTTAAATTCCGCTTAAAATCTTAACTACCGTTTGTTCTTATCAAATGTTCTGAAGATCTTTTAACTTAATTATTATCCCAGACATTGTGATAACCATTAAAACAGTTGTAATAATTAATAATTAGAATTGCTAACGAAATTAGAATTACATACCATTTATTTATTTATGTTTATTTCTAGAAAATTACGTGAAATTTTAAATAACTTTAACTATATGCATGTTGCACAGTGACATTTATAAATTAATAAAAAAAATAATCCTCCCGATGAATTATCTAAACTTAAAAACTACATATATTCCCCGCTTCCGTGCCAACTAACGTAATTACAGACTATCTGTTTTATATTTAAGTCTCTTGAAAAATATTATCGTTGGAAATATATTTGTTTTCATTGTTAAACTTGAAATTTGATTTTTAAACGTTTTCCTTTCAGAGTTACCTGGATTTAAATCAAGTTTTTAAACACGCTATTAAATGAGTTAACTAGAAATATAATGTTTTATCAGAGACCAATTTTTGTTGAGTGCTGATGAAAATATAGTTTAGAGAAGAATTTTCTAGCACGTTTAAGAGAGCTACATTTAACGAATTAGCGATGTGCTGACAAAAACAAATTGATTTTATTTGAAAATTTCGATTGATGATAATTTTATTCGTTCAAATGTGTAAATGTAGGAAAATATTGAAATTTGTTCATATTTAGAATTATTTGCAGAAACTAAGCTGTTAATACATTATAATTTTATGACTTGAAATGAAAAAGTAAATTCAATTAAATGTGCTTATATTCGAATAAATGACAAATAAGTATCTTGTGTCTAACGTGTATGGAATTAAATTTATTATAATAAAAACACTTTTAAATGAAGAAGAAGCTAAGATTGGGAAAGAGGAGAAAAACCCATGTGAAAATGAATTAAAATTTCAAATATTACCTAATTTTTATTTTGAATTATTAACACTGTTACATACAAACCTTGGTGTATATTTCTCAAACACTCGATTTTGTACAATTCGCATCTCAATATAAAGTTTATGAAAATAACAAAAATAATTTCCTCAATATATGACCAATAATATGACCAACGATATCAATACCAATAATATTAAATTACCATAATATATGACCGATAATATCAATATAATTTGGTCCTAGGTTATGGTAATTTAATGTGTAGTACTCGTATATCTATAAAGAATAAAAAAACTATCCTTCGGGATGTCGGTTCACAAATATGCTTTCGAAAGAACGCAGTCTCTGATTTGCAGTTTAAATTTATTTATTAATTTCTCCATGTTTAATATACGTAGATATATATGTGGGTATATTTATATATATATATATATATATATATATATATATATATATATATATATATATATATACATTACAGTAACATTTGCAATACTATTGCAAGTCAAAACAATGACAAGTACAAAGACAGGCAAACTAAGAAATAATAATAATATAGTTTATTTGTGGATATAAAATACAACAGGTAAAGAAATAGACATGTACAGAAATTTTCTTAGTGCTAATGACAAAATTAAAGTTAAAAATTAAGTTACACGCCTTAACCTAAATTTTGTTCAATATTTTATCCACAAAAAGGTTACTAGCTCGGCTTGTGTTGTTATGCTATAAGCAAAACCGACACGGTCGGTTTACAGCTAGCACCTGTTGATATACATACATATACAAACAAATACTGATATATACATATACACACATATACATATACAGTTTACACGCATACACGCACAGATACACAATATATAATAATATTAATAATTATTTTTAATACAGGTATTATATACAGACATATAACTACATACACATTATTACCCAAAGAGAAAATATAGCACAAAGAAAATATAATTTAGATGAAATTATTTCGAAGATAGAAGCCGATATTTTCCGCTTATTCCGTTTGCATTTGCTGGGTCAAAAGCCACTTACGGATTGACCTTTTAAAAGTGGTCATGGATACAGCAGTTTTCAGGAGCGGAGGGAGGTCATTCCAAATTTTAGTTGCGGCAAATTTGAAACTACCCCGATAACCGGTTGTGCGATGTTCCGAAACTAAGAGAAGTCGGTCTCTGGCGCGCGTCACGTGGCCATGAGCACTGCCGGACCAATTTAATATGTCGTAGAAATATTTCGGCTCTTTTGCTGTGAAAAGTCTACGCAAAAAACAAAGAGTGTGATAACTGCGACGATTGTGCATTCGGAGCATTCCATGCTCATTTAAATACGGTGATACACGGGATCGCCGCGGGATGCCGAAACAAAAACGCGCGCATGCATTTTGTATTCTTTGGATTGAATTGGCTGTTTTTGAAAGTAAACTCGGGCCGTATACGATATCACCATAATCGAGTACAGGAAGAATGAGGCTTTCAATTAGAATTTTCCTAACGGGAACAGAGAGATAAGGACGGTATCTGTATAGCGTTTTGAGACACATAAAGCAACATTAAATTTTTGTGGTTATGTGTTCATGACATCTCAGCTGTGAGTCCATTATAATACCTAGATTTTTGGCGTGTTCCACCATAGGAATGGACTGACCGTTTATGGCGAGCTTCAGTCTTCCTGATCTTGCTACCTGAGCCCTGCTTCCCGTAATTAGACAACAGGATTTGGAAGGGTTTAACAATAAGGCATGTTTACACGACCAATTCCAGATTTTCATAAGATCTTCATTAACTTTTTCGCACACTCTGTCTTCATCTCCCACACGAAAATATTTGTACAGCTGTGTATCATCAGCATAAAAATGAGTTTTTACATGCTTTAAATTGCTCGAAATATCTGACGTGTACAGAGTGTAATAATAATGTACAGCAAGTAATAAATACAAATATTTACAAGAAAAAAAGAAGAGTTTCTCATCCTGGTTTACCTCCTAAAATCCTACCTGGAGGAGGGAAACCAGGATAAGAAAGGTAAAGAATTACGCAGGGAGTTGCAAAAGGAATCTTTGAATACGGGAATTTGCAGTGAATTCCGGATATCAGGGTGCAACTTATTTCAAAGTTTCACAGCACGAACCGCGCAGACATATTCGAGCTAGGTAAGTAAACTAAGGACATAAGTGAGGTAAGGAGATTTTCAGAGCAAAGTCAACGGCCATGTTCTCCTAAGACTGAGAATATATATCTAAGATAACCCAGGCTACGAAAATATAAAGTGCATTCATCATATTACGGAGAAGATAGAGAAAGTGCTGGTTGTGCCGATAGTAAATCTTTACAGTCTTTTAAATTTCATAATTAAGAAGCGTTAATTGACATTTTGCTGTTGTACATTTGACCTCAGCATAGCGTGCCATCCCCATTTTGCAGCGTTGCTTTTGCCGTATATTTTCGTAACGCTATCTGAAATAAATTAATTTAATTAAACGATACCATTTAATCAAAATTAACTGAAGGAAAAAAAACAAAATATTTTCAGGTTTTCATATTATAAACTGTTATTACAATTTTTCATAACCTTTTCCATTTTTAATATTCTTTTCTACGATTTTCTGTACTTTACGAAGCTGCTACGAAACTTGACATAACGTCTAATTCATTTTGTCTTTTGATGACAAATCTTCGTAATTTATGTTTCGCGTTCACATACATCTATTTAATTTACATTAATTTTATTTAAAATGTTTATAGAGGAATTTCACTAATTAAAATGTAACCTTCGACATGTTTCTCTCCACTTAATCATAAATATACCTGATATACAACCGTACTGTAAATATGGTGTAGCTAATGCCGATGGATGGTGCTTACGAAAGAAATATTTAGTACTTTTTCGTTCACGTTTTTATAAATAGTTAAGTAACATTAATTTAAATTAAAGATCGCTGCTTTTACTTCTTTGATTCTAACTCTCTAGATCTTAGATACTAAGCGGATGCAAGTTAAACAATAATACGTCATTGACAGAATTTGGCCACATTTAAAATAATTGTATTTCTCCTTTGGATCGGGCTTCAATTATTTTAACATTTATTTTAGTCAAAACCCCCTAATTTTAAATCTTAACATAAACAAATTGGCTAACGAATCTTCGTTCACCAAATTGAATCAGCGAATTGACACACTGTAACACTGTTTCAAATACGCCAATTTACTAATAGTCAAGATAAATAGCTCGTATAATATAATGCACAGCAAGATAGTGAAATCAGTTTTACCACCTAGGCTTTACATTAAACAACTTCATGTTAAATAAATTGAAGAAGATGTTGAGTGTTCACGTCAAAGATTAAAATCTCCATCTTTCATCATGGCGACCCTACTTTCCGCGCTATCATCGCCAAGTTCTTATCAACTTTTCAGTTATGAAACACTGCATTAAATTAACTTAACGAAATATTAATAGAATTTTGCCTCGCAAATAAGTTAAAGCGTCTTGTTTCCTTGCATTTGTTGGCTGCTATATCTTCTACTCTCTTAGATAAGGAAATATAGAGAACTTTCCTCAAAAAGGGGCATTGAAGATTCGCATAATATCAATAAAATCGCGATTAAAATTATTTGACGTGCTTATATGACAGTGAAAAATTAAAATATTTTTCTTAAACATCATATTTTATTATTAAATATATAAAATACTATCAGACGTGGAGTGAATTCACAGAAAAATTTAATGGGTTTCTGAAGACAAAATATCACAGCAAGTAATTGGCCTTTCAATACGGGAATATATTTTCAAAATTAAAATTATGAATGCAAAAAGAAAAGCAAATAACTATAAAATATTATCATAAATATAGTTTGTGTGAAAATGGGAAATAAAAGAATCATAATAAAATATTGATAATGTCTTTTAAGAATATAATGAGAAATAAGTCATGAGATACATTCAATACCAAATCTCACTAATAGTTATATATTCAATAAATATATAAATTTGAAAAACTAAAGCTATTAATTTATTGCTAAGGAGCCTCAATAAATTAAACCCCTTGCTCAGCACACATCCATCTTAATTCCATAAATTTCACCGCGTGTGCTACACCGGGCAATAATATACAGCTTAATACCAACAGCACCAACATTGAATATTAACAAGCTTACTAAACATAAAAGCAAAATTAACACGCATCCGAGAATTATGAAAGAGCAGTTCTCACGTGTTATAAAAACACATGAAAACATCGTTTTTTATCATTCAGGGCGAGTCATAATTTCGTAAGGATGTAGATTGAAAGGAAGTGCGTATTTTTATTGAACCGTAAAAGGGTCAGCATTAAAAGCCTTTATGAAATCTCGTGTACAGAGATGGCTGCTACGAAGGCCGGAAGTAGCGTGTCGTTTTGAGAAAGGTAAAAGTATTTTAAATTATCTTCCCGATATGGTTCCCTTGGTTCCGCTGGAGTTGTTAAAGAGAAGTTATTGAAAGTTTCGTTATCGGAAACTGGACGAGATATGGTTTTAGATTTTATAGAAACCGGTTTATGCTTTAATAATTTATTTAATATTATATACGTATTTGTTTTATTATAAATATAATTAATTACCAATAGGCAACATTTCTTCCTTAGGACTAAAATTATGGTGATCATTCAGATATTTCGACCATTATACGGTTGCAGATTATTACTTTTTGTCTTTTGTTGCACAAACCACAAGTCTGTGCTTTATTATCGATCAGCGCACTGGTTTCGACTATAGAAGTAATTATAACTTAGCCGACTTATATTTTACAAGCAATCAATATTTAATGGTTTCTTGGAACGAGGAGACATTCCTCTGAAAAGTGATATATTTTGATTTATAAATTAACTGTTATATCCTTTTGAAAAATTACACGCATCTCCATCCATGGTCTTTTTGCATGTATTTGTATACGCATGAGTACGCGCTACAGAAGTTGCAATTCTTGACCAATTTTGGAATATGTTTTCTATCGAATTTTTAAATATCAAAATATTGACCTTATTTTAAACAATATTAAGCTACACATATCTCAATAGCTAATAATAAAAAGTAGTTACTCGGAAATATAAGGGGGAAAAGTGCGGCAGATTAAGTATCCGTAATTTTTTTTCAATTCCATATCTGGGTATTGTTTGAATAAGGGCTTTTAAAAACCTACGCAAAATTAGTAAGAAACCTAAAAGGATTATTCTACAAGTCATCGTTTTTGAGATATTCACGATAATTTATGTGTCCCACTATTTAATTAACCGTATTGTTAAATACTAGCTATGTCCCATGATTTCATTCGCGTGATATTCGGAATAAGAGAGTCATTATAATTTTTTCCTTTCATATGTTGCACTTGATCATAAATTACTATAATACCAAATTTTATCAAAATCCGTTTGAACTTTTTGCGTGATTGACAAAGAAATAAACATCCATGCAGACCGACAAAAATTTTAAAAACAAGTTTTCCGGCTTCTTTTTCCTTTCTTTATGCTAACTGAATCACTCTTTTTTAAATATTCACCATGCACAGAATTCACTCCGTTACAATTTCTTTAATAGTATAGATTTATTGCACTGGAAAATCTATACTAGTGAGGATAAAGAAAGTAACTTCACTACGTACGAGATACGCAACCCTCAACACATGAGCCAAACTGGCACTTGGCCAGTTTTTGTTTCCTGTTTTCCTTTCTACTTGTTTGTTTTATTTTTTATTTTCCTTCTTATATAGAATCAGCAAGTTATTTATCATGATAATATTTTATTTATATTCAGATTAAAATTAATTGCCATTTGTCGTCATCAAATGTTTTATGGTGTATAGTGCACAACCTTTAATAACGCCTTGAAATAAAGAGAGTGTAACCTCAAAAATTTGATAACTAGAATTATTCACTTAGATTGATACATCGTTTGTTATTTTACAATTATTAAATAAAAACTGCATGTATTTATTATATATATGTCATTATTATATATATGATGAAAAATTCCATTCATATATGATGAAAAATGATGAACAATCGAGTTCATAAGATAAAGTTAATATGATATACACCGAGATTTTTAAATGAATCAAGAAATTAACCCTCCTGACGAATCATCAAAATGGTTCGTTTTAAAAATACTCACATTATATACATAAATCAGATTCATTTCAATCAGGTCCTCCGCCATCAGATTCAATTAGGTTCGTTTTCCCCATCAGTATCAATCAGGATCTCCCCCATTTTCAAAAAAAAATCCCGAAAAGAATCCCAGCCTCCATATCGCATTAGATGTGATAAAATGCGATTTACTTTATATCTGCAACTTCTTGAGCGCGTCTGCGTTAGGAAGAAAATAGTTTTATTAACTTACAGGTTCAAATTTTAATTGTTTTTCATATGAATTTAAACTTAATTTATATTAACTAGATTTAAGTCGAGTAACGGTGAGTTAATTAGAAAGATACTGTTTTTTCACGACCCATTTTCGTTGAGTGCTAATAAAAAGTTATTTTAGGGGGAGTTTTCAATAGCCCTTTAAAGAGCCTTACTTGATAATGAAAAATTGCGATGTAAAAAACAATATTGATTCGATTTGAAAATTTCGATTGATGATTTGTTTCCTAAATTAAAATTGATTATAAAATGCAAGAAATTATTTAATTTAAGTGATGGCTAAAATTAACTTGTATATTGTAAGCAGTTATTACCTAAAATTAACGGAAGGAAACTTTATTTTGGGGTCAATATATTTAAATAAATTAATTAATATGGTAATGAAATATTATAATAATGTCACTAAAAAATATTTTATTTTTCTTTTATTTACCATATAACCCATATTATTCATAAAAAAATATAAAAGAAGGGAAAAATCATTACGTAAAGAGGAGAAAAACGTGTGTGGAAATCCATTAATATTTTGAACATGATACTAATTAATTAATGTACATCGATTTTTTAATATATTTATATACAAATTTTCGTGTCATGTCTCATTTAGTGTATACTTGCCTTTGACGTATTTCATAAATTAACATACACTTATAGCTTGAGACGACTAAAAGAAGATATATTTTCTTTGCATGAAAATAATTAGGTCATATGTCATCGTAATTGAATGTGAAGATTATTGTAACAATTTAAACGATTCCTATATTTCAGAAAACAACGATTTCATAAAAAATATCTCTTCCAAACAAAAAGTTATGAAATACCGTCATCAATCCTCTTTAATCTTTAGTAAATTACTTTTAATTGTTACGCATCATTGAAGACATTACTTGATAGGTTGCGTATTAACATTTGACTGTGGCATAACACTTACGGCATTCCCATGTTGACATTCGACATTCCATGTCCTTATTCCATGTCGGCATTTCATTGTCGGCATTCCCCGGCAACGCGTTTAAATAAGATTCAAGTGACAAAAAATGAGACGACAATCGAAATCGATTCAGCTCTTCTTATCTTGGAAGCCACTTTAACACTTCTTTCATACTCTTCTATCTTGTCTCACGTTTTTTGAACAATACATATTCTAAAGTTTTAATTTGATTTTTTTAATAATTCGTAACTTGTTGCAACGTGTATTGAATTTTATCGTTTTCATGTTGCGTCTTTATTCCATTTTGAGCCCTTTATGATAAGTTTTGTTTTAAATACACTTGTCGGACCAACATTAAATTTTCTCGAACTTCTGTAGTGAAAATTTAGTAAATAAAATGTGATTTTCGAAATTCTTTTCTTCACTTAATTGCATACATACCAGAAGTACAGCTATACGATATATAATATGTAGCTAACCTCGATTAACGGTTTATGTAAATGATGATGAACTAAATTAATCTTGGTCTTGATTAAACCATTATAAGAGGATTTTATTTAATTTTATGTAAAAACATGATGAAACTCATTTATTCAACAAATTTATTTAGCTAAGTTATATATTGAACACTGTATAATGTGTAAAGTATTAAAATGTATAATGTATAAATTACTGAAACAAAAATATTGAAATAAATAAATTTAAGAAAATATTGATAGTTTACGGCAAGATTAAAACCTACATCTTTTCATTAAAGCGACTGACCGTTCCTCCAGAGCATGATAAATTTCTTAACAAGCTTTCAGTTATAAAAGACTGCAACAAATTAAGGCAAGTAAAACTTAGGAATATTATGCCTCGCAAATAACTTGAAAAGCGCTCTCACCTTGTTGTAAGTGGCTAATGTATCTCTCAGTCTCTCAAATGAGGAAATGTAGAAAACTTCCCTCTAAAATAAATCTTAAAAGCAAAACTGGGAATCGGGCAGATTATTTTAAAAACTACAATTCTGAACATATTGTGAAAAGCAAATAACTAAGAAATTTTAAAATAAATAATTTTTTATGAAAATCGGAAAAGAAATAACGTATGAAAATAAAATAATAATAATTTCTTTCAAGAATATCGTCAGAAATGAACCTCGAGGTGTACCCAAAATCAAATCTCTCGTTGCTCAGATTGTCAAATCTCTTGTTGCTCAGATGTCACAATAAATTAAATATATAGTTTAGCACATCCATTTTTCAATTTTTTCAATTCCACAAATCTCAATGCATCTGCTAAAACGGACTTAACTTCAGCCACTCTTACATTAATTATTAACAAGCTTCCCAAATATAAAAACAAAATTAAAAGGCCGCCGATAATTATAAAATGGCAGTTCCAAAGCTACTTCAGTGTTAGAACTGTTTTGTTTTAAAACACATGAAAACTTCATTCTTTACCATTTACGGAGGGTGATAATTGTAATAATAAAGATGGGCATTGAAAGGAAGTAGGTATTTTTATAAGACCGTAAAAGGATGGGGAATAACCGCTTTTATGATTTCTCGTGTGTAGTGTAGGTTGATATTAAAAAGGTCCGCAGCAATGTATTGGTTTAGTTAAACTATTTTAAATGATCATCATACTATGGTTCCACAGTTAGCGCTGGGATTGCTAAAGCGTTAACGAATACTGGTCGCTGTATTCGTTTAAATTTTATAGAACCTGATATATAGTTTATTAACTGTTTAATAATTATTTATCCACAAACTATATAACTTCTTTAAGAATACAGCCCCTGACTATGCTATTTAAAATATTTTAACCGTTACCTGATGGCAAATTTTTATTTCTCCTTTATTGCACACCCCGCGAATATTTGCTTTGCTTCCTGTTAGTATAATACAGTTTTGTTGATGGAAGTATTTATATATGGGAAATTTCACAAGAAGAAATATATATATATATTTATATATATATATATATATATATATATATATATATATATATATATATATATATACACATATATATATATATATATATATATATATATATATATATATATATATATATATATGTAAGTGTATGTGTCTTATAAAGATGGGTAAAAATAATAAATTATAGTTTAAACAAATTACCCAAAAATCACTAGTTATATGTATTATAAGAATAAAATCACGAAATACATTCAACAGGATGCCTAATATGTTGTTTACACTTCGTGTTGAATGTATCGAAAAATCTATAAATTATCAACTTATTGAATTGATGCTCAGATGTCACAATAAATCATATAACAATCCAACACATATCCATCCCAATTCTATAAACTTGTATGCATATACCATACGAGATGATAACTTACAAACCTTAACCGCTCGCGTGCAGGTTATTAAATAGGAAAAAAAGAAACAATTCACATACTGAACATTTTTGAAAATTAAAATTTTATGAACTACGTAATAATATTCCTAAGTTTAAACTAAAGGTTTATAATCAAAAGAAAAATTCAGTGTGATAATCAGATATATCAGATTATTTATTGATCATTATCAAAATCTTTATTAAAATATTGTCGAACCACGTAAACCAACATCTTAATTTAATATTATTCAGCAAACTGGCATAAAACTTTATACAATTCTTCGCTCCCACTTTACATTAAAATTCCTCTCTTTTCAAAAGCCCGAATGGCACACTGCCGTGAGCTACAAACCGATTTTCCGTGAAATTTTCTGTGATGAAACGCTGCACCAAATTTATTTAATGAATACAGCCTTAAAATAATTTCACCTCAAAAGTAATAAAGTAGCACCGGACGACTACCTATAATGAATGAAATTATTTAAAATAAAACTTCGCTGTGTACGGTCTCGTAATATTTTGCGTGATTAAAATATTATAATATTTGAGTAAGAAGTTAATAACTTTTCAGGAAAGATACGAGTATGTAATAGTAATTTTGGTTTGAATAGTGTTATTTGTTGTACAGCCACACCTCTCATATAACACTCACTCTCCGCTAATGAGAGAGTCTAAAATAAAACCTTTCAAAAGGTGGCCAGGTAAATTGATGTGAACAATATAAATCTTAAAATCATCTTAGAAATATGTGGAATTTCCAATATTTCTATGTGTCAAGAGATAAATAAATTTACACGGATTTCAGAAATTTAATATCTTAGCATGTAGCGCAGTTTATAAAAATAGTATATATTGTAGACGTGAATCAAAAGGATTCAAATAAGTCACACAATTATGCATTTTTAAACACTTCATAAAATTACGAATGCGTTTACAAAAGTATTTTGAGTAGCAATACAAAATGATAATGCACCAGAAATTGAGCAACGTAAAAGAAAGAACACGGGGAAAAAAATGTTACAAAGCCATTTAGAAACCAGGGAATAATATTTTTAACCGAAATCAGAATATGAGAAGATAACCATTTTTCTTCTTTCTGTTTGTTTATCATTAAAGTCACTTTTATCTTGAACTTTTAAAGGGAAATATCTACATTTAAATTAGGAAGTCTAAAAATTTACCATTTTCACCAAATTCAAAAATAGCTTTTAATTATCGTTGTTTTTACTCTATTTAATTAAAACTAATTTTTATTTACACACAAAAAATTTAAAAAAATATATAAAAATCTTTATTAAATACTTGCAATGAGATACTTTAGGTAAATATAATGTTCAATAAATTTATGAGCAAATCGATGAATGAATACCTTTTCTAAATATTATTGGGACTATTGTGTATTCATGATTATACATATATAATAAAGTTTTTAAAGTAGTCTTCCAACTTATCAAGATGTAGATTCTGTTGTTTTCATATTTCTTTCAACATTCGTATAAACAAATATTTCACTATACATATAATACATGACTAATGTACTTAATTCTCAGAATTAACACTCTTCTGAAATTCATTTATTATTCATCACATCTATGCCTCATTTATTTTATGCGCTACATATTTCCTAAATTATATATCTCCATTCATAATTCCTTAAAAACCCCCTGCCCTTGTATGTAAACGGATTTTATTTGCTTTGTGAATACATTGCCGAACTCGATATTTTATATCCCTTCCCTAAATATATTACCGAACTAGATATAATATGCATCTTGTTTGTACTTTTATTAAAAAATCTTAGACATTCTTTTATCAGCACCCAAGTTCAAATATTTTTCAGATAATAAACTAATTGAGAATCCTTCAAAAATACTTTTCGCTATTCAGCGAGCATTAAGTCACTCGACGAGCACAAACTCGTAGTTGTTTACATAATACACTACTGAAAATTAATTTTATTAATAAATTCAAGAAAATGCAAACATCCCAAAGTAATCAAATGAATCATTGCTAAAATCTCTACATTAATTAGATACATGAACGTCCATCCCCTTCTATTTGTTGCAATTTTCTCGTGTTGGAATTTTCCGCCCTCTGGACCTATTCTTATCTAATGGGAACGATTTATATTACATTTTCATTTCTGTTCGTCGAAAGCCAAATTATTTTAGTCGTTTAATACCCGAGTTTGAACTTTAAAGTTATTCCCTTTTAAAATAATCTAATTTGATATCGAGTTATTTTAAATACAAAACTTGTCAATTGCAGAGATACTATTACGATCTTGCTTTCAGTGACGCCACTGTAATATTTGTTACACGCCGATGTAATATTTGTTTACAGAACAATTAAGCCAAACAATTATTAGAATTTACCTCCTTTTGCAATTGTAATGAACAAATGAGCATAAACCAAATAATTATATATCCAATCACAAACTTTTTATTACCAAAACTGTTCCTTATGAATAAAAGTTATTAGGGCACTATTTCATGCATTTTTACAAAATAAATTTGTTAATTAAATTACATTAATAGAGGTTGTCAATGGGTATTTATGAATACAATTTTAATATAAATAAAATTTTAATGGATTCAACAGAATGGAGGTAACTTTTGAATAAATTTTCCGCAATAATGCATTTGAAAAATAATACTATTTAGATTATGATATATCAAGGACCATTATAAATCTATGATATTCGTGATATGTAGAGATATGTTTTAATAACTTTATTTTAACATCAAAATTGGAACTTTTGAGTTTGAATTAAACTACGAAATTTTAAACCCACCACTTAATGTGCATGTTATTTTTATTGTTATCTTCTGATTAGAAACCTGTCAATTTGAGTAATTAAATCATTTTTCTTTTTATTTCCATTTCAGTATAACTTCAATTCATATTATTTTAATTAATCAATTTCTATAAGATAATTAACTTTAACGAACTTTTTGTTACGCAGTACGATACTATGCAAATTATTTAGATTCAGTAAATATAAATTAATTATTAATATTATTGCGGGTAATAAAAACAATAGCAATTTAAATGCAAGGCAAAAACTATTTGAATTAATTTATCGCTGGTTCTAAACAGATATTATGTTTAAAATTTCTTATTACGTTTTCAGTTACAAAACACTCTGTCAAGTTACGTAAATGCCATGTAACTTTAATACAATTTTGCCTCAGAAATAACTTGAAATATCTCAACCTCCACATTCTCTGTTGGCCACTCCTCACGCACACCCTCTACACTAATGAGAGTCTGAAACGACATACCTTGAAAGGTGGCTGGGCAGAGCCTTGTAATAATTCGTGCGACTAAAATGTTGAAATGTATATAAAGTTGTGTGGAAAATTTAATATTTCGCCCTAAATACACTACTGTTGTACCGTTTTAGACCATTTTTTCTTGAGTCGAGGGAATAAGTTAAATTCTAATGCATTCAAGAAGATAAATGTGTAGATACATGACAGTTTACTGAATAACATGAATGTTATTTGCGAACGAACATGACATAAAAAATAATGCAAATATAAACTTGTCTACATTTGATGAATTTAGTAACGTGACTATAAAAATATTTGAGAAATAAAACTTAATAAAAACTCAATAAATATTGCGCTTAAAGAAAACAATTACATAAGTGGCTTAGGAACTAAAAAATTTTATAAAACTAATGAGAGAATCATTAAAGTTAATTTAATTATAAGAGGGATTAGTTTCATTTTCATCGCAGTTACTTTTCGTCAATACTGTTAGAATTATATTAAAGTCAGAATGACAGCATTAGTCAAAATAATAATGTGAGAGTATACAAATAATTATAGACATCACAAAAGTCACAAAACGGATAGAACTTTTTAAGATTTTAACTTTAAAAAGAGAACACTGACTGTAACTTTAATACCATTCAAAAACTTTTAGTTACACCCAACCCACCTTTTATTCATACAAAATCACTACACTTTAAAAAATATAACGGCCATTGTTAACCAACTGAAAGAAAGTAGTTTTTGTGTTTCTAATATGAAAATAGTAGAAACAATAACAAGAAATCGCTTCCATTATTTTCGTGTTTCTTTCATCATTCGTATAAAAAAACTTTGTATCACTAACATATATAATTCCTAGAAGCGGCATATTATTTATTATTTGCTGTCAACCCTGCCTCGTTCGTAATTTATTTATTTCTCATCACATCCCTCAGCACCTTATACATTTCATTCGCTGAAAGTATTTTCGGTTGTGGGTCTCAATTTCTCACATTACTCGATTCTCACAAACTCAGGTGCCGTTTGTAAAAACCCATTCACTGAACTTGTAAATATTTCTCCGATCTTGATGTCATATTTCTATTCTCCTTTTCTATTTCTTCCATTTATAATACATTTAACGACATTATTGCTTAATTTGTTTTTGTAAAAACATAATTATTATTTTTTTCAAATCTTTATTACGCTGCTATGCCCTTTGAGCAACAGACCATTTTATAAGCATGGTATGCTTTCTGAAAGACGAATCACATCTTATTTTTAATTCAACTGCAGAAAATGGTGAACTCATTTGAGAATGAATTCTAAAACATTACTTTTCTTACCAAACAATTAAATCAATCGTTACAAATTATACACATGAATTAGATCTATTAACGTTGACCTTCTCTCGCCTATAGTAATTTTCTCGTGTTAATGTTTTTCTCAAACCAACATTCTAACCTTTTTAACATAAGTCCAGCGATAGTGTTATTTTTGGACAGATGTCCATGTTTCTGAATCTATTTTGCAAGTCTCTCAACTTTAAATCTGATGAGGGCCGTTTGCGTAACATTTATATTTCCTGAATAGAATAATTTTTGTTGTGGAAAATCATGTTTATTTTCAAGTTGTGTGATTTTAAAATTGTGTGGATTTTAATTGTATTATTTAAAAAACCCACCAGTTGTGAATAGACTCTTGCACCGGAGATTCTGCACCAAGCAATATTATGAATAAACGATAAAATTACAAACATTTTATCAATCAATACATATCGACGTGATTATGATCTAGGAATTAAATAACTACAGACAAAACTCTTTTTTCTCCCAAATTTTAAGCTTGAGACCAGAGAAATGATATAACTCTTACCTTTCTGCTTGGAAACTTTGGACACGAGGGGAGAAGATTTTTTTGCACATTTTTAGTTTTTTTATATATCAAAACTACATGATAAATAATGTCTTTTCATATAATATTTCTTTTGATATTATTGCCACATTTTTAAATTTCAACCTCTCATTTCAGACCCCATTTCGAATAAAAGTAAAAATACTTCTAGACTTATTTCAAATAATATGCTTGTACATAGATGTCTCGGAAATAAAAGCAAACAAGCAAACTCCATAATAGTCGATATCCATATAAGTTAGTGAGAAAGAGAGTCATGACATAACGGATATTGAAAACACACGACAATCGGTACTTATTTACTTTTTAGATGTGGAACCCTAAAAATAAGTTAATTTGAGAGATAATATTACGTTCAACACTTTTTACTGAGAATGCTTTGTGTTTTTATTTTATAGGATAATTTTGAAGCTGAATTAAATAGTTTTTCAGATTGTATCTTTTACAATTTTAATGACGAAATTATAGAAAAGCTAAGATATATTTATTAAGTTTTCAACTTTTTTTGCCAGAAACTAATTTGTGCAC
Source organism: Druceiella hillmani (assembly GCA_039881145.1). NCBI lineage: Eukaryota > Metazoa > Arthropoda > Insecta > Lepidoptera > Hepialidae > Druceiella > Druceiella hillmani. The sequence continues at coordinate 3,268,501 of JAYKKI010000138.1, forward strand.
TTATATGATATTAAGACATTCTTTCGTGCATATTTTTTTTTATATAAATTAGTTTTTCAAATCAATTAGGAGAACACCAACTCGGTATACAGGTGCTTTTGTGTGTATTTATTTAAACATTACGACTGAATAAATGAGGGTAATTTTTAGGGCTCCATGAAAAAACTCCAAAAAAGGAATATTAACAGAAGCGATTTTTCAGAAAAATATTAGAAGTAAACATTTAAATTTTATTACAAACATAAGGAATGTAAAGGCCCAATCAAAGACGTGATATACAGAATGTTAATTTTACGTGTAAATTGAGGAAGAAAAAATATTTCTTTCAAGGCGATGTAGTATTATATCTACTTTCTTTATGTTCTTCACGACGACCTAGGTTTCGTTGTATTACAACATCTTCAGGTGGGTTAATAATAAAGATAAGATCCTTGCTAATAGTCCACCTGAATATGTAAAAGAACGAAACCTAGGTGGTAAAGAACTTAAAGAAAGAAAAAATAATACTACATCACTTAATTTCATTTAATTGTGAATAATGAATTTCTACAAAATTGAACCCAAATATATTCAATGTAACTATTTTAATAACATAACGTTATTTAATACAGCCTGTGTCATGGAAATAAATGCTGTATTTTTTATCACTATGCATTTTTGTGAAGTATATCAAAGAGTTGAATTGATAAGTATATCAAAAAGTTTCATTGAAAACATATTTCTTTGATTTAAATTTTCCATTGTTTTAAGCTCTAGTTAGGTTTTCAGGGTTCCGTACCTAAAATTTAAATACTCATAATGTCACCAAGTCCATCGGTCCGTCCATTTAAATACCACAACTTTTAAACAAATAGTTTCTAAAATTTTAGGCTTAAGTGACAGGTCAAATATACATCTTGTTTATCTTTAACCCTATTAAAAGAATTCGTCGTATTTTGTATTAGCTTCATGCTTCGGTTGACATTTTCGATTCTCCAATATTATTGCTTAAATTAATTAATATTAGTTGTTGATCATTAGAGTGTTGATTAATATTAAATATTTCAATTTTTCATCAGCTCAATCTTCAACAATTTCATTTACTGAATTTTGTTGCTATTCGCTGATTTATTCAAATCATTAAATTGCTTAATTGCCTGAATCTGAGCTGATATTTGCTAATTATTATTGACGCTATCTAATTTGATTTGGTTACTACCAACAGAGACAGAGACACTGGAATCATCTCTCAGATTACTATTTGATATAGACGCCTCCAAAGCATAAATCGTAGGAGGTTATGTTTATAATCACCACGCTATGCAAACGGTTTAGTGATTGCGGTGCATAGCTTCTCGCAGTAGTCTAGCCCGTCACTGGTTTGTAGCAATTTGAATTTTAAATATCACTTCAATCCCGATCGATGAGGGGTCGAGAAATGAATCGGGTTCCAGTCGTAAGCTACTCCGTCAAAAGCTGAAAGCCTTATGATCAACCCAATAATGCAAGGCAAATCCAAGACGATTTAATTAATTTAATGTCAATTAGTTTGTTTAAACTTAAAATTATTTCTCTTTATTGATTTGGTTTAATTTGATTATTTTTTTTTAACATTTTGTACAATTAATTATATTCGTTTAGTTTAAATATGTTTAATTACTTTCCATTTATTATTTTAGTTAAATTTTATTTAATTTTGGGTTAACCATAAAGTACTAATACTTGTGTTGGGCGCATTAATATTTGTTTCTGGTATTTAAAATGTTATACTTAAAATGTCTGATGACAATGAAATTTAATAATGAGAGTATTATTAACGCGCTAAATATGTTAAAAGAAAAATAAACATAAATGAAATAAAAGTCAAGCCGCAAAATTAAAGAGAAATAATTTAAATTCCTGTTTGGGAAATATTATCTTTTCCAGTTATTTATAATGTGTGTGAGAGAACAGTAGAAAGAGAGAACTCTTTATATAATTTTTGAATATATATAAAAAATATTCCGCAAAAATCTTGCTGACTGAATACAATAATTCAAAATCTTTCTAGTAGATTGCCTTTAATATCTTTGTTCTCTTGAAAGATTACAGAATTTTTTGTTGGCGTGCTCTAATTTATGCTTAACTCTTTTTTTCGTAGTTTAGAAAGCCAATGTTTCTGAAAGGAGGGTTTCCTTTTGTATTCTGTCTCTCTGTCTATCCATTTATCGGTATTCTGCAGTCTTCTGAATTAATTAAGATAGAGACGTTAAATTCGCTCATAATATCCAGTTACTTGGCCCGAAAGGAAAGAGAATAATAGAAATTGAAAAACAAGGATTTTGTGGACTACAAAATTTTACCTTTTTGATCCACAATGTTACCTGATCTGTTCCAAAAAGGTATTATGTAGGAAGTTGCATTTAGCTCTGCACTCTCAAACCCTGCATTTAAATAATAAATAGTAAAAAGAGTAAAACAGTTAACAAGTTTTATATATTAAAACTTTTTAAGAAAGTCACAAACTTTTTACGTCCATGAAAAATCCACTAGGCTAATTTATTTACACTGTGAAAACAATAGTAATATTTGTAATTATTATATATATATATATATATATATATATATATATATATATATATATATATATGATAATTTCCTATATGCTAAGCTTAGGAAAATGATTCTCGAGTAGGATTACATCAACGTTATTTCCTTAGTCTTGACACTGGAATCATCAAATCCACAAAGCGTTTTCAAATCAAATGCTGTGATAAACCTACATTACTCAATTCGCACTCCTTTATTGAAAATATATAACCAATTTTCTAAAATAAATTTAAATGTTAGGCATAAAAATAAAATTGCTCCCTGATAGTATGTAAGCATATATAAATGAAGTGTACATAATTTACGTTTAAAATACACGTAAAATACGTTCCTCATCTTGCAAGAATGAAGTATCCCACTTAAGTGATCATTGAAGTCTTTTAATTGGAACTCTACATTTCTAACGAGTATATTTTGCAAGTTTATTCGTGATATATATATATATATATATATATATATATATATATATATATATATATATATATATATATGTACGTACTTATATGTACTCTATCGTTCATCTTTGTCAATTCACATATACTAACTCGTTATAATATCGTCTTAACCCAACAGAAGTGTAAGCCTCCTTCAGACAGGTCTCTCTTTTCGCTTTTCATCTCCTACCCTAAATTACTTCATGTTAGGTAAATACTTGTTTTAACTACTTTAAAAGTGGTCCCCACGTGTTGAGTTGCTTTATTCCAACTTCACTTCATTCATTGGTAACTTAATTCACCGACAGTTGGTGAATTGTGTTGTGAATGGATTGTGATAAATTCCAATTCATAGCGTGTGGATGTTTATATTCGTTATCTTCTTTTATGAAAATATCTATCAAAACGCTTCTACGTCATGACAAAAAAATTTAGTAACACGGCTGTCATAAGCAAAAGCCTGGCACAAGTCTTCGTAAGTACATGTAAATAATATTCCATATTAATTTTCTATTATGTTCATTTTTGACTTCTTTGGAATTGACCGGAAGGAAAGCGTGAAATAATAATAGCGTGGTGGTAATAGTAAGTTGGTCTTGTCACACTTGCTGATGGACGTTCTCGTGTTTACGTTCTCGTGTTGAGAACGAATTTTTTTTCTTACCCAACTCAACGTTACGGCCACCCTTCTGTTATGATTTGAGGGTTCCTGATAAAAAAAATTTAAAACTCGATTTTTTCAATAGATGACTTGAATAATATACACCCATATTATTATTTTCATAATGTTCATGTAGAATCTCTAGTACACATTTCTGAATTTCTTTTGTTTTGTAATTTCTAAGATGTCAAAATGCTTTAAAAATGAAAATTACTCTTTATGTATTATTTTTCAAACTTTAACTATTTAGGAGAAAGGAGGAGACAGGCAGTCAAAGAGCTAAATATGTTAAAACTAGTTCTTTTTTATTGAACATTGTGTGAAAGCGTGGAGAATATAAATAAAGTAATATATTTATCTATTACAAACAAACAGAAAAATGTCACATGTGGATAGAGAACGTCAACAAGAAGTTTTCAATTTATTCGTAACTTCTACACGTTTGTACCGATTATTGTAATAAATTTTAAATCCAGTTTAATTTGTCTGACAATATTTTATTGATAATTTTGTTTACTAAAACACGTATGGTAGAGTACTTATAGAAACGAATAAAACCACAGTTTTAATAATCATGAAAGTGTATTATCATGAAATTTGTTATATTTGATAACTATATAAAAATAATGTTACAGAAAGCCCTTTTGTTGAGTGAAAAACGACTTGCAAAAAATGAAAATGATCTTCGATCACTTCTTTTGGGGAGGAAAGTTACGTTAATATAGAAGTTCGTTTTCCATTAAATATTTATTCACTTTAATATGATGAGAGATGCATCTTTCATTATATAGTAAAAAATGGTTAAATCCTGTTGCACATGTCTAATTCAATTACTCTTCTTTATTGTTAAATCCATCATAAGCCAAAACTTACTTGGATAAAAAAATTAAGTAAATTATAGCCTTGAAGGCAATATCTATCTAATATTTCTTAAAATCATATCGCTTGTTACAGATGTTAACATGCGACAACCCTTTAGAGTTCGGTACCTCGAAAAAAAAATCTCATATAATCACTAACGCATCCGTCCGTCTGTTTGCTTATCATAGCTGTTTTTCACGGAAACCATCTTAAAATTTGACAATAACTATTTTTCAGGATTTTAATTGAGATGAATACAGAGATTTTGTTAAAATTGTGCAGATAGAATATACAGGCTGTTCAGTGGCAGATTTCAATGTTTGAAAAATTGTAAAAAATAACTACACCTCTAATACAAAGTAGGTTTATTTTAACTTCATAACAACAAATGCGGATTTAATTTTTTAAAAACCACGTTTTTCACATCGAGTCTGACACACTCTTCGAGTCTAGCACGCATGTTTTCAAAAACGCGTTTGCAGAGCGACTGGGGTATCCTACTTACTTCGGCTCGAATATTTTCTTTAAGTTGTGTCACAGTGCTCGGATTTGTTTTAAATTTCAACAGAAAATTACAGCGATGAATGGAAATTTTACAATTTTTCAAAAATTCACGATAATTTACGTCTCTGAAAGATAAACTAATTTATATGTTGACATGGTGAAATACAATATTATTATTTGCAAATAAATTGATGGAAATACTAGATATCCGTAAAGGTATATATGTACCTAAATGTGTTCGACATCCTTGCAGTGAGAGTTCTACTCGAACTTAACAGGTTTATTTTTGCTACTAACTTTAATCAACTTGTCTTAACCAATACCCGATGCTGATGTTCCTCACTTATGGTGCTTTGAGCTTCTGTAAAACAATCGCCTGTGTAGCAAAAAACCTGTGCCCTTCGCCATTTAACTTTCAGTGTAGATTTTATATGTTAATAATGAAATAAAAAATTCCATTAACAATGAAAGTCTATATTATTTGAGCAAAAACACTTAGGTCAAATGTATTGTAATTATTATAATTAATGGAACAAGTGAGGTCTACAATGCTACCTAATAAACAAAAAAATTATTTTCAAAGACTTACAGCGTAGCATTTCAGAGAAACTTATTTTCATCACAGACCGGCCAATTTTAGATACAGAGGAGCCAGGTAAGAAAGAGGCCGCTTTATTTTTGTTTTATGTTTTGTATTGTAATTATTTAATTTGTCATAATAAATTAGTTGACATTGCTTTTAGAAATTTAACTTTCGTGCAGATTTTGTGCATAGTAACTTTTACCATCAATAATATATTTCATAAATTTTCCAATATTTAATTTTGCAGAAAAGTAAAAAAAAATTTAATATTTTTTGCATAAAGTAGACATTGCAATATTTTATATATCCGATCAATCGAAATTTTCATTACAAATTACAACTTTAACTGGCTAACAAGCTCTTGCCACTAAATACAACAGATTTTACTCGACTGACTTTAGGAACTAAATGTCCTGAAAGTCTGCGAAACGTTGTTCCATCGAAAATTCCCTTTTTAACAATATGTAAATGAGCAAGATAACGCATTTATTATAAACAAAGTCTAAATACCTAAATGTAATTCTCAGCATCATTATGCTTATTCTATAACGTCTGATCGACATGTAATGCAGTCCTAATGCCATCTATTGTGCAATTTATACAATCGTTCCCATAATACCCTGTGTAATAATCATTAATATTATCTTTATAATTTAAACTAAGGATCTATGTAGGTACCACATTTTTTTCTATTGCTTAATAATGTTTCTTTAATTGCTAAGTTAAAGTACTATGAATTTATATTATCATAAAACTTTTATAATTAAAGCACATTAAGACGGTAAAACTTTATTTACACATCACAAAATATTAATTGCAATAATTATTTTCAATGTTCACCTTCAATATGTACAAATTAGTAATAAAAACTCACAATAAAGAAGATTGATTTTCAGACGCGCGTTTTTTTTATGTTGCTTTTACGCACGTATTCGCTCACTTGATATGAAGATAACGTAGACCAGAGCTTGGTAGTACATTAAGTAATACTTTAAGCAATTTCCCTCACCTTTTCCTCATTTTTTATGATCTTAATGTACTACCACCATTATTTCCGCCATTATTTCCAGCTCGGTCGAAAACTACTAAACTGTAAATGATCATTAAACTTATATTTGGGAAAATACTTTTCTTCATAGTTAAAATGCTTATTGCGTATTACCTATTGATATTAGGTGACATGTACAACATATATATATATATATATATGTATATATATACACATATATATATATATATATATATATATATATATATATATATAGTGAGATTTTCCAAGAGTTTGGATCATTTTCATCATTTTGATCCTTTAAATGATGGCTTAACTATATATAGATTAGCTTGCAATAGTAGGATATGTGTTATTTATAGGCAAAACTGAATTAATATCTGTGAGCTCATTTATATCCGTCATTAATATCCGTTAGCGTAAGAGATAAATACACAAAATTTCTCTTTAATAATATTGATAGGATTAATTATATAATCAGCCTTATTTGGAGGGAAATAAGAATAGATTTCAATATTTCAAAATGACTAATAAGGCTAAGTAGACGGCTTGATTTTTTTTTCATCGAATCAGACATTGAGCATAGGAAATAATAGATAACATCTTAATATAAGCCGAATAAAATTTTATGGATCCAGTTTCTTGAATAAACCTGAGGTACGTCTATGGTATTGACTATGTTTATACTTGGCTTTCATAATATTAATACATTGTGTGTGATATATTGTACGAAAAGCCCTATTAAAAAATATAAAATAATCTGTTCATTTGCTTTAAATTTCAAGTTCATAAACTATCTATTCAATATCAAGTTACTTTGACATTTAAACTTTTAGTTAAGTTCGCATACAGAATGTATGTGTGATATATATATATATATATATACATATATATATAAATATATATATATATATATATATATATATATGTATATATATATATATACATATATATATATATATATATATATATATGTATATATACATACATGATACGAAATTTTAAAGCAAATTCCTAACAAAATTCGTAAATAAATAAACAAAATTACACTTTTGTATTCATATTTTGAATCTTTAAAAATAAGGATCCAAATCCTGAAGCTAGTTCACATTATACTTCGAAAATAAAGTAAAGATACCTATATTTATGTAAAGACTATATTGAGTTGGTACTGCGTAGCGAACTATTATATTTTATGCGATGTATACCAATATTTGAATTGTGAAGATCTTATATATACAGGAATGGGAAACACATAACAAAAAATTAAAAACAATGAAATGGTCAATGTTACCAGATTATTTTTATTACAATATATGATTGATATCGAGAAAGACGAGAACTATTGTAAAATTATGTGGGTATGGAAATAAAACAGTAGAAACTGTGAACCTATGATATACAAACGGACGAGCATTTCGAACTCTTATGTAATGGTTACATTTTTCACCATGGAATTATAAAATATCAGGAGTGTTAGTCAGTTTATTCCATAATTTTGTTCCAAAAATTTTCTATTTATCATCATAATGCTTTCTTTGATTCTTGCCCCATAACCTGTGTAGCATGACACACCTGCATCGATTTTCGTACCCATAAAAGATCCCAAAGCTGCATTATAATACGTCACGTCAAACATTATATTCATATACTTTTTCGTTTTTCTAAATTTCAGCGTACAATGTCAGTTAAAAAAATGTGAAATTCAAGAGGTTGGTTACATATTATAACATTTTGAAAGTACCTGGTCTCATCGGCAGTAACCTTGAGACGTTCGAATACGTAATATAGTCTTCTATTCACCCTCTCAACTTCTATTCATAACGACAATATCTTTATTAGACATCACCGCAACCTGGTTTATTTACGTTTCATTACTATCCATATTATCTGGCTGCCGTCCAACTGTGCGACGTTAGCAGCCAGAGCTTCCGATGATTCATTTTTTATGATAATTTGATGTATATGCTCGCATATACTGCACACTCCATTATCCTAAATGACAATGTTTACCTTAATTTTTTTCGTTGCGGTATGGTTTCTAGAACCTTGGCAATAGGATGAGACGGACGTAATTATATGCTGAAAAAATGTCTATTGTTGGAAACGCGATCTAGATTTCTTATATACATTTTTACTGGCCGCTTTGCCACATCATACATTGTATTGTAAATTGTAGTTACATTCTTATTTTGAATCTAACTCACTAAATGTCGAGTTTTTTACCCAATTTTTGGAGCTAAACTTGTTTCTTTTTATAAATGAAACATTAGGAGGCAATTCCACTCGTTTCACTGACACTTTATTTATGCTAACGCTATCTATTAGCCGATTTAAATAAAATTTGGTGGCAATATTTTCAAAGAACAATGTGCAGGATAAAACCTCAATGTTATTTTTTCATATGTGAACACGTTATTGGCAAAGATGAATTTTTGTAGTTTTTTTTAAATATAATAAATAAATTAAATATGTTCAGACAATAAAGCGTAAAATAACATTAAAATAACTATCATATAAAAATTATAAAACATTGGTCTGTTTTTAATAAAGTTATAATTATTTTACTTTTTAAACATATTCGTAATTACGGATGATATTACAAACATGGTCATGTAAAAAATTTTTAACTGAGTTTGTAATTTATTTTGTTATATTTGATGTTTTGCGTTACATTAAATATAACAATGGGAAAATACAGAAATTTTATGCCATATAAATACGTCGTGAAGTAAAAACTTTTATTTTTTTAGGATCCGCATCCAAAAGCTTTCGAACCTTATTGTTTTGGGAACGTAGTCTATACGTCCGTCCGTCGGTCTATTAATGTGTTAAAGAATTTTAAATATATTATATATAATTTGTATTTAGTTTGATCTAAGCAGAAAAAGGTGTTTAAAATGACGTAAAATTTAATTACAATGGGATTCTATTTTCTTTTTTAAGTAAAGCATAAAATTGTGTTTTGAATTTTTTTTCCAATAAAAAATAAGGATTTGGAGGGAAATCAAAATTATAATTTTCAGATCTAAATGTTATCAGGTCTAGTTCAAAAACACCACTGCGTAGAAAGCTGTTTTTAGACAATAAATACTAAAAAGGTCCAAATATAAGAAATTATGGCTTATAGAACCAAAGTATTTTTGACAAATTTACGGTATTCTTACGCTTGTGAATGAGATGCTAGGCAATATATCTTCATAGTGACAAATGTAAGATTTGAAAACGGTGATAACTATATGTACCCTTAAATATATAAATGTTTACATGTACGTAACGTAACTTTGTAGTACGAGTTATAGTAATGACCGGAGGTTTGTTTTTGCTTGCTATTTCACTTTTGCCTGCACATTTTAAAAAGCTTAGAAGATATCAATTTAACCCGATTTTATCGAAAACATTTACTAAACATTTAGAATTTTCAATCTAGGGTTATTTTACATGTCATAGATTTCATTCGAATGGAAAATTTCTAAAAATACTTCATATCAAAACTGTGAGCATAGTTTTAAACATTCAATGCCAAGTGTGTGGGTTAAGATAATTAATTATATTTCTACTTTATTTTTTATGACGTCAAGGAGTCGAATAATAATTAAATGTTTGCAAATAAATTTGTGTATATTTTCATCTAAAAGAGGGTTTTTTTTATTTATTATACTCGCTCGACTTTTTTATAATTTCTTTTTCCTTATTTTCTTTACGTGTTTACAAGCATCGCAATATATTTTTTAATATTTGTGCGCTTTACCAGAGACTTATTTTTTACGATTTAATTTTTTACAAACTTTTCTTGATTAATTATATAGGCGGTTCCTTTTAAATAAAATCCCACCAATATTTTTGTTAAAATGTTCAATTCTTTATTCTATTTTGCGTGAAAGATTAATTTTATACATAACAATAAAATCTACAGTGAAATGATTGTGTATATACGATTACTCAAAATATTTTTTTACAAAGTTCACTATATTAGAATATTGCACATTATAGTTGTAGCTTAAAAAAAAACTAAATATTGTTACATAATTTACATATTTTTGTTTAGATCAAAGGTAAAGCCCAATTTCACATTTACGCGAAACATAAACGAAACATTTGAGGCCCCTTATTTTTACATATCGCTTTTTTTTTTATATATACAAAAGACAGCACGTTTACCTTTTTATAAGCAAATAAATAATTGTACTCTATTAATAATTTTGCAACTGTTATAAAAATTATCTTGTAATTTTTAACAATGTACCTTAATATATATCTTTCGTATTGTTACAATCGTTGATTATTTTCATCGACCAAACCTTCTGTCAAACTTTTACGTGAAAATAAGCAGCGATGATAACGTTGTGAAATACTTCTCAATAAAATTCATAAGAGTAATTTTAGTAAGAATGACGATGGTAACATTGACGTCTTCCAAAATGTGAAGAAAGATGACGAGATTTAGAATAAAATTGGTGCTGGGAAATTTTTATTTTTCTCTGGAAATCTGTTTTTAATCTGATCTATTTTTTTTTCAAAAACTCATGAATTATGTATACCTATTTCTATTATGAAACATACAGGAAGATGAGAATTGAAAAAAATTATCGCAGTTTTCATAATCACGGGAGTGTGTAAGTCAAATTGTGGATATAGTAATGAGCTGTGTAGTTAGAAAAATGGTTGGTTGTTTTTCAAAAACATCATGCGATCGCATCTTTGACGGGTCATACAGCGTGAAATGAAAACGAAACTTTATCTTCTCTTTTAGTTTTCTAATATATAAGCGTGACATATTCTTTTATTTTTTGATGATGCAGATAAGCGGAAAATGGTGACGACTTTTCATAAATAAATTGGAAAAAAAAACTCACTGGCGTCGACACAAGAGTAACCTCATGGTTAATAATACCGCCTAGATCTTACCTATATCGGCTTGTGTTATTATCAACCAAAAAGAGGAAAATATATATATTTTCTTTATAATTTAAAAGGCAGAAAAAGAGCTGTAAAGCGCAGTAAACATGTCTCTAAACATGAAAACTTAAATTTAATCTATAAAAATAGCGAATGAAAATAAAGTAGCAAAATGGTGTGACGTATGACAAACGTAATAATCGTCACTTTTGAATTTTAGGTAGAGGTTTTAAGAATTTAATCTAATTATAAAAAAACGGAATAGTTGAGTGCAATTTTCTACACACACACATATATATATCTATATATATATATATATACATATATATATATATATTAATATATATATATATATGTAAATATATTTATATATATATATATATATAATATTAGATTTACTCGAAACAGAGGTTTAAAAACCCCATTATATAGCAAATTTTTTTAAAGTTTTGCCGTAATCAAAAGTTTAAAATGTAGGGAATGACTCTCTAAAGTACATGGTAAAACTATAAATAATCAACCAATATTTTACGGGCTAATACATTAATTCATATTTCGTGAGTAAAAAAACATCATGAAAATATAATTGACAACGATTTGAGTGTATTTAGAATATATTTATTAAAAAAACGACCCTTGGCTATTTGGGAGTACATATTTATTTAATCACATTTATGTATAAATGTAGTGCACAAATTTATTTATTTTTCATGATAATTACCACCCTCTTAATCCACTTGTATTCCCTTCTAACATTCCCATAATTAAACCTCGAACAAAAACTCACAATCATCAACTCCCCCGCTGCACTTGCGTATTCAAAACAATTTATAAATATCCAACATCTGTCTCGAAACTGGTTTAACACGACCCTTATAAAAATTAAAAAAATCTTATATTTGACAACGTCGATAAAGATGATATAAGGTAGGATCCTATTGAATGAAACATAGATAAGTACCAATATCTACAGGTCGGTTTTCACCTCAGCGATCTCACTTTCATATTCCTTGATAATGCCGACGGGTGTACGCAGGTTGTACCTCCTCCGTGGAGATTATAGCTATGAAAATGTGTTATGTAAATTGGCCTTAAACAAAGTACGTCCATTTATTATGTGTATGTGCATTAGACTATAAGGGAAGGTAAGACCGGGTCTCAACACAATAAAGGAAAAGGGATTGATTTTTCCCAGGTGGATAGTTCGCCGATGGTTTGATAGAATCAAAGAGGTTTTACGATGAAGCGCTTGTATCTATTTACACTGTTATGAAGTACATTTCAAGACGAGCGAAGGAAATGTGTGGGCAGGAGAGCAGGTGTGTTCAAGTGGATTTTCCTTATTACCTCTTCGTTGGGGCACTGTATTAGCGTATAACTTACAAAATAAAAAAGATTAAGATTTAAAACACCAAGTTAATATCAGAGAATTACGGCTAAAAGACAATGTTAGAAAATAATATTTAACAATTTAAAGGTAGGAAACATATTCAATGAAATAATACTAAAATTAACGCTTAAAAGTCTGACTTCCACAGAGAAGGCACCTTTTCTGTCACAGTTTGTGGTAACAGAAAAGATGCCTTCCATAGATATATTTAAAGAAAACGAAGGTGGGAGAGATGGTGCTACTCGCTGCATGTTGCATTTTGTCTCTCTCTTATTCCATCTCGCTCGCTGATATGGGGAACAAAACGTGCTGCCCAGCCAATGAGGAGCGTTTTATCACTGCTTTCTTTCGTTAAATTTTCTTAATTAAACCCCATTTCATAAGTCCGTTAAAAAGTTTCGCTCCAATGATTTTCTAATAATAATATTGGGTATTAGCATCAGAAATGGCTAAGTGGTTCGAAATGCCCAGAATGATGTGAAAGAAAAGAAGTCTGTACCCTACAGTACAGTACTACCCCCAATAGGTACCCGTGGGCTGTTGGCGTGATGTATTACCACATACTTATGTTCACACTATTTCCTTTAATAGGGCGATATTTTTATTCAGCAACAAAATATTCTATTCTAGGGTAAAGTAATATTCTATACTAGTCTTCATAACACAAAACACAATACCATACATACATATACGCACACACACACACACACACACACACACACACACACACACACACACACATACATATGTGTGTGTGTGTGTGTGTGTGTGTAGTCCCAACGGGATGTACGTGTTCGGTGCTACTCGCGTTCGCATGAAATAGCCCACATGAAAGGTTATTTGGTATTCGTAATCTATTTACGTATTTTCGATTTTTGTTGTAGGAGTGTATAAATAAGTTATTTATTACTGTATCGATATTATATTATATTAATTATTAATTAAACATTTAAATTTCTCCACTATGCTTAAGAAACTTCTCTTCTGTCGGTAGATCCACGACACCTCACGTCTTTTCATGCTAACTTTAAGCCATTATTTTCTTTAGCCGATGATTTTGCATACACATTATACATAGATATACATATTACACACATATACGTATGCATTACATACATATACATATTTTTATTTGCATGTACTTATTAAAAATATTGACATATTTTCAAGCTAACATTTTTTATTCATCATCAAAAGCACAACAGCCCTCTGCAGGCCAAGGCTGACTCTCTAATCCTCCTCCACCTGACGCTGTGTGACGCGATGGTCCCCCACCGTTTGACTTCCATTAGTTGGATGCCCTGTTCATTGTCAACTAGCCAACGTGTTGGTGGTTATCGTTTTCGTCTAGTCCCCTCAATCTTCAAAAAAATCACTTTTTTGGAAGGAAAAATATCAGCATATCTGTAAAGGTGGCCAAGCCACCTAATACATCACGTATTATGGTTCTCACAATATCGGTTACACCATATTTGTCATATTTTCTATAATTTTGTGGTTATAAAGAGTTCTCCACATGTTATTTCCTTGAATAATTCCAAAAATTCTTCTCAAAATTGTTCTTTCTAAAATAAGTAGTTTTTTCCTCTGTTTTATTGAGGGTCCAGCATTCACATCCATATAGAAACTTAGGCCTGACCAAAGTTTCATACATGCCTAACTTAGTCCTAATAGAAATAAACCTGGACTTGAATTGGTTTCTAAGGCCGTAAAAATTTCTGTTCGCCATGAAAATTCTGTTGTTTATTTCCAATTTTAGATCATTGCAGAGTTCCCAAATACTTAAATTTTTTGCAGTTTTAAAAGTGTAATTTCGTAACTTCAGAGGTGATAAATCAGGAGTTCTATTTGTTGATATTAAACGTTTTGTTTTGTATTCATTGATAACAAGTCCCATCTCCTTTGCCACACTCTCAAGCACTACAAAAGCATCAATAACTGAGCGTTTTGATCTAGTAGTTAAAAATATTACTTTTCTTATATTTTAGAAAAAAGTTGAGGAAAAAATATTTAAAATATAATACAAGGACTTTTTTAACTACTATAGAGATATTGTTATATTTAGTTCAATACACACTTAATCATGTAATTTTCCTCGCTTAACTTTGTAAACACCAATTCACTTTTCAATTTACAATAAATTACAACTTTGTTTGCACGATTATTTTTTCGCAATTTCACTTTTTTTTACTACATCTTCTTTTATTTCAAGTTCCAACCTTTATCACCCATTTACGTGAGTTTATGTGAGACGTTGATGGTACACAAACTCCCAAGTGTTAATCTCAGTGAAGTGCTTTTATCAAGCGAGCTCTTTGAGTTCACGTGTGAAAGCGTCAGCAGTTCGGGAGCTTTTATCGATTTTGATTGAGATCTTCCGGCGACTCGTTTTGGGTGTCTTATTATTTATTCATTCGGCTACAACTAAACATAAAATGTGCATGCAACATGATTGAACGGCCTTGGTATATTTTTTATTTTGCGAGTAGGGACGAAAATCAATAAATTTATTGTGTTGCATAAAATTGGTATTCTATAAATAAATGAGGCATATTTGCTTTAAAATTTTTTATATTATGAAAAATCAAGCGATTAATTTTTTTGGTACACCATACATTTTTATTTAGCATAGAACTTCGTAAGATTAAATAACAGAGTTATTAAAAAATCATAAGTTTTCAACGATATTTTCAACCAAAAGAATCTAAAATAAATTTTAGATTGAAGAAATATTATTAAAAAAAACTCGATCCCTATTTTCTAAAGGTTTTACGGAATACAAGTTAAGATAATAATTTGGTTCCATATCGAGCATCGATATTCAATAGCGCATGCGGAAGGTTAATGCCGTAAACGCAAAGTGATAGAGATTCCCCGATTGTGAAAAGAATTCCTAAATTGTATTTTTGAGAATTCATTTTTATGAACCTTTTACGTTTTATTCAACTTTTATTTAAAAAAAATCTTTTAAGTTCAAGTATATCTCGCGCTACAAAGATTTCAAGGTATGCCCTTAGATAAATATGAAAGTTTAAATATTTAAGTGTATATAGTAATTCTATTAATATTTTTATAAGCCTTATAATTAGATGTTTTATATTTTAGTTTAAAACTGAGAAAACTATGGGTAACATGCGGTTACGAACTGGGTCAGGGCGATCAGGATGACGTCATTAAGACTGGGTCAAATGCATCTCAATGGATACATCGCGGATGCGGTTCAATGACTTGTCGTAATATTTTAACGAGATCTTTAATTATATTAATGTCATACTTGTTTATGAGCAAGCGACAGAAAATTAATCGGAGAGTAAATCGAAATAAGCGTCTGGCTGACAAAAATATGAGAGAAAATTTATATTCAACATTTTTGACTAAAAACCTATTTCGTGTAAAATTGCTTAATGTATAACTTGGGTTCTCATTTTCAGAAAATCCGCGGAATTCAAAATTCTACTTATTTTGTATGAGTAATCACCGCATTTTAACAGAAATTTATTTTTTAGTTATTTCTTTTTATTTGACGTTTTAAAAATTGCTGGGAAATTATTATAATCGGTCTCATATTGCGTTGATTTTAAACTAATTTCTTAAAATCTTGCTAAATAACTGTACAAGTGTAGGTAACCTAATTAAATAATTGTGTATTTTAATAAAATATGAATATGTAATTTAACTAAAGAATAATTTCACTTTATATATAACAAAATATGCATAATTTGTTGAATAAAGTAACAAAAAAATTATTTTAATTTGATTTGGTAATAAAACAAAATACCAAAATAAATTTTAATTGGACATTTTTAAACGGAAGCATCGCTATTTAAATACAATGCAAGTAAGGAACTGGCAAATGAGGAAGAAAACAATAAAAAATCTTACGAAAACCAAAAAAAACAACTTAATAGGTCCAGAGGGGAATGCCCACACCACTATGGACCGCAGTATCGTGTGGATAGTATTCAGGTCTTATTGAAACTTATTTTCTTGGATTTAATCCGTATATAGAAATAAAAAAGCATCCTAATGTAAACCTCGGGAATAACTAAATATTGACGAATGAATTTGAGCGATGTCTTTGACGCTCTGTCACAATTATTGCATTATTGTTTGATATATAGCATAGTATGACACTTTAAATAATAAACATAAGTTTATAATATATCGTATAATTCGTACGACTCTGATACGTTTATTCAGTTTGAAGTGGGTTATTTCCAAGATGAGGAACACTAATATAGAAAATGAAAATAAATACAAATAATATGAATCAAAATATGTTTTATTTATAATTTGAACCGTAATACATATTATTAAACATACTGTACTTTACACTGAGGTTAGGTTTTTGGGAATTTGTTTTTATTGGTGTCATTGGTTGTGACTAGCCTTTAGACAACACTTTAAGAAAGTCGTATAGTGTTCAAATGACTACATTTTTTTGATATTGTGATTAAACATAAATTTTTGAATCAAACTAAATCATAACTGTAAAGAAAAATAACAAACAATTAAAAACAATATCAAAACAAATATTTCCATGATACAAAATCCATCTTCTTCCCCGTTACAATTTACTGCTCGACTTTACTGATCCATTTGGCGATTCTTTTTTTCAGTTATTAAATTCGCTTACAGAGATGCAGATTACTACATAATATGGAATACGTTATTAGAAAAGAAAGCGTGCTTTTTCACCTTTATTAAAAGAAGATAATGATTTCGAAGAAAAAAAACTGAAAGCTCATAATGATTTCGAAAGAACGCTACTTCAAAATAATCCGATGTTTTCATATTTTTCATATTTGAAATTCATATTTTTCATTTAAATAATTCTCATAATTTTCATAATTTTCGAATTCGATATTATTTGCTAACAATAATTTCATCACGTGTCAAGTTGTAAATAAATAAAAGTATTGTTTTTGACATTCCTTTAACTAATCTACAATACAGAAATAACCTTTTGTTTTCTGTTGTTTTTTCTTTATGTGATGGACTATTATGCACTATTGCGGATCTTCATCAAGAACCGTTTGACCAAGTTGATGAAGAAAACAGTCAAACAAACACAAGCGTAATTATTAAATACTCCATTACTTTAATAAATTAATATTTATATCGTAATATTAATAACAGGACAGCAAAAAAATACAATATTAATTTTTTTGTCCGTTCTGTGGATTTTGTAAAATCTGGTGCTATTATATTGTACATTAAAAGGAAAATTGTATTTTTTTTACTTAAAAAAAATGTAATTTGTTTTATACGTAAACATGTATTTTATTTATTTCTTTATATATATTATAATAAACTAATCAATAATTAAAAATTGAATTTCACACGCGATGCATAACAAGCTTCACTTCTGTTAGGTGTCCCATGAAACTTCAGTAATTTTTTTATTACAAAGCCGTACAGTAAATCTTAGTCATGTCTTCTGTTGTACCATTTTATAGCGCCATGACTGTCTTATTAATTTTTAGGCTTTTGTCTGTCGTTCGATCGTCGGCCTTCTCAATAATAGCTATAATATTCTAGTGTTAATCCATATAGTATCAAGAACAGATAAAAAGACACATATTTGAAATTAATGTCAAATGCTATTAATATAAAATGGTTTACAGTCCATAATCAATGCAATTCAAACTTATACCTCGATGCAATAAAAAAAATACGATCTTTGAAATATTACGCACATTCATACTGTCTCGCTTATTAAAACAACTAAGAATAATCGTACTTCCAATTGACCTAAAATCTTAAAATTTGGTACGAAGTAAGATTAATCACGAATTCTATAATCAAAAATTATAATTCAATGTGAAATTATTACGTGATGAGTTAAATTGTTTAATTCCACGATTTTCATTTTATTTAATTTTTATTTATAAATTTTAACGCATAAAATTTACACATATAGCGCTTATTTCTACAAGGACAGTCTCCTACGGTCAGCTAAAACGTCAGTCTGGATTCGTGCGACAAATAGTCTGGAATCGAACTGAAAATCCCGTGATGCGCGGCGCCATTGGTATACGTGAGTCTAGCACACCACGATAATCAAACTCAACAGATCCGGGCGACGACTTTGTGCTTTTAGTCTAACGATAAGAACTAGCACGGAACCTTCGAGTACAAATGCATTCTATCCGCACTTGTGCTCTGAAGGAACTATTCAATACAAAAAAAATTAGGTATAGAAAAAATATATACAGTCACATTTAAACATACACATAAATTTATTATATATTGAAAAACAATAAAGAAAGGGGCGATAGGCGATTACGAAAGGGACTCATGCATAAGCAAATCTATATGCAGGCAAACTTGAATGCTGGAATTAACGGTGCATGAGGACTCAAATTATTCCACAATTTAGTAACGTGCAAAGTGAAAGAATATTTGGAGAAGTAAGTATATTATTTGGGAACCAGTGAAAAAAATATTTATTATCAATACCACACTAATTTGATGAAAACACTAACAACCAATTAGAAAATAATTGTTTATTTAGTATTTCGTATAAAAACAGCTTCTCTGATTAATGAGAAATAATTTTATAATTAAAATAATACAAATGAACATTCCAAAATGTGTAGATCAGGAGCTATACGTAGTAAGTGGGTGTACTGAAAATGTGCCGGGTGCATTATAGAATCAAAAACTGGTACCCATATATGTTATGACATGAAAATATTAAAAAAAAACGGGCTATGATACAAAAATATTTAAAAGAATTTTTGATAATAAGAAAATGTATAAAAAATTCTAGAATGCATCTAAATTGCAGATCATTTTTAAAAGGGTTCTTGACATTATAATACAGAACTATACTGTTGAGAACAGCTTTAATAAAGTAGCTGTAAATAATTACAAAAAAAGTTATTAAAACAAAATGTGTTCATGGATAATTTTTTATCAGAGCAAATTTGGGATGATTGACTAGTGTAAAATAAAGTGTAGGAGTATGTGAATGAATTAAATAAGGTTCCAAAACTGTAAATTCTCAACTATATAAAAAAAAGTTTATAATCATTTTAACATACATATAATATATTTACCATAAGGTAGGACATTCACGAACTCTGAGCAATGAACCGGTGCTTACTTGTTTATAAATATGCATGTGAAGTAAATAAATTAATTTTTTTCTCCAAATTGAAAATTCTTCCTGTGAGTGCGGGATAATACAATTAACATCACCGCTCCCTTAATCCACTATATACCTTTAAACAATCAAAAGAGTTGAGGAAAAGCGAAAAAGCGTCAACTTCAGACACATCAAAGAAAAAGTCACAATTATCTATTTCTCCAACTAAGCTTGCCTATTCAAAACAAGATAAAAATATTCAAATTGCATTGTAAATCATACTCGACATCTCTCTCGAGACTGGTTTAATACGTCCCTAATAAAAATTTACAAATTTCTCATGATTGACAACGTCAACAAAAGCGATATGGAGTTCCAAGGAGGACCCTATCTAGCGAAATGGAGTTAAGGGCCAATAACCATACGTCGATTTTCACCTCAGCGATCTCGATTTCATATTCCTCGATAATGTTAGCAGGCGTGTGTAGGTACGGAAAGGTATTGTGTAAATTTGATTTGAAAAAAGTTCGTCTGTGCATTATGGATATGTGTATTAAATTATATGGGAAAATGAAGTCGAGTGTCGTCCCAATAAAGGAAAAGGGATCGTTTTTTTAGATGCATATTTCGCCGACGGGTTGATGGAATCAAAGAGGTTTTACGTCGAAGCGTTTGTATCTATTTACACTGGTAGTGTCTATTTACACTTATTTCACTAAGGGGCTCACAAATTATTCTCATAAAAAAATTATTGACTATATTATTATATTTGCGTTTGTTTTTGAAGCATAACTTCTTCAGGATGAATAAAGGTCACATTGCGGCTAAAATAGCCTTATGACTCCCAATGTTATTTCCTCATTAATCGTCTTAAAACCATCCATCGTTCTTGCTTACAAAGGAAAAAATTCAGCAAAATGACATTCTTGATAGAAAAGTTGATAACAACTTTACAGACTCACACGGGCGATCAATACGGAAATGGTCATTCCACTATCAACGCTACGAAGATATTACAAATAAATAGATAAGAGGTCAAGCAGAAAATATGAAATAAATAATTTATTACAAAAATCTAGAATTTAAAAAAATATACCAAAAATCATACACTTGTGATACAGCTGGCAAGCAAAGTATACTTTGGAAAAAACTTTCCAAACAGAAAAAGCTGCAAATGTTGAAAATTATATATAACTTCTATCTTAATGGTATATGTACTTATGGAATGCATTATTTCATATACTTGAATAAGATTTTTCAGTCCTTTTAATCTCTCAGAAACATTTCCTAAAATTTACGATTCAAACACCTTTGTACTCGTTTTAATAACAAAAGATTTTCAAAATCAAATTACCAGAACTAAATGTGTGACAAAACAACAACATGTGGTAACAAACCACCTGATCTTTGTTTATAACTTCGAGGAACAAGTGAATGCAAGTAACTTTTGCTCCTTGCTTATAACCTTTAGCGAAGTTTTTGCGATTATTATCTCCATGATGGGTGACGCCAGCAAATGCTGCGTGTTATTTAAATTTGTTACACGTTGACCAGAAAGTTTACGTATTTTGACTTTTCTGTTTAAACTCTTATAATCGTTTAAATTTTTTTAAATTTAATTCT
This sequence comes from Druceiella hillmani, assembly GCA_039881145.1. Taxonomy (NCBI): domain Eukaryota; kingdom Metazoa; phylum Arthropoda; class Insecta; order Lepidoptera; family Hepialidae; genus Druceiella; species Druceiella hillmani. The sequence goes on from JAYKKI010000138.1 coordinate 3,290,126, forward strand.
CAAAACAATTCATTAGATCGTTCTATATTTATACTTATATATTTTAAAGCAACTAAATAGACCAGTATATTCCAGAAAAAAATTCACTTACCGGTCAGCTCGTTTTTTTTTAAAAAGGTATTACAGCGTATTACTATTATAAGTAACTTATTGTTGTATCCAAGCTAAAAAACTTTGGAATTTTGAAACTAAATTTATTTTACCTGAATATTTCCTTTTATAATATTTCTTTTTCTGTACCGCATCTTGGCTCCATCTTACATCATTTTCTAAATTTGTGTTTAAATTTTACAAATTTAAAAAATATTATAGTCAGCTTAATCATTAATTCCTTGTTGTATTCCATTAAGTAAATTTTTGCATTTAACTATTATGATCGAAGGCTATTCCTCCGGTAGCAACAAGTTCACCAAAGTCTGAAATAAGTAAATACATTATCATCCTCGTAAATTAAAGTTTCATAAGAGTATTTCCAAAACTGCCTTTCAATGTTAGTGACACAAATTATGATTATCCAATAATGAATTAAGATATCCTCATTCAACCTGGATATAGGAAAACAAATTGGAAATAGATAGATATCTATGTACATAAACTGTACTCGGGTATTAACATATATATATATATAAATATTAAATAAAAATTTATATTCATCATGTGCGGTATCTACTTCAATGTATCACTTATTACTTGAAAGTGTAATTTAAGGTTATAACATGCTGAATAGCTAGCAAGCTAGGTCAATTAGGAATTGATCAACGGCGAGTTTAACAGATAAGGATGATTCAGATTACAACGATTTTAAAGCAACATTTACCAATTCGCAATTAACGAAATAAATAACCAAGAATGGAGATTTAGTCTGGATAATAGTAGTTCAAGTCTACCAAATGATAGGCAAAACACATATGTTAACGCTTAGCTACTATGTGACTTGTTTAAATAAATATTTCTTGGCAGCTATAAAATATCATAAAAATATTTATAAATTCTCCATTCATTATTTTTATGATGAGGTTAATGTAGTTACACTTTAATATAAATAGTGTAGAAATTATTTTTAAACCACTACAGAAATATTGTTATATCTAGTTCAGTACACATGTAATCATTTAGTTTTTCTTCCTTAACATTGTTAATATCAACATACCTTTCAATTTACCATAAATGTAAACATGGTTTTACAGGTTATTTTTTTTGCATTTCACTTTTTTTTAATTCCAAGAGGCCTACTTTTGTTGTCTATCTATGTAAGATTATGTAAGATATCGTTGCCGTATAAACACCAAAGTGTTAATATTAATAAAGTGCTTTTATCAAGCTGGCTTGTGCAGCGAGTACCCTTCGAGTTCACGTTTGAAAGCGCCGACAGCTTGGGAGCTTTTATTGATTTTGATTGAGCGCTTTTGGCTGTTTCTTTTTAGGTCTCTTGTGATTCATTCATTCGGATAAAACTAAATATAAACCATACATGCAACGTGTGTGAACGGCTTTTGTATTGTTTATGGATCACTGTGATATTATCAAGCAATACAATATTAAATAGATTTTATATTAAAGTATTGTGGATACAGATCGTCAAACACTGACAACCTCAATCCCTATTTTCTAAAGGTTTAAGAGAATGAAAGTTAAAATAAAAATTTTGATCCGTGCGAATACACTCTTAAAGTATTCTGCAAAACATTTGAAAAACTAACTCCGTAAACAACAAAACAATTAATGTCCACTGGTTATTAAAAGGATTTGTAAATTATATCTTCAAGAATAAATTTCCTCCTAATGGCCTATAACTTAGGGCGAATCCTAATCACTTTGAATTCGGTATCTTAAGGCGAAAAATGGAACGCTTACAAACTGATTCAAATGTTTCTGCCATACCGCCTGTCACAGCCGATTCTGTCAGAAAATATACAATATAGAAAAGTTAAATTTGACGTAGTGACAACTTATTGTTCCACATAGTTTGCACTAATATTTTCATAATATTTATGCGTGAGGATATGTTAAAGGAGGTTAATGAAATACTAATTTTATTACACTTTATATATTACCTAGAGTATCAATCAAGAGTTTTTTTATGACGAATACAAAAATATTTTTTCATTACTTTAAATTCATATTTGAAGTTATATTGTAAACAATGCGACCATGGATCTTTCTCCCTACAACCAGATTTCCTAAACTATTGAACTAAATATCATGTAAAAACAGGGTTTGTGAAACCTATATTGAAAATTATAGCAATTTTCTTAAATCCCTAATTTTTTAGATATACACCATTTTTATACGCGGGTGAAAGACATAGTCGGCAACATATTTATATTGCAAAATATTTATATATATATATATATATATATATATATATATATATCTATATATATAAATCATTTAATAGAAATGCTATGTATCCTTTAATATTTATAAGTGCCTAAGTGTATGCAACAACCTCGTAGTGTGAAGTCTATCTCACTTGACAGGTATTTCATTAATTAAATAAACACAAAATCTGTTAATTACCAATAGAACTCACAGTATGAAATTCGAGAGTACACAAGTAGATGAATACAAATATTTAATCATTTGAGGTTTACAGTATTTATACTAAACTATTTTAAATATTATATCATAATCAAATTCTTCATATTTCATTTTCAGGAAATCCGAGGATAATGTTAGTAAAATTTTCATCTTTAATAAAATCCAATTATTGACCGGAGATCACCATAACTCAACTAATTTTAAATAAGTAGTTACACTTTATTAAACGACCTTTGTTGTAACATGAAATTTTAAAAATCTCCATAAAATCAATTAAATCCAATCCGAGTCGATCCAATCCGAATAGGCTTTTAACTAATATCTTACAACCTTCCTAAAAATTACATATAGGTAACACTTTTAAATATTAAAATGTTACCTGTATGCATAGATTATTTAATGAAATATGATTAAATAATTTAGCTATAAATTAAATTTGATTTAAAAAGAACAATCTTGTAATAATTCGTCGAATAAAGTTTATAAAACTTTATTTAATTTTATATTACAATGAAATATTTCTATCAAAATTTTGATTGGTCAACAAGGATATTAAACATAACCATTTAGATAGAGTACGAGTAAGTTACTGGCAGATAATGATTAAACAACGTATTGTTATGCTAAAATAATATCTTAAAATTTCCTGAGAGAAACGCCCACGCCCCTATTGAAATAATTACCGCACAGAAAGTGGTGGCCCCTCTTTGAAACTCATTTAATTTTTTTATACTCAATTAACGCACTGAAGTAAAAAATGTTCCAGTGTTAACTTAGAGCATGACTAAATATTAACGATTGAAGATGAGTATAATCACGATTCTTTAATTAGTTTCTGATATGTTATGTAATATAATATTTGAAATCCCTAACTACCCACATTCAGAAAAATACTGACTACGTTGCATAATAATCACAAGACTTCCAAAAAATCGAACAAATCAACTACACGGGTACGTTTTTTTCAATTCGGTATGGACCGTCGCCAAGATATTGTAACGGATGTGAGGAATACTAACATGAGAAATAAAAGCAAATACATACAATTTGTACAATAATCATATTTCCTTTAAAGTATAAATAAACAACAATACATACTGTCATGAAGCATGCTACACTCAATATTGACATTATACCCTTTCTTGGGGAGTTATTTTTATGACATTTCTTAAACTACTTTTTTCCTGTTGTCAAATAAGTGATATCATGTTCGTACAATAACTACACTTTTTAGTAACGACACTGAAAGTAACTTATTGAACAAAATGAAAACAGGATCCTAAAATAACAAAACAAAACAATATACACAATTACAAAACAATATCGAAACATACTTTTCTATGATCCTTCAGCTAACTTCTGCTACTTATTCATACTTATGAGTTTAACCTATGTAAACGTTAGTTAGTTTAATCTATGTATATTTTTTTTAATTCTCTGTATATTATTTATAAAAGGTGTTTTTTATACTACCTCAAACCCGTGATTTAGCTACTATTTTGAAAATTACTTTCATACCTAATCACGAGAAATAAAGGAACAATTCTCTCTATATTATATCTATAAGTTGTTTTTATCGGTATTACCGCTTCAAGTATATGTCTCTCGTACGTATATACTTTATCGAAACCAATATTACCTTCATTGCTAATGGCCACAAATAAACAAACATTTAAAAATAATTTGTTCACTCCGTTAAATTCCGGAGTGAACAAATTATTTTGAGCACAAAAGTTCCCTAATTGTGCTCAAAACCCCCATTAATGTCACAACTTCTGATGCAAGCATGTTTTTGGAAATGAGAAGAAACCAATTTCTAATTACGGTAACCTTCTCTATAAACGTTCATAAAGCAAAATTTAGGCGCTCAAAATTGTAGGTTCAGAACATGTTTTTCACATGGAAAATTTTCAGTGGCTTTTTCACGAGTTCGTACTTTATGTTAAAAATACATAGAGCCAAAAATTAAACTATGATCACGTTACAATTTCTAATATCGTTTTCATAGAAGTTTAGTAAACAAAAAGTTTATAAAATATAATGTGAGAAAGCCAATATCTGCTTTTTTAAAGTATTACAATTTTTTCACGATGAGATGTGTATAATTACTTTCCAAAATAAAATACTTTCATTTACTTATTTTCACATTACATTACCCTTCAGCGACTTGTGAGTTATTCGCACGAGCCAACTAGTAATTAATAATTATTAAAATTATTTTGAATTTAAAAGCCTCTATCTTCAGGATATTTATTTAAAAAATGCATAACGAAGCGAAGAGGTGATAATGAACATTTTTCTTAAAAATAGGTTTGCAATAATCTAAACTGATTTAACTTAACTTCACAAAAGATTGGTAAAATAAAAAAAGTAATAAAAATAAGAAAGACAGTGTAAAGCCGTATAAAAGAGAAACTAAATAATAGAATCAAGGCCATCGCAGAATGCTAAAATTGAACTTTAGTCAAAACTGTCACATGAAGGGAACCGCATTCCTTTGGGCGCGAGGCGTGCCGCCGAAACCGGGGCCGGACAAAATATGTCAGAATTCCGGTCAACGTTACCTTAAACTTTTTAATTAAAATTGTATTAGATGACTCACCCTGATATTGCGACCGAATGAAACGCTTTTTCAAATAATTGTTTAACTTTTCCGTATAAGCGAAATATCGTTTATATCATGCGTAATTTTACAGTTCAATGTCGCATAGTTATATCGTTTTGGGATAGCGTAAGCGACACCTATATTAAATTTGCATGCTAAAAGTGAACTGTAAAAGGAATATTTTCGATACTTTGTCATGAATTTCGACATAGATTAGTGTTTGGACTTAAAAATGTCAATAAAATGCCGCTCAGTTTGGACATTCACAAATATTACGTCAGCAACTGATACAGCCGCCATCTCAGTACGCACACTTATTTAATTTTTTATTCACAATTAATAGAATCAATTTGTAATTGCATTAGCATCATCGTTATTTATCGCTTGCGTTCATGGGGAGATGAAATTGATGCCTTGTAGAATTTTTTTGGTTTTGTCTAGAAATTTGTGTTAAGTTCAGTTTTAAAATAGTCGGTTTATATAATTCGTTTCGCTGAAGTAATTATATAGTGAGTGAAACGGACGATAGTTTGAGGGTAGAATATCCGGCGTGTATGGTAGGTGATAGTCCATTGAAAGAAAATATTTTTCACTTGTCGCGGTGGAAATTCAATAATTCCATGCAGAGGTTAGTTCTCTTTCGAAGTTCAAGGGACGTTAGAGCATGTGAAAGCTGATTTTTTTATTTTTTTTTCTATTTCAGGAAGGCAGCATGGAGGTAGCTCTGACAGATAATGTGGAATAGACCTGTGGCCCGTATAATAATTATGTTTGTACTTTTATATGTCCCCAGAAAATTAAACCGTATTTTATTAGGCTTTTAAATTATAGAGAATACATTTTTAGGTTGGTTGTTACACTACCTAAGATTTTTGTATCACCATTACTATTTATGCCTCAGAGTAATTTCATGGAATTATAACATTATTTACAATATCGATTACTTTTCCTCGATATTGTGAATTTAATGCCTTTCATAAAGTAAAAGTAATGTCTTTAGTTTCTTTTCCTATTAAACAACAAATTTTTAACCGAAACCATTATGAATTGGAATATTCCTGCCTGTGTTGATTAGGTTAGGAAAAAACTTTAAGGACTTGAATAATTAAAAATTTGAGTAAATGTTTAAGCTGTCACTTTTTTGTAATAGAATTTTACACAAGTTCTTTTGCAAATTTTTTTCAATCAGTAAAGGGGTTCATTTTAAAAGAATGAAAGGTTGACAATGTGTTTTGATTTAGTGAACTCAAAGATTCAACAAAACAGACGGTTAAATTGCGTAAAACCTTTGTGAAATAAAATATTCAATAAAGTCGTTGGTTTTTACTTTCACGGCTCAGTTGTTTAATCGATTTTACTAAAATTTAGCATACATACAGCGTTTCTCATGGAAATATGAAAAGAATATATTTTAACTCAAGGAAAACAAATACCATGCGAACAAAGCTGCCGACAATAGTTATACACATAACATGTGATATATAATTTAATCCACTGAATTAAAAATCATATCATATAATATAATAGATATTATTTAGCGTGTTAATTTTTAGATGTCTTTTCGATTCGCAGAATATTAAAAAATTAATATTTAGCCGTTAAATAAAAGTATTAAACAAATTCACGAAAATTAATATTGTTGTTAAATTATGACCCCGATATAAAAAACGTAAAAAAATGCAATACGCATAATGTTAAAATATTGGTTCGGGATTTTCATCCACAGAAAAATTGTATAAAAAAATAAATAAACTCCATATTAAACATTGACGTGAATACCATAGCACAAAAATTCTTGATATTTATAAATATGTTGCAATGTCTTTGAATATGCTCTAACATTTGTTAAAAATTATCACATAAATTTGTTATGGTGATGATAGTATAAACCCATATATATATATATATATATATATATATATATATATATACATATATATGAATGATAGTTTGTACGCAGAATTTTATATCTAAAAAAACAATCGCATTTTTTATGAAACGGTTTAACGATAGTTAATGAAAGGTTTAGGTATCATCATTCATTATCGTTTTTATTTTCAATTCGAAATATTCAGTACGTTTTTCTAAAAATATACGAATTTTTAATAAGTATGGGATTCGTTACACTTATTCTAATAAATGTGAGGTTCACATTGAATCATTTATTCATTAATTTTTGTTAACATATTAAAGAGTTATGAAAGGTGTACAAAGAGTGAAAAATTTCAGAATATATATTAGAATTAACATTAAAAGAACAAAAAATTTATTAACACCATTGAAAACAAAAAAAACTCGAGCTTATTCTTCAAGAATATCAATAAATTCCTTAATCTTGTCCTCTGGGTATCTATAGATGAAAGTCACCATTGTTTTTAGTCTTTAAATAATATGAAAATACTTCGAAATCCTTTACCAATAAACATGTTTAAGTTACCTCAATTTCTAATATCATTATATAAAACACTCAAAAAGGAACTAATCACTTTATAAGTACCTTGATGAATAAGCCATTGTCCAATATAATATCAAAAATAAATTGTTTTACAATATATAGTCTACTTTAGTAAATTAAAATGTCAATATATTTATATATGCTAAATCGATTACATTACATTGTATTATACGAACAGAAGGCCCGCGCCGAAATCTTTCAATATCGAAAAATTAATGGGAAAATTTTTGTTCAAGGAAACGATATGATGTTGTTGAATTCGAACTTTAAATATTGCATGCCCCTAGTGTTACTACTACTACTCCTAGGAATATTTAGGAAATAATGTAGTAGTTATTCCTTAAATATTCCTAGAAAATAATTATAGTGAAATTTTATGCCTTTCCGAGAATATGAAGCCATGAAGAGTATTCTACTCCACCACAGATTTACTTAGTAGTATACGTAATCTCATTTCATTTCGACGGATTTCGGGCGCTCTCGTCAGCCGAGTTATGCCAGGCCTGGGTTAATGGTCTGGGTGAATCCTTAATGCCCCTCCTATTAATATACAGACGATGACGATGCGTGCGTTCAATTATTATTGCGCTAAGATAAATCTTATCTAATAACTTTGTGGGAAGTAATCCAGATTTAAAATCAGTTAATTTAAGAGCATTTTATGTGTCGACCTGTTTTGCTCGCGGTTTCATTGCAGGGTGAATATTTTCATAAATATTTAAAGCTTTAATTAAATGTTCTCTGTCATGGAGCTATAGCTTACTGATTTAAATGAGTCGTATAAAATCAAAATAGCAATCTGTCAACTTTTCCTGAAATTATTATTACACAACATTACAACTTAAAAATATAATATTTACTTTTAAACAATATAATATTGGTTTGAAAACTCAATTATAGAGTAATTTTGAATCAAATCTGGTGTAATGAATTAATTTAAGTAAACATCTTTTTAAACGATGACATACTAACATTTAATTTTAAGAGAAAACATCTCTTTCATTCCCACGAAAATTGATTAAAAATGTAAAAAGCTTTTCTTAAAAAGTAAATGTTCTTCTTTGAATAAAACATTAAAGAAATTTCAAATGTTATTTATGATCCGAAATTATAATTTCGTAATAAATATACGTCATAAAGTATACAATCCAATCACCATTAAATATATTTTTACTCTATTTTCATTCATAAAACAGAAAATGACGTAAAATATGAATAAACTTTACATTATACACGGACACATAAACATTGACGCAAATATCATGGTATATTAAGTCTTGATATCTATGAATACGACGCAACGTCATATCATTGACGAAGTATGGTCATTATCAACTGTTTTCGGTGCGCTCTTATTGAATTTTTAGAGCTTTAATGGTTAAAGTTAATTAATTTTATGTAAATTTATATAATGTAGACAGATATGTTACAGTATTAGTAATGAGTTTGCAGGAAAATGTCAAACAACCCCGGAAACTGGAAAACGATACGGTGAAGAAAAATTACTAAAAACAATAGTTTCTCTTGGGTTTTGGTCGATAATATGCCAATGTTACGAATTCAGTTTGTTATTCTGATTATTTTATTTCATTTTCATTATTTATTAATTTTATATTTTTACGCAAAATGTTTTTTATTTCCGAGTATTCCCCAAAATCTAGCCAGATAAAGATTCTGCAACCGTAATATAAAATAATGTCAGTGTGCACAATAAGCTTCAGATAACTGCGTTGAAAAATTATGGTTTTTATATAGCGAAACGTTTTTCATGCATTTCATATTATACACTCAAATTTTTGTCACGAACTTTTAAAAGTAAGGCATTATGCCTTACGTTATTTTTATAAATCTCAAACAATTTAATCAGAATACGTAGAGATACTTACCATGCTTAACAATTTAAATGTAATGTTGATATTTCAAAACGTATATGGATTATATTTTCCTTGTATATAATAATTTTCTAACGAATAATTTTAAAGTTGTGTCGGTATATTTAAGTAACCAAAATCACGCGCGCAGGTTTTCACACGTAAGATTTAGATATACGAAACGCGTCAATGTCTGCAAACGTAATAATGTATGCACGACGAAACCCTATAGTCAAACTTACGACTCGGAAATCATCATAAATTGTAAAATTTACTTGAAACCCGATATTTTTGAAACGTTGAAGAGTTTAACAATAAGAATAATAACATAATATAATGGTAATTTTGATAAAGCATATATCTTAAGGCGATTTATCTACTTTAATTCTCCAATTTTCATTACGCTTTGTTCATAAAAGTCAAAATCGAGTACAGTAAAATTTTATTTCATTTTTATTATCGCGTAGCAAAATGAGTTTATAATTTTTCACAACATATTCCTCCCCTTTTATGGTGCAAATTTTCCATAAATGTCATTAAGGCTACTACAGGACGATATTACAATATGACATTAAACTATAAACGTAAGCGTGACAAACTATTTTTTGGCAATGAAACAGAATGCTAACATCATATGAATGAAGTGTTTCATCACAATACGCCATAGTAGAATATATTAGAGAGAGATGGGCATCTTTCTTTACTAAAATTGGATATAATGTTATTGTTGATAAAATAAAATATAATTAAAATCCGTCCCGGTAAAATTAGTTAAATAAAAAACACGAGATTCATGATAAAGGTATTGGAGCCAGATCATTTTTCATAAAGCGCGTTATATTTTTTTCTTTATCATATCTTTACCAAGAACTTAGGTTTTTCAATTAATTTTACATTTTTTGTAACAAAGCTATGATAGCCTTTAGTTTAGTTTTGAAATATAATTTGGGGAAGGAGTTTTATTAATGTGGGGAGGAGCTTAGGTATTTTAACAAAAGATTTAGATGAATCCACGCTCATATGATCTGTGTATTAATTTATACCTCATATCAATCAAAAAAGACAACATCTACACTCTTTTTTACAGAAATTTTCATGAATAATTTTTTGATTTCTCTTAATGAAAAGAGGAAAATTTACAATTTCGTGATGTCTGTCTGTTCATCCGTGCCACAATTTACGTTCTCTGTAATGTTAGATCTATGTTTATAAAATTTTGCAAGTAGATACTCCATATGGTCGTCTCGATTAATAAAATTTGCAACAGAATATAAAAAAAATTAATAAGCTTCAAAAAGGGAGCGATATTTTTTTTCGTGAATCCCATATGATGAGGTGTCAATGGATAGCTATTTCATATCAAAATTCGCATTATATTTTAAATTTTTAATCGTAAGCACCATTTCCAAAACGTAAGAAAACAAAATATAATTTAAAGACAACCCTGTCTTAATTTTACAACTATGGATTTCCGTTAAATTGCGTCAAAAATTTTAAGACATATAGACATTTGCAGAACTTTGCTTTATGAATGTTCAGACATACCATTCTCCAATATTTTATGTATATATATATATATATATATATATATATATATATGTGTAAAAAAAAGTACAGTAAAAAAAGATACGTCAATCTTAACATACCTTCGTTGTGGACCCTAATATCAGAACTGGCGGACGCGGTTTAGCTGCCAACGTCATATGTTAGCTTTTAGTAAAGTTTATGCTCATAGAGCTCCGAGAGAAAAAAAAAAGACACAAAAAAATTCCATCTAATTTTTCTTACTCCAATTTCTACGCGAACGAAGTGGCGGGCACAGCTAATTTATAATAAAAATGTTAAACGCAGGAGTTTCTACAGCTAATATTTTTTGGCAATTTTAAAGCTAAGAATATATTTCTACAATCTTAACTAATATCATAAATGTGTAATTTTTAACGAATGTGCGGATAGATTCTTGTTATGATCTGACTGCCTTACGTTCTATGTAATATTTCTAATTTATGTTATAGGTTACTTTTTATCCTGAAACCTGAAGTGCTTTCGGAGAGAGAGAAAATACTAATTGGTATTTCACGCGGACAAAGTCGCGGGCCGCAATTGTAAATTATATATTGAAAAGCTGAACACATAACAGCATGAAGCCATGAAAACATAAAATAAATCTGCTTTACTAACAAAATTTTCGTATTCATCGAAAATCTATAAATATATAATTGTGAACCCATCGCTTCTGAATAAACTAATTAAAAGTATTAATAATACTCCGCCAAACCTGACGTAAAATCATTAGAATTGCTCTCACCTTAAATCACTTCCTGCCTGCTTCCTTCCAAAACTTTCAATATGTTTTCGTAACAGGTTTAAAAACCGATATCTTGTGAACATATTGCCTTCGATAGGTGTACCTATATGTATATTCAAACACTGTATTGACTCTACGTATGGGTAAATTGTTTTTCTGCTGAAGAAACTTTAAGGTTAAGAGCGGAATTTATCTTAAATTCGCTTATATAAGGGAGCGAATATTCAATTTGAAACGAGCTACAAAGCTTATGTAGATCTATTGTTACCGGAGAAATACCTTAACGGTAAATACAAAAAAATCCAGAACTTTTCAGTTAATATGCTATCAATTTTTAATAATTCAAAAAAGCTTTTTAAAAATTATTTAAAAAACAATAACCTGGAAGATTTATTAGAATGTTTTATAATTCTTATAATGTGAACGATTTTAAATTGAAGTAATTTAAAAATTATAGAATCATTCATTACAATTCAATTTAATGAAAAATCCAAAGTAACTAGTATAAAGTGACCGTTTTTAACGATTTTGAAACGCAGTATATCAATAAACAACGTACTGTAAGTACCATTGAAAGGTTTAGAAAAATATAGGTGAAGGATATATTTAAGTACTTTTAGATTGTTTTTTAAAGTAGAAGTAGAAAAAAAACCATTGCTACATATATTTTAAAAAATTCTAGTCCACAAAAAATATACTCCACTTCTTTCCCCTAAATCTTCAGCATAGCTTAAGCGGAAAAAAGCAAAAATTTAACTGATATATGCAATTTTAGGCTAGGTTTTATCTATTTTCAAATTCTTAATGAAAATTTAAAATATTTTTGTTTATGATATTTCGATTTCTCTTCTTCCCTTTTAGCATTGTCTTTAACAAAACTTCAATTTCTACTATTACCTGGAGCTTTTGTGTGTCATGTTCTAAATTTCAAGGTTGAAGTATGAATGTAAGTAATATCGTGCAAGTAAAAAATTTAAAAAGTTGACAAAAAGATCGACCGAGGAGAGCGAAACTAGAGTAGAATGAAAATACAATGGAAGTCAAATTATATCAATTCGGTTATATTCAAAATTATTTGAAATTTTAACAAACAATATTTAACATGATCTGAAGTGAAGCAAAATATTTTAAAATATTTTAAACTTGATTTATTAAAATTGGGAAACCTTACAATTTTGCTTCCAAAACGGAAAAAGTCGGTGGATTTAAGCCCATTTTTTAAATTTTAAATGAAATGAGATTTTTAAACTAGATTTCTTCTTCCTCATATCTTTCAAGTTATGAATATAACTGACGCAAATTACTGACTAATTAAAATTGAAGCTTATAAGCGTGAAGTAAAAAAGATATTATCCTAATGAAATACTTTATCCTAATGAAATACTTGGAAAAAATCAGTTAACAGCCATTTTATAAGAGAAAGTATTTTTTCCTCCAATGCAACGTAGCTTAAAAAAATTTTAATTCTACATCATCGCAAAACTTATTTACAAATAACGATAAATTTTTCGTATGTATACATATCGGACCTTAAATCACCTGTTGATATGATGAAATGCTAAAGTTTTATAAATGAACAAAAAAACCTAGTTGCATGCTATAGATGTAATGCCAATTGTCGGAGTTACTGGCATGTTATGAATATAAATTTCGTTCCAAGTTTTATAAAAATCATAACATTTCCACTCGTGCTGTTTAAGCGAGATCTAATAAAAAGTATCCCAATATACTTTTTGTGGTATCAATAGTTCTCGTGTCCAAAGTCGCAGATGTTAGTCTATGTATTACTGCGTCATAGGTAATATAAGCAATGTAAATGTGTCAGTGATTCGTGCTTGATTACAGAATTGTAAGGCAACAAACATCAAAATTAGGCTATGCTATACATCTCCAGGGGAACTATACTCCAGGAGCACCTCTAAATATAAAATTAAGCAAAAAATATTTTTCCGACGATCAAGGAAGACCGCAAGCCGAATTTTATGAGTCTTATGATGATCGAAGTTCTGAAAGAAAATATTCTGTGTTCCTCCTGATACAACGAATATTGTTATGGAGAGATTCATAAAAAAAAATTAACAGTCATATTAATTCCTTGAACTGGAATTCGTAATATCGTTAAATTATTTGAAATTACATTATAGAAAATTCAATTGGTTATCTGACGATTCAAAAGTGAGGTTCATGGCCCAACACCATAATCATTTTTGGACACGCACTTAATAATCCTTGACATCAAAAAGTGTAAAAAATTTACAAACATTTATACGAATATAATCTTATAAAAATTTCATAGCTAAGGAATTAAATATGATTTTGAACACTTATTTTTACCATAATCTTATATATTGATAGACGGAGTTCTGTAATTGCAATCACCTTAACGTATTCATGCGCAAGAGCATGAATACCTTAAGGTGATTTTAATTATGGAAATTGTATTGAAGATAATCCTCATTAATAAAATGTAATCGATGTAAAGTGATCATATTGGAATTCGCAGATTTTAAGTCTTATTTGGAAGGTAATATTTATAGTAGACAAATTTAATTATATCATTGACATTTTCAAATATGGATAACTGACAGAGCTAAATGCTCCAGCTTTCTAGATAAACCTTGAAGTAAAAACGCAAGAAAATTGAATTTATTTATGAATAAAATATATACAAAACTCATATAATATTTTATTTTGCTTTCCGAACTATATCGCCTGCAAAGTGTTGTGACATTTCAAAAGCATTACATCGTAATACATGTATTGCAGAGTGCAAATTTGTACATTCAAAGTCGTCACCTCATAAAGATAGGGTTGAACGAGATGACTATATCTGGGTTCACAAGAATTTTTCACCAAAATAAGGATTCTTTTACGATCTTAAAACGTATAAAAGTGAAGCCATCAACGTTATGATTTATCAAATATTATTGCCGTATTTTAATATTTAAAATGCAAATAGTTTTATAAATTTCTTGGAAAGAAATTTTAATATTCATTATAGATAGATAGAATCATATATGCACATGCGAATGCTAATCTAATACTCTCAATTATTAAAATGTTAACTTTATTATTAGAAAGAAAATAACATATCTTCTCGAGCTAAATTAAAGAAATTTATTTAAAAATTGGATTTAAATTATAATTTATTTCTACAATTTTTATTTATATGTAAATTGATTTAAGGATTATTGGGAAACAGATTGTACAGAGTCGAAAATGAGAAGACAGAGTGGGAAGTATAAATACTATGTTTAACATTAAATATTTTGGTTTTCTAAGAATGATGAATATGTAGCTTTATTTTTCACAACTTTCCTAATAACGGCTTATATTTTAGCCATTAACAGGCCTCTTTTTGATTTACCAATGTTTTTCAGTCCACGATGAGTCACATAGCAGATACAGAATTCCAGTTACTTTTTAGTTTTATCTTTTCCACAGAAAATGTTTGTAGAGTAATTTTCATCGTCTCGATCACGATCACGAGTCACGACCGTACTTTACATTTATGTATTTACCACATACTTCTTATTAATAAGTTTCCTCAACTAATATTTGATATATTAATTGTATTGCTGCACAAAATTTTATTTTTAATTATTTTGAATTGGTTTTTGAGCTACAGTTTACCATGTAAATTAAAATATGCCTAACTTTTAATATTCGATAGTCTCCTTAAAATTATAGTTTTTTGGTCCATCTGAGGAATGAAAAATTTTAAATAAAGTGTTTTCTAAATTTTATCTTATGGTAGGTTGTTAATCAAAAAAAGAAACGAACGTAAGCATCGCTTCAGAAATTAGTATAAACCGAAAAGTTTTCAGAAACATAATAATAGAAACGGACATTCGCGTCGCTAGTTTAGTTTATGGAACATATAAGAGTTTTGGGTATTTTTTACTTCTTTTATTCTCAAATATTTGCAAAATTCAAACTGAGATGCGTTTCATACAGCCTTCAGAAATTTAAGTCATTATTACCATAATCATCATTATTATGTAAAATTATATTATATAGACATGTAATTATACAGTGAATAATCAAACAAAACATTTTTAGAACAGGATTCTCTTTTTACGCTGCATTCTGAGAAAGAAGACCTCATGTTTGTATTTTTATTAAGTTGATACTGATAATTTTAGTTTAAGGCCCTCCTATGTTTATCGATTTCTATTATATTTAAAATACGAAGAACAGAAAAACTGCGACCAATTTAAAAAATATATTGGAAATGGTCGAAAATTGAAAGGAATAAAAGTTTACAGCTGCACATATTTTTTTCTACAAATTCTCTGAGCCATAAGACGGCAACATATATTCCCACTTTAGTTTCCACTTGCATTAATCCTTTCATCTCTTATATTTGTGTACACTTTATTGGACAATATTATGTTGGGACTTTGAAGGTAATTTGAAACAAATTGACCAGAATCAATTTGAAGAATTAAAGTTAAGTAGGGGTGCGAAGAGAGATTAGAGATATGGGAAAATATTTAATAAGTATATTAGAAACAATTATGAGATAGGTAATGGATTACTGTTAAAGGAAGCACAAAGCTCAGATTTTATTTAAAATGAGAAAATATAAATAATATTCAATGCTTGACGTCTGAAAAAAAAAACGAATATTTGTAAAAAGGCTAACAGTTATTTATGATGGATTAAATAATCATTTAGTTGAGCATACGTGTCAAAGAAATGACCATCTCGATACTTTAATAAAAATAAATAATTAAATGAAACTACGTGATGTAATATTATTTCTACTTTCTTTAATTTCTTTATCACGACCTAGGTTTCGTTGTATTACAACATCTTCCGGTGGGGTTAAGAAAGTAGAAATAATACTATATCACGTAGTTTCATTTAATTGTGAATAATGAATTTCTACAAAATTAACGCCAAATATATTCAATATATCGAAAATAAATAAGTTACTGAATCATTGAAGATACGTGAATCAATGAATATATTTCAACTGAAAAGCACAAATTTTCACGCGTCTCTGTTTATAATTCATTATTTCATGCTTTACATGATTCAATACCTAATTATTTTCATTTTATTTCAATGTAACGAAATTTTTATTATTAATTGAATGATTTTTTTGTTAGAGCCATATTAAATTTTATTTATTTGCAGCCATTTATTTATAATCTGATTTTCTTACGTTTGTTTTTTCGAATTCAAAATTAAATTTAAAATCGTACTTTATTGAATAA
Organism: Druceiella hillmani; assembly: GCA_039881145.1. Classification (NCBI taxonomy): domain Eukaryota; kingdom Metazoa; phylum Arthropoda; class Insecta; order Lepidoptera; family Hepialidae; genus Druceiella; species Druceiella hillmani. Next base: position 3,307,131 of record JAYKKI010000138.1, read on the forward strand.
TATTTTATTATTGAATAATCTAAGAAATATTATTAAAATTCATAGGTCATTCATAAAGTCAACGATTTAAGTAATATTTCCTTTTTTTATTTAATTTAAAAAGTATTTCTTTTCATTTTAAATTGTTTAATGTACATATAAGACTAAGTACGTATATGTAATATGCCAATTTTGCAACAAATTATGAATAATAAATTATCAGTTTCGTCTGTTTCAAATAATTTAATTTCTCTTTGTTAATTACGGATATCAAGCTACAATCAGCATTGTTTTTTCAATTGTAATCAGAAATTGAATAAAATATAAGATCAGTCCGTCTGTGCATGTTTATGTGTATGTGTGTGTTTGCAATATTTTCCTCAACCGATTAGTTATTGTTAGTTCGAAAAAAATCGCGTAAAATGTATAAAATTTATAAGTGAACATGTAAGCATATGCTGAGTTAATTAACAAAAACATCTGCTTCTTTTATAAACAACTCTAACTCTAATAACTATAGTAAAAGTTATTACAACTTTTATAACTTGAGATCGCGATATATGAAAACACAATATTGCAATTCTCCACTTGAGTGCTAGAATTATTCATCCATAAATGCCAGAAACTGTAATATAATAAAAGAAGCAGATGTTTTTGTTAAATAACTCAGCATATGCATACATGTTCACTTAAAAATTTTATACATTATAAAAATAAATAATTTTGTAAAACTATACAGAACGTGGAAAGAATTTCTTCTTTAAAATCATATATAAATATCATGTTGAAAGTACGGTTGAAGTCACTATATCAGCATATGATAAACATAAGCTATTTGAAAATGTATTGATTTCAAAGCATTCTAACATTTCGAAAGTATGTCATCCCATTTTACTTCGGATAAATCGAATCTATATGTACAATGCCGCGACCTTATAAAATAATATTATGTAACGAGACAACTGATATCGTATATTATGTTCGCCAGGAATGTTTCATCAACATACGAATATGTGGTCATATATATGTCAACGTATTCGCGTCCAGTTTAATAGAAATATATTCATTATGATTTCTCGCATATGACATACTTGCGTAATGAGAATATCTCGCGCATATTTCCGTGAAGTGAATATCTCATACACAATTAATGGTCAGCTTCGAGTGGGGACATATATGCGTGCTGAGAATAACTTAGAATTATTCTTTATGGATGGAAAGGTTCAGGAAGTTGAGATACACGATTTAGAGTTGAGACAGATGATCGGATGGACAGATGATGGACAAATAGTGGAGGATAAAAAAGTGTGTAATTTCATCAATACTGTTTATTGTAAGTGGCTAGAGATAACATCGATAGCGATAAATCAAGCTTTTGCGATAGCGTTAAATCAAGATTTTCTATCGATGCTTTTTAAACTCTAGTGGTGCATCTCAGTGAACTGAGATACACGATTAGAGTTCAAAAAGCTTCGACAGACAATCGGATGGACAAACAATGATGGACAAAAGAGTATATAATTCCATTTATATTGCTTATTATGAGTAGCTAGAGATAACATGAAGTTGTAAATAGTTTCTCTCGATCTTTGAAATGATTCATTAAAATTATGATAAATGTATGAATGATATCTTTTTTGAATGACCAAAAACTTGTAAAAATAAAAAAAATGCGGTAGAAAAAATTCAGTCTCAAAAATTGGTAAACTAATAATCGAAAAACGCGTATAAGTAATTAGGTTTGCAAAATATGAATCTTTCAAAATTATATGATTTTTGATAACATATTTTTAGAATTCTCTTCTCCTCCGTTGTTTCACTCTCGACAGAGCTTTCTTGGTCAACATATAGTACTGTTATGGATGGCCGCCGTTACTCGCCTCACGATGCCTGTCCATCTCTCCTTATTTGTCGTCGCTCTGTTGCACTCATACAGGACACCGCCTGCAGAGGACTTGATATGGTCCGCCCACCGCATTGACGACCACCTACGTGGTTTAGTGCCTTCTACTCTTCCCTGCACAAGAATGCGCTTTATGGAATTACTATCTCCAGGCATGACTTAGAATGATTTTACAATTATATACATCAAAAGGAAAAACAAAAATTATACAAGATCGCTAAGGTTTTCGTTTGTCCGTCTGTCACTACTGTTTTTACTCAACAGCGAAATTTTTTTTAAATTTCCCGTGGTAATGAAGCACATTAACACGCACACTACCATAACTAACACTCAAAACTATTTGTATGAAAATTTTAGGGGAACAAATTAAGTAATCGAAAAATAAGGAGTTCAGGTTAAAATTATCATGTGAATATAGTTTGAAATGGTTACTTATAAAGGTCTCAAAACTATTTTAGACCTAAAATAATAAAAAAATTATTTACAAATAATATAATTTGGAAAATAATAATATTTAGAAGACCACCCAATTTTTGCAAGAAAAATGAAATAATTAACTCAGATGTCATAGTTTTTAAGATATTCATGACACTCGTGTTGGGTACTCGTGCCCTGGATGCACGAGCCATATTCGCGTTTGGGTGATTTTTTTATGGTGATCTTCGTATATATTGCATTTAATGATTCATTTTATTTCGGTAGCTTTTAATGCCTATACAATTTTAAAATAAAATTCTCCAATCGTTTTAAGCTCTCATGTATATCAATTGGAGGTGATTTTTTTGTATACAAGTCTTATAAAAATGTTGAGGGTCTGCTACGAACATTTTTTTCGATACATTAAATTACTATTTTTAATATCTGATAAACATCCAAAATTTATATAAAGAAATTAAAAGAAAAATTATCACAGCTAATTCGGCTATACTAGTTTACAAGTAATAGTCGACCAAGTTACTATCCGATGTGGGGTTGCTAAAAAGTTCATAGAAACTCCATATAACGAACTGCAAAACTACCTCTTTTGTTTATTTATTATGTATGTTAATGATACACTTGATGATGTATTTACATAATTACATAGTGACGAACTATATTATGGAAATAAGTACTACTTTTTTACGCCTGTCAAAGGGACAGTAGGTAATGTATTTACGCAATTAAAATTTATAATTTATTTAAAATTATTGAGTAATATTTCTGAAGTGTACAGAAATATTACTCAGCCTTCATTGTATATGTATATATATATATATATATACATATATATATATATATATATATATATATATATATATAAGTGCCTAAATATGCACAAAACCCTCGTGATGCAAGTTCTACTCCTACTTTTGGGTTTTTTGTTTTGTTTCCAATCAACTTCGTTTGGCTTGACTTGTCTTGGCACGGTAACAATGTCAATGATTCTAGAAAATAATAAATAGATTAATAAATCAAATATAATAAGTATCGTAGATTTGTTTAATCATTCTATTTAACATGGAGACATGGATGGCGCTCTCATCTTTTTTAAATTCTATTGCATCTTTTATTCACACAGCGATTTTTATGCATATCAACCTTCATGTTACTTTACTATGTTGTTAAACTTTATGTTACTAAGATTGTGATAACAGCAGCTAATTGTAAAATTGACGATTGTACATGTTTTGATATTAAATCCGATAGTATCAAATAAGTTATAATTACCTCGAAGCAGTTAAAAACTTTCAACAGGTAATGAGATCGACTGTTGTTGAAATTTAATGCACTAAATAACAATATAATAGTATACAATATGAAAATTAAGATTTAGATAATAGATTTCCATTACCGAATCTCTGTCAGTCAACGAATCTTAAAGAAAACAAAAAAAAGAAGTAAAATATGATTAAAAAGCTTACTGATATAATGAGCCGTAAAATGTAGTAAGATGAGAGTAGAAAAATTTTGGCTAAGCTTTACTAGAGAAGCGCAAATGGCTGAGTTACAGCTTTGCGTCTATATTTATCGAATATGTTATCCGGGACTACATTGGACTTGCGGCGAAAAATTGCATCTCTCGTTTATATTCTGTCGCCATGTTATATGATGGGATCTTCAAAACTCTTTGAATAGTTCTGATAAATAAAGTGATAATACTGGAAAAATATCCACAGTGGCCAAGTTCAACTTGTGATAGGTATAATATACACCAATCTAGATGCAAGGCTCTGTGTAATAATACTTTCGATATTTCAAAGCTTTAGTTTTTATTGTTTCTTTTAATCTCTATGCAATGTTTTGAAGCCAGATATGACGTCAAAACATTGCTACATAGAGATGTCATAAACTCTACAGCTGACGATACGTTTGCTTTCATTTAAAATTTTAATAAAACACGAATAACATAACTAAACAAAAAAATAATTTTATGTAAAGTGTTATAACGTTGAAATTGTTAAATCAAATTTTATAAAATAACTGGTTTTACATTCCTTTAATTTTTATGGAACATACGCAATTATAGAAAAGATTTTTGTTGTTCAATAAATATAAACTTACAGTAATTTTCGTCGTTCATATAAACTAGAACGACCTACTAAAATAAAACAAAAATTCTTTAATATTTTTCCGTAATTTTTGCTATCTTATATGTTACTTATTTCCTTTTTCGTTTTGCATTTTACGCTTTCCAATGTGGGATAATATTCAATAAAGCAACTTTTAGTTTCAATAAAGTTATCAAATCATATTTCGAAGATATTTGCGTACCAAAACTTTAAAAGCTAAGCGTATATTGCTCCGTTTTATAAGAATTTCCACTTTCTCGTATTCGGCAAGTATTCTCAGCCTCCATTTGGTAAGGATCTCATCACTTCTTTTTTATATTCCTGCAGTTAAGATCTCCCCCGTTTTTAACTTTTAGTTTTTATTTTTTCTTAAAAAAAAGAGAGTGTGCACGGTGCACATGCCATTTAATTATAATGATGGTTTTAATAACAATTTTATTACGTGTTATATTTTTAATTACGAAAAATGACCGAATAATTCACCAGAATTTTGGAATATCCGCAACAACAAAATGTTATATCATTTGTTCATTCTTTTCAAAATAATTTTGGAAAGAATTATTTGTTAAAACATCTACTCCACTACTCAATACACATTGGTTTAAATTTAAAGTTTTTATACCAAATAAATCAATCATTAATAGAACCGGTCAAGTGTAAGTCTGCTTTGCGCATCGGAAATTCCATAAGTTGCATGAAATGAAATTATTTTATTTATCTTAAGTCACCATTAATATGAACTTCTTGGCGGAATAAATATTAAAGTTTACATAATATAACTAATTAGAAGACATATCGTGGATATAAGGAATATCGTCAGTATCACAAAAAATAATTGTTACTATGGTAATACTACTTTACATAGACTTTTAAAAATTATTTCATCATTTTACATTTAGCAGATACATAAACAAGGGGAGGGAGACTAATTTTTATACAATTTCCAGTATATCTCTAAAGGTACATATAGGTACTATTTATAAGTATAAAAAGATATTTCTGAGACCTTTATACCCATGCATTTACATGATACCCCACGCTATGCACGGAACTTAATTTTCTTCTGAGTACTTAATTTTACCTTCCTTTCGCTTATATTTCCACATAAATATTTTTGAGTTTTAGTAATGAATATGTAATGGATAAAAATGTTTTATTGTAAAGAAGAATTTCAAAATTCTACGTCAGGTACAAGTGACAGGTTGAAAACTATTTTCCTTTTGGAAGTACGGGTCCCTAAAAGTTAAAGACGTATAGGCCAGTTTAGGAAACATTATTAGAGCCTAATTTTTTAGCTTTTATTAATAAAAATATATCGTTAACAATATTGCTTGCAAAAGAATGTCAACCATTTGATCGCACGCACAAAAATGTTTTCTCTTTAATATTACCTTGAAACATCCTTATCTATTGGTCTCGCCAGTAAATTGTATGCCTTGAAACAAACCCAGGAAATTGCAAAAAAGCAAATTATATTTCCCTTTCATGTAAGCTGAAAACTTAAATTGAACAAAAGCCAGCGTGCATAGGTAAACAAACACTTTTCTCTCGCAAACCTCTCGGCGATTCTCCGCAAGCCAAAATCTCTGTCGAATTCCTCGAGTTCCCCTTGTCGTGTCTTTTTGCTTTCCCTTATCGCATTACATATTCCTTCGGGTCACCGTCTCTGTTTTGTATTTTTCCGCGTTTTATTGGATAATATTAAGCTTGGTTTCTGAAGGCAATTGATATCAACAAGTCAACCCGAAACAATAGAGAGCGGATTAGGTACGGAGATTTGGAGAATCAGAGACAGGTTGGGGAGAAAGGCTAGTAGAGGCTGACTTAGAGTGTCGCTTGGAGAAGACAGACAGACAGTTAAAATTAGTAGCTGGAAAATTATGTCCCAGATTAAAGATGAGTTAGAGATATGAAAATATATGTTTTTGCTTTTCTTTAAAAATAAACGCAACGTAAAGTCGTGTTCACCTTATAAATATGATCATGTTCGAATTTTAAAGTAGTCACCTATAAAGCCACCATATAGTGGTGTCAACTCAAATGGAACCTAATGTAATCACTGACTACTGATTTATGAATACAAGTTTTGAAGCACGTACTGCTTTACGAATATATTTCTTTTTAATCGTAGATATTTAAAAGTTACCTTAAAGGAACCCGGTGGTAATAGATCATTTAACTCATTTGTATGTCTTATTAATTTTGGTTATTTAAAGAGTTACCCTAATGGATCTCAGTGGCCATAGATAATTAAATTTTTTTTTATTTCACATTAATTTTAGGTATTAAAAAAATTACCCTAAAGAAGTCCGGCGCGATGGTCATAGATAAGTAAGCTAATTTATATTTCATTTTAATTGTAAGTTTTTAAAAACTAACCCTATAAGGGTCCTGTGGCTATATATAATTAAACTCGTTGTTATTCCATATTTATTGTAGGAATTAAAAAATTATCCTAACCGAACCAGGTGGCCATAAATATTTAAACATATTCGTAGTTCATATTAATTGTTAGCATTTAAATGATGACCCAAAATGATCCCTGTGGCTATAAATAATTAAACTCATTTATGTTTTACTTTAATTGTAGGTACATAAAAAATTAGCCTGAAGGACATTTGTGGCCATAGATAATAAAACTCATTTGTATTTCATATTAAATTTAGGCAAATAAAAATTACCCAAGAGACTGATGGATGTAAATAAATTAGACCCATTTGTAAGTACGACTGGGAAACAATGTGAAAATACAAATATTAAGACCTTGTTGGCTTGGGATAAAAATAATATTTAACAAAAATGGAAATGGACTGGAAATGGAATAATGATTTTGACTTAACATTAACTGATCGATCATTGAATAATTTATTAAAAAAATAATGTTAAAAGTTCATAATAAACATTTTTGTATATCGAATTATAGTTATTGTAAAGAAAAATAGTATTTTAAGGAATAGAATAAATAAGTGATAAAGGTTATTTATCATTTAACAATACTGTAGAGTAAAGGAAACGTTTTTGGTTCATTTAAAAACCTGCAAGAAATATAATTTTTAAGAAATTATTTATGCAAATATTTTCAGGCAGAGCATGCCATATCTCCTTTCTGGCATAAAAGTTGCAGTAGCCTTTTTCACGATTACTTGTATTTCTTGCTGTTTATGTGATCCGCTGACCGATATTCGGGACATTATTTTCTGAGATGTATTGTAGCTATTGTACTTATTATCACTGGTGTGAAGTGTTTTTCCCAGTGTTCATTTAATAAAAAAATAATTTTAATTATTTGCAAATTTAATTGTTTTATGTTAAGCGCTTACAGCGAAAAATTCGCAACGATGTAACAAAATTCTGATCCACCACCCCGGCAGTTGCCAACCGTTACTTGTTCCTGTATTGAAAGTGTCAAATATACACAAAATCTTAGTGCCATTATTCTTAGAACTTATTGTAATTATTATTTACGTATAATGAATTTTCCAATAAGCTAAAATGGGATCACCTAACAGATTATAAGTATATACATTAATTTTTTCATTTGTTGCAGATTGGCATCATTTGCATCGGAGTGCATACCAGGACAAAATCGGTACAAAATAATGGTATTTATTATTTAAACTGACACAAAATTATAAAAAAACATCAATGTGTTTCAAAACATGCAAAACTTTTTTTTTCGAATTTCTACTCGAACACTGTTACCGCAATTTTTTACATTTTCTAAACCATAGTAGAAAAATTACAGGAGAAAAATACATTGCAGGTCACTTAAAACCTAAATATTTTGCGAACGGAGCTTGAAAAATAAAATAAAAATATCTCAGATACGAGTAGAACCCGCACTACCAGAGTTTCGTACACATTTAGGAACTTTTAAACATTTAAGGATATGTTGAGTTTCTAATAAACTGTTTACAAATATTAATTTTTCATAACGTAGGTATATTTCCTACTAGATCTTTCACAGGTGCAAAAAATGGTTTTTATATAAATTGTATTATTTCTCATCAAATAAATATACGAATATATTGTCTAACATGACTTTAATCGACATAATACATATATGTTTTCAAAATAGGGGTTTAAATAGTAGAATATGGGAATCCTTAACTATAAAACTGAATATTTCGTAAACGGATTTCGTAATAATATAAGTGCTCTGATTTTTACGAAACCCTAAAAATCTTGTTGATTACGAAACCTTAAAAACGCGAACACAAACTCATTAAATTTTCTCCGAAATCCTAAACACAATTAGCAACTAAAAGTTTAATACTTTGTTATATGTCTAGAAAAACTACAGCACTGTATATAGAATTCAGCACCAGCAAGTCTCCACCATCTCAAATGTATGAAAAAAAGAGTCTAGTAATAGAATGTCGCTCTTATCTTTCCGCTTTCAAACTTCAATATAATTAGGTACTTTGGATATTACTTATCGACGAATATAAAAGTGGTTAGTGATCTAAATATATGCCAACACATCCAGCTTTTGAATAATAGTTACCAGCTTTTGTAAGGTCACTGCTCAACACAATTGTAAACTTCGATTACACCAACTCCAAACTAACACCATTTAATAACAAAATTGCTAAGTTCCTATATAGAGTAATTAATAACTACACAGTAAGGGTCACATTTTCCCTATCCTTTATTTTAGGAAATGAAATTTTTCGGTAATTTCTTTGGCTTAACTCAATTTTATAAATAATTTTATTGAAAAAAAATTATTAATAAAGTTGTGATAGCAAGCTACGATAGTTTGATGACTTAAAAGGAACAGTCGAATAGAGTACATTTAAATAAACTTGTCTGAAATATTTTATAACAAAACAAAATTAGTAAAAAAATTTATAGAATATGAAATTTATTAATACGGAATTTAATTTGTGTCATTGTTAATAATTAGAAAACTGTTTAAATTTTTTTGTAATTATTTTGTTAGATATTTTTCATCGATAGAGAAATCATTATTATGAAAACATACGCCATCACATATAACAATTTTCGAAGCTCTTTATAAGAAAAACCCATAGGAACTTCATTTCGATCAGAAGATATTCGTTTCAAGCAGAATTCAGAGAATTTCACCAACATTTTACTAGATGTCTATTATAAAAGGAAAATTGCGAATCAAATTTTATACTTATTTTGTCTTTAGCAAGTTTAATTTATTTTAATTCCACATTTTATTTCATTCCAGTAATCCATTCACGAAAACAAAGTCCGAAATTGTAAAAGGTTGCGAGCGTGTGAACCCGGGCTTACCCGAGATATATTTGCGAATTCATTAAAACGTTGAAGAGATGGAAATAATGTTTGACCTACGCACATCACGAACCACCAGATACCTGTTGTGTTAATGTAAATAATGTTTCTAGATTTTGCCTAATGGCTTAATATTAAAGATCACCGCCGACTTAGCTTAGAAGTTCGAAGTCTGCTGAAGAGCGCCGTAATAAATATGTGTATATTTTTTTACGTCATAATTGATAATGAGAATATAATTTGATCGAATTTTTGTTATTTTTTTCGCTGAAACAATTTTTCCTTTCCTTTTTCCTTTCTTTCTGAAACAATTCTTCCTTTCCTTTTTTATTCCTTTCTTTATTATATTTATCATATATTCTTAAAAGAAAAAAGAAAAATTAAACATTTCAATAATTTTATATTTGCTATTCTAGTAAAAACTTATTTCTAATTTATCAAATGATCTCGACGCATTTTGGCGAAAAAAGGTATAAATTTTTAAATTTTATTGTCAAGTATTGTCTTAACATATTGTTTGATAGAATAAATTATGTGAAAAAAGAGACTATTTTACAACTCTTAGCAACACTAGACAGTTTAGACTAAGAAAACATCATACTATTTTTACTCATGCAAACATTTTAACTTATACGCACAAGTTAATGTTACGATGGTATTTTTAAGTAAGGTGGCAGAATTTCCTTTACTACTGCTTGTTTATATCGAAATCCAATACTATTTCAATTGAAAATTCATCTTAACATCTTACCATAATAGAAATATATTTAATTTTTATTACTTGAATTTATACGGCAATTGAAAACTAAAATCTATCCAACTTTAAAAGTTACTACCAACAGCTCCATTTTCCATTTTTTTTTAAAGTAATGTACCTGTACATTATTTTTGAAGAATGAGACTAAAATATCGTTTTTCTTGAAGATGTTATTTTGCTTAATTAACTTTCAAGATCAATTTACATTCCTAATTTTCCATGCCTAAATACACTATGCCCTATTTCCCTATATAAATTATGTTTTAGCTCTGCTATTTAACCTCTTCATTATTTTAAAACGAAGAAACCATAACGAAATTAAAAATACCAGCTCTAATTTTTCAGTTTCAACGAGCTTAATGGCAACATTCACTTAGAAGGTCACACCTCTATATTAGGCCTTTGCTCACCTCTCAACGCCGTACTTCAGTATGAACTTTTGACAAAAAGTAGAAGCTTAGTTAGATATTAGCTAATTAATTTGAAAGTTTGCTCATAAGTTGCTTACAGGGCTTAAGTACTCAGGTCACTAGATTAATATTTGTTCCATCACTATACAATCATAATGAAGTTTGAGTAATAATCTCTACCTGTTTACTGAAATGTAGCCATTTTACTTTTGTTACGAAAGTTGTACTAGTATCATTAAGAAATGCGGAGTCAAATGTTTTCAGCATCATTCGAAAGTTACAAAAACTCACTCAGATCTAAATTTTTTTACGGATTTTTAAATCGATCTGTTGCAACATTTATTATTTTAATAAGCAACGTTGGATTTTTAAAAGATTTTCCTAGATCTGTAAGCTTGTTTTGGTTCTCACTTTTGCACATTAGGTTTGTAAGTATATCAACAAATACCGAAAGAGAAATTATGTAAAGAAAACACGGATTAATACACGGGAAAGTTTTTTGTGTACAAATGCAATGGTTTAGATAATACGACTTCAGACATTTGAGCGTAGTTACTGACGGATGATGTACTTTAAATCTTCAAGTTTAGTTATTAGTCTAATATTATTGTATAGACATGCTTTAGACATGTACGATCGGAAGACATTTTTTTTAATGATTGCTTCATTACTTTTAGTCTTATTCCAAATTATTCTTGCTATACATTATATTAAACACCCTCAGCCGTCTGTATTTTTCTTAAAGTATATTCTACATGTAGATAATCGTGTGACGGTACAACGCCGTACCTCAATGGTGCTTGTGACCCGGCAGACTGGTAAAGAGTAGCTATTTTTATAACTGCTTAGTCCTTGTTTCGATTAATTCCTAATGAGTACGAAAGATAAATGGCAATTGACAATAAATCACTCCTTAAATATCTTTGTACGCCATATGCTTATAGATTTTCTCATTTATGTATAAAATAAATAGCCCAGACAAAGAAAATTTCCCTCTTCGCCTAGAGTAAGTAACGTGTAAGTCAGATTAAAGAAGGCTTGATATAAATTAGAAGGGGGGATCAAAGTTGTGCCATTTTTCGTAGTTTTACGCTGCTTTATGTCACGGAAACTAATTTTGGGCGTTGTACGTCGTAGACAGTTATATATAACTTGCGTCCATCACCGGTGTTTTCCCGGAATATTTTCATTAAGCGAAGGTTTTCTGTTAGAAAAGCAAGTATTAAAAATTAGTTTGGTTCATTATTTTATGTGCTAGGTGAGAGATAAGAGTTATGTTAAATTGCGTTGTTGAGATGTGCTGATGTGTTAATTGATTTATGAGGAAAACAGCAACCAAGAACAAATTAAGGAGACTTTTAATTTTATGAATTCAAATTTTATGTGGCTAACTCAAATATTTACAATGCTGAACATTCATTAAATATGAAACGTCTCACAACTTTGTGAAAAAACAGATTTAAGTTGTTTTATTATAGATATTCTTGTAGTTTTATATTATGAAAAACCAAACCCGCAAGAAATATCTTTGAAAAAAATGTTAAAAATCAAATAATATAAAATATTTTTTATGCTGATAAAGGCTTAAGATTTAAAAAATCCAATGTGGCGGAATGAGTTTCTTCGACCACCATCGATATCGTCAACAAAGTTAATGTCATCCAAGTATCTGAATTATCGATACTTGAGTTACACATCACAATTTACAATATTTTTCTTAATTTTAAAACATTATTTTCCCACTGAATTGCATGTGTAAACATACATGGTATATGGTAAAATTGTTTATTAAATACATAGACTGTATAAAGTTAATATTTTATTACTGGGGTTGTATAGAAAAAAAGAGAAATTTAGAAAAAAACAGAATATGTTCTCGCCATGAACTTTTTACTGTACTAATAACAATAAACTTTTTTCATATATAATGTTAATAACAGTTGTGATAATATTTATAAAATATTTGGCAATTTTCAAAAGTACTAATTTTTTTTACATTTACTGCGATGAATAGGAAAATATTAATTCAAAAGGTCAAATTAAACGAAAAAAATTTAATTTAAATTCTAATTAAATATTATCAAGTACCTAAACTGTTTAACATTTTTAAAATGCATTGTTTCAAATTTATATGGAGGGAGAAATCTTGAATATTATTTTGAACATTGACATTTCTTTGAAACAGAACTTGAAATCAATTTTACTTTCAAAATCTGTCCAATTATAATTCACTTGAAGGTATACGTGAAAAATATTCTCTCGTTCTTTAGATATCTAGTCAAATACATAATTTTTTTTTATTTTCCTACGCAATGAAATAGATATAGACCTAAAGTATTGACATCGGAAAAAAATTGGGAGATTTTTAAATTATATTAAAATATTTCAGAAAGAAACATGATGGACAAAAGGAATAGAAGTTAAAATACTTACTGGAAATAAAAGTAGACCTATACCATAAAGTTTAAACAAAGTTTTTCCAATTTAAATATTTCTCGAATCCTCACAATTATTTCAGTTCTCTTAACCAAAGAAAGAATTTAATATTTTCCAATACGCACACATATACATAATTATATATATATATATATATATATATGTATATATATATATATATGTATGTATATATATATATATATATATATATATATATATATATGTATATATATATATATATATATAGTAGTAACTGCCTGTATATGCTTTTTCAGGATAGGAAAAAACAGAATAAAGTATAAAGTCACTTCCGTATCCGTTCATGTATCCATCAAAAGCGATTTTCTCAGAAATCGCTCTACGTAGATACTTAAAGTTTTACATAACATAAAAAGTACAAAAATATTCGTTGGGACATTTTACAGAGACAAACTAACAATTAAAATTTATTTTCCCGATTCCTATATGTGTGTATTACTTTTTACTATATAGGGGTTGAAATATCAACCCCTATATAGTAAAAAGTAAGACTAAGTTAATAGGGTTTTAATTTTTTTTTATTTTTCAGTACGATATCTTAAGGAATGTACTGAAAAATATACACAGCAATAAACCCAAAACAATATGCCCTTTATTTCCTAAACCATTCAACTTAAAATTATGGAAAAATATGGATTTTTAAGAGCCCATGCAATTACTTTGGGAAAGCCGTACTGATGATGCTAAATGTCATCATTTTTGTAATATGTACCATATTTTCACACCTGTGAAAATATAGAAAGCATTCAAATATTATTTTATATTGCGAAAAATTAAAGTCTGTGAATTGTTTAATAGAAATACACCCCTAAGTGTTCATAGGTACCTAAAAACAGTAGAAACAGACATAAATTAGGTGAATTTATGGCGGCAGAGAAAAAAGATAAAGAAGTAAAAGAGAAGAGAAAACTGTATGAATTAATGGCAGGAAATGAAGATTCGAATGATATTTTTTTATGATATTTGACAAATATCCGTACAATAATCCCTCGCTACTCCGAGATTTACTACTCCCAGATTTAAGTATTCATAGTTCATGATTTTCGAAATTGAAGAAGAAAGGATGAGTTAACGACAGAAAACTAAGAAACGAGTAATATTTTTAGATAACTTTCAGTACAGTTATCCCTCGTTATTCGTGGATTTACTGTTCGTAGTTTGGAATTTTATGAGTTGTATTTATTAAATATCGACCATTATAGTGCCAATATAAACATATACATGTAACGTGTTAAAATAAATAGATAATAAAAAAAATGGTCTATCGATGAGCCAAGATCATGAAACTTACAGTATAACAGATATCCTAGCTAGCGTAAAGGAATCTAGTGAATCTTTCCCACAGTCAAAAATGAAAGGATAGTAAAGAAATAATTAAGTACATTATCAAAGGATTCTTCAAAACATGTGAAAAAATACATAAAATTTCTAATGACTTCAACTTAATATAATTAGTTAATCATATATTAACGCATTAATTTCCTGTTTTTCAAATTTCAAACTCTCAACACTTATGATTTTATAGAAAATTCATTACAGGACGCATTTCTACCCTCAAACGTCTCGTTGTCTCCGTTTCTCAATCGGGCACGTTCGTCGCGCGTCTCACCGATAACAATTCGTGTGCCCATTAGAGCATTAAAACCAATAAGGCGTACCACTAGAATGACCGAGATGTTCCAGTGAGTGATGTGATGATGGACTTTTGTTATTAGAGTATGTACGTTCTTAGCGCAATAATTGTGAGCGATTGTACACAATTTTGTTTGATGGTTTCTTATTTTCCACGTGAAGTGTTTGTTACGTTTTAACGTGTCATTTTCTGTTAGTAGCTTGTATTTCCATCTTATCGTAGTAATTTTTCTAAACATATGTCCAATCTGAAATGTCAAATACATAAATAAATTAAATTAATAACTAATAAAATGCAAGTGGAACGCGAGTACCTTGTGTTAATTTATAACTACTCAAGTAAAATTAACATAGCATTCGGTAGGCATGTGTTCGTAGATAATTAAGGGATTTACGGATTGAAAAGTATCTCTGAATTGTATTATTTTAACAAGGGGCAGAGCTGCGCGCCATAGAGAGTCGGGTTACGTTTCTTGGTCGTTCATAGAGCGGGGACGGACTAGTGTTCTGGTTAGCTCTAAGAGATTACTCTCGTAGCAATATGTGAACAATACGTATGAATTGTAAATATTGAAATACATAAATAAATAAATAAATAAAATAAGACCCAAACCCTATAAATAGATCTAGTTGTTTTCTTTACAAACATCTTCGTTTTCACCTATTATCAACTTTCTATAGTCCGCGATTACTAAGCGCAATATCTTATGTCTCTATAATATACTAATTCAGGTTGATCAAAATAATTTTGTATTCAAATTATATTAAATTAGGTTACTCTGTTTTTCTTTGAATTTTTATCATACTGGTCAAAAAGTTACACCTCATATTATTTTAGAGACTCGTATCTCGCAAAGTAGAAGTTGTATCAGAAAATATGTTTTTCTATTGCATTTCAATGATTCCATCATTGACACCTGCCCGATGGTTTCCATGAGAAAAATATTTTTCAACCTTCAAATCAACCGATAGGGATACGCTCAGAAAATTACAAAATATCGTTTCGCCCCTTAATGTCAATTTAAAAAAAGGGGACATGAATACTAAAAACAAATGGGGCATGAATACTTACACATGGGGCGTGAATACTAAAAACAACCAAATTAAGATTTGAGCTCAGAATTGAGATAACAATTATATGTCTGCAAGAATTCTTCAAAGTATTGAAAAGAAAATGTAAAATCTAAAACACTTCAACTTAATATAATGTGCTACTTCCATCAACATCCGTTCTGAAAGTTCTAGGCACAGAATCGTTTCTTAGCGCGTTCATTTACTATTTTCCGAAATACAAATCTGCACCATTTACGATTTTATTGACAATTCAGCACAGAACATAATTCGTCTACCCTCAAACGTCTCGTTGTCTCCGCCTCTTGGTCACGCACGCTCGTAACGCGTCTTGCCGATGGCAATTAGTGTGCTCATCAGAGCAATAAAGCCAATAAAGACGAGATGGCCAACCACTTGAATGATCGAGATCTTCCAGTGAGTGATGCGATGATAGACTTTTATTGTTAGGGTGTGTACGTACTTAGCACAGTGATAATAGGAGAATATGTAGTTTGATGGTTCCCTACCTTTTAATAGAAATTCGTATTAAGTTTTAACTTTACATCCCCAAGTAATGTTCAATTATAATCTTGTATTTTTTATCTTATCATAATATTTTTTAAGTACTTATATATATACATATCTAGAATGCGAAATATGTGACAAAATTTAATTTAAAACTAATCAAATGCAAGTTAACGCGAATACCGTGTGTTAATTAATAAATAGCCAAGTTAACTTATTTGAGTGTTTGTTAGCCATATGTTCGTAGAATTTTACGTAAGAAATTTAAATTTTTTAAAGTATATTTTGGCGTGTTGGCTTGATTAAAAAGCACGCAGCCTTTGACAGTACGGTGCACATGTAAACGATTGATATATATGGTAGACTTATAATAATAAGTTAACTTATAATAAAATAGGTTATAATAATAGTAACTTATATTAATGAGTCTACTATACATATAATCGTATACATTAAAGTATATAAATACATAAATAAAAAAATAAAGCAAAAGCTGTATACACTGTTCTAATTATTTGCTATAAAAATATCTTCCCATTCACGTTATTAATTTTCTATTGAGTTTACCACGCGCAGTGACTCGTTTACTTATATTTCTGTACTACAAAATATTGTCGTATTGGGTTAGTTACTGAATGTGATTATTTTGATTTTTTTTTAATTTTTGATATTCAGGTTAAAATTCACCCCAACATTATTTCAGACTCATATCTCGCAAATGAGACTTCGTATCAGAAAACTACTATACTTTTTCTATTACATTTTAACTACTCCATCTTTGACACCTTGCCTGATGGTTTTTTGACATAATGATAAAAGTAACCTCTACATCATTTTAGAGACTCATATCTCGCAAATGATAAGTCGTATCAGAAAAATTGTTATAGTTTTTCTATTGCATTTTAACAGTTCCGTCAATTACATCTTGCCCGATGGTTTCCATGAGAAAAATATTTTTTATCCCTAGATTCGATAAATTGGGACAGGCGTAAAACAAATTTTAAAAATTATTTTTTGTCGCTTAGCGTGTACATATAAAAATACAAATAAGGCATCAATTCTAAAAATAATCCTATTCGCCTCAAATCTCAAGCCCTGCCGACGAGAATTGCGTTATAAAATTGGGTATTCTTTATCTCCTGCTCGTCCTTCTTAAGCAACATGCTATATTTACGAAATGCCTTTATTCGTTTAAGTTTCAAAACTTGAAAATCATTCTGGATTCTGACATATACTAAGAACATAGCACAAATTTTTTTGTGAATAAGAAAATAAATATACGAGTGCGGCAGAGTTTAATTGATCGTAGCCCTATTTTATTGATTATTCAACGTTCCAACTAACGGCGTAAATTAACTACAGTATATAAAAAAGAAATCAACTTCGAAATCTAAACTTTTTGTTTTTCCTAAGATCGCTTAGCCGACTTTAATAAACAGATATATTTTTCTATAGTTCTCCATCGCGATATTTTCGGTCTAATAACAGTTTTTTTTGTATAGCAATAAATTTTAAGACAATAGTATTATTTCAACTTTTATAAAGCGGTCACTAGATCATTTAATGTAAATGTTGTAAAATTGATCAAAAAATATGAAACATTTTTCTGGGCTGTGTAATGAAAGAGCTTTTTATAATTTAATCAAGTCAATAGTGAAATAATAATTCTATGATTGAAAGTTTATAATTTCGTAATAGTGGCTACAATGTTAGATCCATGAGCACGAAATTTAGCAAATGGATGCTTTATATTTAATTTTGATCAATATGCCAAAAAATTTCGAAGAAAAATTGTCATGCAATACAGGTAGAAAATATTTTCTTCTGTTTTCTTAATAATTTTTTTTATCTTCACGTTTTTAAAAAACATGCAAAAATTTGATGTACAATTCATTAGAACTTTCGACTAAAATAATTTTAATTAACTTGCATTAACAATTTTTAGAGATAAAGATAACTCCGGATTCATGCATTGTAAGTTTCTTATTGCGCTTTTTTTTACTTTGCAATTAGCTCATATCTTGAACCAAAAATATTAAGATATCTGACATATAATTGATTTTATCTCGACTATCCTATCAAAAAGAATAATTTGAGACAATCAAATGAATTGTATAGCCTCTTTTAACCATAATACCACGGATACAGGAAAATGTTTGATGTCTTTAAAAAAGCTATCTTGTTCAAAGTGAGGAAAATATAAGTAAATATCATTTACTCGACAAACAACCAAGTACAATTATTCCTGGTACCAAGTGAAATTATTAATTTATCAAAGTTCAGATTTAAAAAAAAAATGTTTAACCTTCATAATGGCAAGAACTGCGATTTAAAAATACAATTTACATTCAAACTTAATAAAGACAGGATTTACTACTGATTAAGTAATAATAAAATTGTCTAATATTTTAATTTTAGCAATCGCTGTGAACCTATATCTTTATGCGAAAAAATAAAAGTATATTAGATATTTCCGGACAAGACGTATCATCAATCATCATTGCGATGAATAGACAATAATCCAAAATGATCGTATCAGCTACGTCCGAGGATGTTATTATTCAATAATCTTGTACAAATACATAGCAACATAGTACAGCGTACTTCCTGGTCCTTAAGCCAAATTATTTAGGCGTCATCTCCCTATAGTTATTTTGTTTCTGTCTTTCGTAATTAATAGTCTGCAGTTGGCAAAGTAGTGTCGGTCTTTGAGCCTTCCTCGATTGAAGATTGATCACTACTTGGATGGGAAGCTGCGTTAATATTGTGGGCGGTTTTAACTGTATAATATATTTATACTATTTCGACGTAACATAAAATATATCTTGGTTTATCCATAACCTTAAAAATTATCTTTTAAATTTGCAGTGAAATATAAATCTTTTATTGTTGAATAACTACGTTTATATGAAAGTGGCAAGAAAAAAAATGTAAAAACAACGAATTGTAAAAAGTACGTTAATAAAATAATTAAAACCATTAAATTTTAAAATCACTATTTTTGAGAATGGGGTTACATATGCACATTAATTTTATTTGTAAAGAAATAAAAATGAAAACATTTAGTTTTTCAAAACGTATAAGGGCTTTCTGTTCTCATAGATGATATTTTCAAGCATTTTATTAAATTTAAATTTTTGCAAACCTTTTCTTTATAAGACGAAGATCAACAACATAACACAATGCAACGGGTACATATAATATTTAAAGTATTTCTATTTTCGAAGCAATAATCGTCGATCAATAACAAATGTTTTTTGATAAATTTTTTGATCTCAATTACAATGAAATTTTTAGTTCCTTTCTACTTTTTAATAATAAAAAATTACTTCGTTATATAAAATAATAATTATATATATAAATATACATACATATACATATACATATACATATATATATATATATATATATATATATATATATATATATAATAATATTATATAAAATATGTATCTAAATTGTACATTTATCAAATAAATATCAAAAATAATATTTCTGTTTATTAAAATTTGCCATAAATTTTCTAAATAAAATGTTTTGTCAGAATATTTAACATTTTAACCGTTTTCAACGTTAATATCCTTTAGTTCTAAAGAATAATATTTTTGAATTGCACCATCCTATTCAGCGCGAACAAAGCTGCGGGCCAAAGGCAGTATCATAAATGAATAAAAACCAAACTTGTTTGTGTAGAACGCAGTCACTAGAAGTTAATCTTCTTAAAAGAAAAAACACTTAACGAGGTTTTCCATAAGTGAAGAATTTGCCAACTGGATAGCGGATGGGATATTAACCGGACGACTTCGACGCTAATGGATTTCATTATAGCTAGTTTTCGCATTCCTGTTTTCTGCTCGTAAAACAATTTCACTTCAAAATATATCAAATTTATATTCATTCTTCGTGAGATTAAAACAAATTTCATGTAAAGCCTAAATCACAATAAATTGTAACCAGTTGCATAACACAAGTTTCCTTCTACTTTTTAAATATTGAATACAATTAATTATAATTCAACGATCAGTAAGTTTTTAGTAGCAGCTCCGTATTAAAAATAGTGGCACGATGTGTCTGTTTTGATTTTTTTTTTAAAATCAATTCTGATGGCAAAGTAATATTTCTAAGATCGTGTAACATTGTTTATTAATAAAATGTTTAATACAAGTTTCTTTTCACTTTTTAACTCTTTAATGCAATTGTAAAACAAAGTTTTTTAGTTGCAGTTCCATCTTGAAAATCGCGACAGATTTTAATCCTTTCGATTTATTTGTAAATGTATTATAATAGGAAAGGTATATTTATTCAATCGGATATCTACGCTGTTTATAAATGAAATATATAATTCAAATGTGTCTATATTTTTAAGATATGAATACGATTATGATAAAAACTTCAGTAAATTTTTAGAAGAAGTTTTTCTCTAAAAATTTTGGCACTACGGGTACTGTAGGATTTTCACTATGTTCGATATTTATTAAATAAATAAATTCTAACTTCATAAATATACTTGTTACGTGTTGTTTCATGTAAACAACCATATTGTGTATGTAAAAATATTTTTCCAATGCGGGAAAATATTGTCTTACAGCATTAACTTGTTCAGTCATACCTCTTGTATACAAACACATTCATCTTACAAATCTTTCCCTCCACAATTATGACAGGAATAAAAAATTGGACCTGATGATATTTGGCGGCTTATATGAATTCATTTTGAAATAAATTAAATCCTCTCAATGTCGAATACATTCGGACCATTATAGGAATATATTTTTATAATTAAGAATAAATGTAATAAAAATACGCATATTGCGCATAAAGATCAGTGATTCTAGTTTTTCAGCAAATGAACCACTTTATTTGAAAACAAAATAACACAAATTTACATATAGTACAATCTTTACTTCAACCTTAAGAATAAAATTACTATAAAATCTACTGCTATATAGAGTTTATAAAATGCTCTAAATATTTAACATTTATTTTTAAAAATTAGTTTGTTCTTGGGAAACTCATATTTGACATTCACACATTTTTCTTTTATGTGAGAAAATACTATAATAACTTCATAGGATATATTGATTAAATATAATCCGTCACCAATTTACAACCGCTAAAGTGAACTTCGCTAAATGTTATTCGAACGAGGCGCAATTGAAGTGGCCCACAAAGTCATGGACAGAGTCATGAATATATTTATAGTTCTAAATTAATGGAGAATCCAAGAAAGGAAAAGTTATACATTGAACTTATTCGTTCATTTTCTTTTTCCACGTCATTAGTGAAATGTCACATGATGCCAATATCATTGACAGCCGAAGGTAAATTTGATTCCTATCTACATCATCGACTTGAATACTAATATACAAATTTAATTAATAATTTGGAGTGATGAAATTCTTTCAAACTTTCCATCTATTTCAAATCAATTGATTAAAAGCAAAAGTTCACTTTACCAAAAACTTAATTTTCTTTACTTTAATAAAAAAATGTATATGCGAAAGCTTCTTTTGCATATCCATAACAAAAAACTAAATTCATGAAAATTAATGTGGATTTTATGATGAAATATTTTTTGTCTTATTAGAATAGTCAGGTCATAATGTTTTATATATTATGACCTGACTATAAAGATGAGAAAAAAATATACAAATTTTGTTTGGCAATATTTCATTCGGTAACTGAGATAGAAACAAACGTCTCATTGTAGTCACTTAGAGGGAAAATTGCGTTACTTGTCATGTTACTCGTAAAAACGTGACTTCATTTTTTGCAGGCGAACCCTTCCACTCTTTTTGGGAGGCCTATATTTTTTATATTACAGACGTGTTTTTTACATATTACACATATTTCCTGTTTCCCTGTTCCTTTATGTATTTCTTATTGGAATGACACTTTAATGTTATTTTCTTTACTAATACGTAGGCGTGTTCCAGGTTTTGTGCCATTGCGGCCCGTATGCGCGTGTCAGTTGTAAAATTAACCAAATTAAATGATCCACATATAAACTAATTCTCCATCTTGAATTTACCCTCAGCAAAAAGGAACAGTGACTACATTTTGTTTTATTCACTTTTTCATACTAATTATTTGCGATTAACCGTTTTAAAAAAAACGCTGAAATATATATTTTTTGTTTCAAATTAAGAGTCTAAATGAAAACTTTGATATTTTAACTTCAATTATATCGAAATTCCCATATAAACTTCTATCTCCCTTTTTACACTTATTATGTATCTGGAAGGTTCTCACATATCTAATGCCAAAGAGGAATACACACCAGTGGTTTAGTTTATTACTAAATTGTATATTTATCAAATAAATATCAAAAATAATATTGCTGTTTATTAAAATTTGCCATAAATTATCTAAATAAAAGGTTTTATCAGAATTTAACAAAAGAAAAAAAGTGTAGAGTGCTATTTCCTGTTTCCAGCAATTCCATTTTATGATAATTATATCGAGTGATCTCCGGGTTGCTGTCGGTTATTTTTATCCTATACGTCATTCTGATAAACCTTAAAAATCAAATTTGTAATTTTTATTATAACTTATTCGCTTTCTTGTATATCATATTTCGTGGGCGAATATAATAATGGAAAAAAGTCGCCAAGTGGAGAAGTAAAGTCACATGGTAAATAGTAAGTCCGGCACTAGAGGTAATGTATGTTTTGACAGTTCCCGTTGCGAATGTCGTTTTTGTAGTTGTTTCATTGGTGTACCGGTATGTTTTAAATTTTGCTAAATTAATTATTTCTAATATTATGTTTTAAAACTATAGCCGTTATTGCACAAAAAGGCGTTGCCGTTATTAAAAATTTAATCAAAACAAACCCTCAAAACAATGACGTTAAGATTGAGTACAGTATTTTTAATGATAGCTAATATTTTTATTTAACTTGTAGAAAAAATGTGGTTTTGGTACATATTGTATGCATTTATTTTTATTTTTCAAACAGTATTCCTTATATCTATCACAATAATCTTGAGAATGGCTTGCCCAGAACTGAGAAATCAAATTTGTAATTTTTATTATAACTTATTCGCTTTCTTGTATATCATATTTCGTGGGCGAATATAATAATGGAAAAAAGTCGCCAAGTGGAGAAGTAAAGTCACATGGTAAATAGTAAGTCCGGCACTAGAGGTAATGTATGTTTTGACAGTTCCCGTTGCGAATGTCGTTTTTGTAGTTGTTTCATTGGTGTACCGGTATGTTTTAAATTTTGCTAAATTAATTATTTCTAATATTATGTTTTAAAACTATAGCCGTTATTGCACAAAAAGGCGTTGCCGTTATTAAAAATTTAATCAAAACAAACCCTCAAAACAATGACGTTAAGATTGAGTACAGTATTTTTAATGATAGCTAATATTTTTATTTAACTTGTAGAAAAAATGTGGTTTTGGTACATATTGTATGCATTTATTTTTATTTTTCAAACAGTATTCCTTATATCTATCACAATAATCTTGAGAATGGCTTGCCCAGAACTGAGAAATGTACCAGTGTCTAATCGATATTTTGAAAGATTTATAATATTTATTATTTAGTGTGATTAGCATGTTTCAGAATGTTGGTTGTTGAAAATTGTAAATATTACACTGCAGCTTTCAAAGAATATTGAAATAAAAGTATTCGACGGCAATAAAAAGTATTTTCAAGTAAAATACAAAATACTTAAAAATACATTTATGTTGAAATATTAAAATGTGAACAATCATCCAATAGACTATTTTAGACATGTTTTATTATCAGCTCCATCGCGATTTCTAGCTAATTAGAATTCCTGATCAATTAGGAAAATTTTCTATGTCAAAATTACAAATATTAAAAATATATTGTTCCTTAAATGAAGAACAAAATATTTGCAAAAATATCTTCGTTGAAATATAACAATATACGAGACCACCAAAGATACTATTTTAGCCATATTTTATTACTAGATCCATTGCAATATCTAAATACCTCAAATTTCTGCCCAATATTGCCATTATTATGTTAAAGAGATATTAAACATATTTTAAATTCTAATAATTTCTTAGATTTGAGCAACATGGCATAAATTTATTTATCGTGATCGCCTATTTTAATACGTTAAAACACATCGTAAATAAAAAGTTCTAAAATTAAAAAAAAAATTTAATGTTATTTTGGCAAGTAACCCAGTTCGTTAGTTCAACAGATTAATATATTAAATGATTTTATTTAATTCCACAGCTGTCTAACTCATAATTAAATCCTGTAATTTAATTTTCAACCACTTTCCGATAACCGACTGAGTTAAAATTTTGCAAACATGTTAAAATTTTAATGACTGCCAAATTATGGTGACGTAGAACAGATCTGATGAAGGAGATCAAATTTCTTAATGAACTCCAGCAGAACTCCCTAACTAACAATCAATGTTTAATGGTATTTTCCCCCATATCCCTTCAACCGTAACTATTAATCTTAAATTTAAAGCCATATTATGCCATTATGTTTCGTTTGTCTTTTGTCATATTTTTAGATTTACATAACATAACCTATGACTTTTACATCTTATAGTGTATTTACATCTTATGAAATAGAAAGTAGTTGTAAGCATCATTCTCATGAAAATAAAACTGTTGTATTTAATTTTTTTAAATTATTTAATTATTAGTTTTTTATTCAAAATGCAATCTTTGAATATACAAACAGCATCGTTACCGAACACTTGCCTCCGGCGTGCATTTAATGATACAATTTCATTCATATAGAATTGTTTTGGGCTTTGAGTAAGTTTGAATTTAATATGGTGTGCGTCTTTAAATATTTGTAGTCTAACGCACGTAATTTCTGAAATTTTTTTTCTTTTTTCAAAATCATGATATCTCTCGGCGTATCTTAGTACAATGTGACACGGTATTTGTTACATAAAATGAAATAGTTAAATAATAAAAAATATTTGTTAATTTTGCATATGTGAGTTTTATAACACACAAAAATATGTTTTTTTTTAAGGTCTTTATCAAATTATAATGTCTGATTTTTTTAGTCACGGTAATCTCAGTACTTTGAAATTGCTGCTCAAGCTTAAGCTTTATTTACTGATTATAGAAGAGAGGATAACATTATATGTCGATGAAACACTAAGGCGTTCAGTCTCAGCATTTCATTTTTTCTTAAAAAAAAGGTCTAAAAAATCCATGAATGAGTTGGTCAATATATGCAAATATGAACAGCGATAATTACAGAAGCGGAATGAATACTTCTCTTCAATGGGTCAGTGGGTTCAGAAAATGTGTCTGTAAGTTAATCCAATTAAGGCACAAAAAATTAGTAGCCAAGTTGCTTTTTAAAATTAGGCTATTAGTTATGCCGTACCTTAGGTTAAATAATACACCAATTCCATTTATGCCAACTGTTGAAGATTTGTGTCTACTGATCGACCAAAATCTTAACTGATATCCTCAAGTAAATGATCTTAGTCATCGTATCTTCAGCAGAATGCACTCCTTCAAATATCTTCAAAATTTTTTACATATGCAAACTGCTCTAAACGTTTATAGCTGACTTCTTTCAAACACTTCTATTACCATTGCTTTACTATGAAGATGTATGTTATCCAGTCCTTGCAGAATATTGCCTTAAAAAATTAGAACGCCTTCCAAATTTGTGCATCCGCTGTTTTTGGTTGTAAAAAATATGATCGTGTTTCTCAATTCAGAGCGTACTTACATGGACGGAATCAGGAAAGGCGCAATTTACATTTCTTTATAATATTTTTAACAATTCCACTTATGAAACTTATCTTAGAAGCAAATTTAGTTACTTGTTCGCACATGATATAGGGCTACGCTCTGAGAACCAGCTCACTTCTTTTTCCCACACATAAAACTATCTTTAAAGAAAGTCCTTTCCTGGTCATTCTATAAGACTTTGAAATCAACTGGAACCGGAAACTGGTTTTGTGAAGTATTTTAAATTCTTTCATGAATGTCAATAATACTCAGTACTTTATTCATCGTTAAAAAAAAAACTAATACAATCATCCACAATGTAAACTCTTATGTTTGTAACGTCATAGCGCCAGTAACTACGTTGATCAAGCACATATTGTGAGAAGACCTGTATACTGCGAATTCGCGTAGTCGATCGCAAACCATTAATCACGAATTCCAAAAACGAAAGAACTGCACAGAGGCAATGTCCAGGCAGTATTTACAGTGATATTAACGTAAAGTGAGATATAATAATGAACTTGACTATTATTTTATCAACAATGTCAGCTAGCAGCTGCACTCAACTTTTCTCGAACATAAATCATTTCGCTTAATAGCAATTGGTATATACTAGTAATTGTGTCCGTTCTTCATGCTTGAAAAGTTTCGCTAAATCACATGTTATTAGACATTCAGACATTCCCTCCATTCACGGTACATATAAGAGTCCTATAACCTGATTAATAGTGAAGGCATTGTAGTTAATTATGTATAATTATAAATGTGTTATTATAAAATTTATAGTACTTCTTGCAAATAAGACAGTAATTACTGCTATCTACTGGGGCAGTATAAAATTATGTTTAATTTATGATGGTTGCTTAAAAAATAGGGGTCGCTGTTAATTCAGTTAAAGTAGTATTAGCCATAATCCTAATAGTGTGTGACCCTACCGGTATCATCTACAACATATGATGTCCTTAAATAATAAAGATTTAGATTTTTATATATGATATAAATTCATAAGTAACAAACAATAAATTTAAGGTCTTTCGTACATCTGTTGAAAATACAATGGGCAAAATATTTGCATAATCAAAACGATATCCCAAGATTATTTATAAATAGTTCATTAGAATAATTACGAACCTAAATATTTAAAACAATGATTCTGAAAGTGCCTTGTATGGACATCCCAGGAACCAATTTCAATTTGCTGGTAGTCCACAAAATTATTTGTATAAATTTTGTCTCCATTATGTTGTGGCCACAATTAGTTTCCCAGCCAGTTAAGGAATAGTCAGCTAAGGACCTTTTTCGATTAGAAATTCTGATTGTTTTGCACCTAATACTACTGGGCTTCCTGAGCTGGGACCATCTGCACAGTCACGGCCTTTTTTCTTGAGCTTTCGGAACCCAATATTTATCGTCCCTAAGACACCATGGATTTACTCATCGTATGACATGTATAATTTGGGGAAGTTTTGCATCGTGACCCGAGTGGAATGCGTGGACATAAAAGTCTACACATGTGGTTGATTTTAATTAATTTTTATTCCCGAAACACAATTGACTTCTTTGCCATAACGTTATCAATCGATTTACCTGTTCTTTATATTTATACCTTAAATATTCTGATTTAAAACTCTTCTGTAAAATTTCTTAACTCGTGGATAACAACTTATTAGCCAAAACAATATTCTCCACCAATAATTTTTTCTTGTCTTTATTGCACGAAATCCTAAGTATTCCCCTATTTCACATCGGAATAAAAACTATACAGAAAATGTTCATACTTGATGTGTAGACCAGCCATATGGTCCTTTTTATTTTCCTATAAAATCATTACAATTTTCAACAAAAAATATAAAACGTTCTTTTATTAAGGAAAAATTTAATGATAAATGCGAGGTATGAAAATATACAAGCGCATTAAAATGAAATAAATACAAAGTTGATCATCTGT
Organism: Druceiella hillmani; assembly: GCA_039881145.1. Classification (NCBI taxonomy): domain Eukaryota; kingdom Metazoa; phylum Arthropoda; class Insecta; order Lepidoptera; family Hepialidae; genus Druceiella; species Druceiella hillmani. The sequence goes on from JAYKKI010000138.1 coordinate 3,335,338, forward strand.
AAATGGATCATAATACAATTCTGATCACAGACGGTGAATTTTACCCTCTAGCGTGGTTTCTTCGTAATTTATTGTAACTTAGAGAGGATCGGCATTGGCGAATAAGCTTTTAAGAAACGATTATCCGGGAGAGTAAAAGTTTTATCTCAATACCATGTACGAAGTTTTCGCAAGTTTAAAAAAAAATTAACACAAAATTGATATTTGTCATCGGTTGTCTCCATGCAGAGGGATTTTCAAAGTTCGTTGAATCTTTTATTCATAGAGCGGGAAAATAAGAGAGAAAGGATATGAAAACCTATAGAAAAATGAGAGATGTGGAAAATAATAAAGTTTTACTGTACGAATTTTACGTGATAATGTACTTTGTACAAGATTTTTTATAAGTAATAATTTTCCAAAAAATAAATTTATCTTGGCCTCTTCTATTTAACTCGTAAGACATGACTGATATAATCTTTTATTTAAAAATTTCGAACCGAAAAAATCTTAGTGCTATTTTCCTTCAAATATTTTTTTTGTCATTCGTTATTGAACACTTTTAATAATTGTTGCTTCTATGCATTTTTTACTGTTGTTATTATATGTTGCTATTATATTTTGCAATCGGTGGCATTCTGGAATCGAATTATAATGAGGTGTGATTTTTTTGTCTTATGACTGCATTCGTCTTATGACTGTATTTGTCTTATGATTGCAAGGCAGTGTGATGAAAAGTGATCTTGATATTTGTCATTAATTTAATTTAAATAAAAATTTAATCTTAAATAATCAGGCAGTTACTAGTATTTAAGAGGTTAATTGTTTATCTCTATAATTACTCGATTTATTTTGTTTAATAAATTCGGTAGCTCGAGATCAATCATAGTATAATCTTTATTGATAATAAATATGAATATATTTTATGGTTAAAATAGTACATTAACAATCCATGGGTGTAGTTCATTCACGTAGATTACATGGTTTACGTAGTTGCCAGTAGCAGTGTGATTTGTAGTCAAAGGTCAACCCAGCTGTTGTCGTAATTTCTTCACTTTCTGGTTTACTGAGGTCGTATCAATGTGAGTGTCATATCAACATGCCTTAGTTTTGTTTTAAATAAAAAGTATTGTAAATCTCGAAATCTCAGTCAAATTATTTAAGTAATTTACATGTGCTGTGAGTACACACAACTAAAAGTTCACACATATTTTTTAAATTTCTCAATATTGTATCATTATGATACAGAGTTTACTAACTGTCCATTCCGATTTTCCCCAGCAAAATAGAGCGTTTTGTTTTGTTCATTTCTTATATGATGATTAAATATCGTTAGCGATTACGTGCGAGAATGTGCATATGTATACGTACACATGTAATTCCTAATTTTTTTTGAGTAGTCAACTACTCAATTATGTAAAAACAATGCCACAAAAGAGTAATTTCGTTAAGTTGATGGAAAAATGGTTTATAGAAAGTCGTTGCCTGTAAATCGTACGTTTATTTACTTACTAGTTGCACATGCACATTTTTCATTGAATACGAATAATGGCAACATATGCCGAACAATTTATTTTTTATTTGGAGTAAACCATTAATACAGTAATAATTATAATCTATATACATACAGTAACATTTATAATTAGCCATACAGTAACATTTATAATTAACTTTTTAAGCTGTTGAATAACTGATTGAAAATATCGTCAAAATATTCAAAGATTCTAGCTAACAAATTTGTTGAGAATGTATCGTAGTTTTCACTAAGAATATATTTAAAAATAATCCTTATTTACTTAAAATAAGAAATATATTCAAAAATAAACATACAATTCTTAAAAATTTAAATTCGTAAGCTTATATTTATGAGGAAAAATCTGCGGCCCGGATAAATTTCATACATACGTTTCCGTTCGGATCTCATCTATTTTGGGGAACTGCATTATTATGTCACATAAATCTTAAAGTTATCTCTTTACGAGATTGCTTGCATGTAAGTTATCTATAATTATAAGTAGTAATTAAATAAACAAATAAATATTCCTGCTCCCGATAATACGGTTAATTATTATAAAAAATAATTTCAGCGTAACCTGTCATAAAATATTTACAACGATAAAACGAAGCCCCCACATCATGCTAGAAAGTTAACAATATAAAGGTAAAACAAAGCAACTGCTAATCGCTGGAGGATTATTATTACCGATATATGTCGTTGTGGTCGAACGTGATATCAGATATTAACAAATTCATTTAGTCAGCTTTAAAATATCAGCATAAAGATATATTTGGGAGGCTCTGAAATGTTAATGTAACATATCTCATTTATATAAATAAATACTAATCTGCTGTTTCCTTTGCAATGAAATGTTTTGTTTTAAAAGTCGGAAAAATTTCGCAATGTTGACATTGAATTTAATGCAGGTAATATGTTTATATTGAGTTTTCTATGTAGTTTACTTTTACAGCATCTCCCAAGAAAACTACTATTAATATTAGAGAGTCGCAATAACGAATATGACAATCGTATTATAAACGATGTTACCTCCTCACACACGCAAAAAAACCTACTTTAACATTAAACCATCCCTTACAAAATTTATGTTTCCGAAGTAAAAGTAATTGTGCTAAAAACCAACAAAAGTAATTCGTAGATGCATCAGTTAACATAATATTTTTTTTCGACTGTGTGACTTTCATGACATTACTATGCCACACACTATACTGTTACCAGTTCGCTGATTTGATGCCCCATAAACTTTTTAGTGATTCATGTATAATACAATATGTATGTTAACAACTGGTTTGGAATTTAGATTGACAGTATAATTAGGTACCAAACAAATTAACCACATTAATTTTAAATGAAAGCTAAGTGCGAGTCCGGCTTGGGGATCAAAAGTTTCTCATCTGGGCTGTAGTGAAATTACTTTATTTGTCATAATTACTAGTATGGACTTCCTAGTACAATAAATATTTAATAATACCTAATATATTAAAATATTGGAGACATTTGAATTGAATATCGCAAAAACTATGATGTCTGGAATCGTTGTTATAGTTTTTCTACAACATTTGAGTAGGTTCCTAAAAGACCTCTTTTTGTTCATAATTTTAGGTTTACTTCGTTAAATAGAAGACACATTTTTTCATATTTATCATTATATCTCTGAAGATATACTACCTAAAATAAATAAAACAAATTTTTGAGAATCTCATGTTTAAACCTTTCGAACCATATCCCACACGATTTACAGAAATTAAAAAAAAATCTATTAAATAATTTGCTCCCCTAAAATTTCTACATAAATATTTTTAAGTGTACTCGTAGCTATTGAGATATTTGCAGGTTAATAGGCTATATAGCCAGTACATGTCTGCTACTTATTTGTCACAGCCGGTTTCAAAACCGGAGCTGGAGAAAACGGCTGCGGTGGAAGAGCAGACAGAAGCCCGAAGCTGCAACCATTTGATTCGCTAACTGATGTTTGGAAGAATTATAACATTGTACGATCATATTTCTATTTAATCTTGCAATTATATTTGTGGTCCTTTTTTTAGACTGTTTTAAGTTTACAATCAATAAAAATTTTAGTTACTTAAAACATAGTTGTAGATTTTCGTGTAATTAAAAATACAGCTAATTTTTACATATCTTGTATCATTTTTTTAATTGAAAAATAGTCAAAGTTTATTGAACTTCCGATTCTTCAAATAAACTCGGTTATGTTAGCAATATAACTGATTTCTAATTAAAGACTTTAGGAAACCTATTCATCCTTCACAGGAATTTTCTGTTTTATTATTACTTATATGAATTTATACTTCTATTTTACAATAGAAGTAAACTGATATAATTATAAAGCTATAAAAGAGTAGTACATTCAACAGTATTGAACCTTACTAATAGACCTTTACATTTAACGCAAATATTTCTGTTCTTCTCACATTGCCAATTAGCCAAATGAACCTCCACAAAATAAGGTAAAGCTACCAACTTCCAACTTACTCCACTACCAACTTCCTCCACTCCAATAATTAATTCTGGAGCAGACACCGTGTGCGACAAGTAATTTGGTTCCCCCTGGGGGAATTCATTTGGGAAGCTCTCATAATATATATATATTTGGACATTAACACCTTGGACACCAATATACTTTAAGGTGACATCTATTTTTTTATGAGCGGTAATATTATTCCTTTATTAAGTAGCTTACGATGCATTTAAATAAAATATGTTCAACTACTGCACGTATCAGTCTTATTTGATTCTAATTTTTACTATTAAATTAAAAATATTTTTAAATTGATATCGAACTTCTCCTCCATTTATTAAATCGTAATTTCTTCCCACAGATGTGATTTCTTATATGAAAAACCTTTTTGAGACGATGACATGCAAGCGAATCCTTATTTATGTATTTTTTACAGTATCACGAATCGACTAACTAATGCTTGCTAAACATTTTTGAATTTTGCAATAATTTTCACAAAAATGTGGTAAAAACATCATAAAATGATTTTTGGAGGCACAATTTGAAGAAAGGAGCACTGACTTTTAAATTTTAGAAACGTTAATAATAAATTAGATTGTACTATTCAGATTGCCGGCAGAATTTTCTCCTAAAACCACATCTAACAAACGTCGATGAGTTTGCCGTCGAATGCTTTAAGTGTCAATATATTACAGGGGATTCTGAATTTCACAAGAACAGTGGGACAATTCTAGAATTTCTGGAAAACTTCAGGTAAGATTCAAAAAGCTTAAAAATTACAAAAGGGAAAAATAAATGGTGAATAATTTATGACATTGAATATAACGTAAATCAAATTTTTATTGACGCTAACACTCAATTTACAAATAAACATTGATACACTTACTTGTTAATAAAGGGTAGCACGATTTTAATATCAAAGCAAAAACATTTTTTTCCTTCTACTTGTATCCTGTATAACTTCCTGGAATCATACAAAAAATCTCGATGTAGAGCTTACGTACATAGATTTTCTGCAAAAAACCTAAAAGCTTTCACTTGCCATGAAAATTGGAGCTTTCTCCATCTCGAAGAAAAATTTATTACAATAATCATCATAAAGCCGACATTTGTCATAGACAATCTCGTTCTCTACGAAATGTGATCGAGAAATATTGGAATAGTGGATTTGTTGATAAGAAAAATGGAAACTAAAGGAAAACGAGAGGTAAAGCTCGGTCGATTGGGATAGGAAAATATTGTCACTTTATTTGCCCAATGGTTCTGGGGCCCTGTCGTAGAAACAAATAATAATTTCTTAAGATTTATGTGACAGGTAGGGCAGAATATTGGCGAAAGTTACAATATTTCTTATTTGTTCTGGGATCTAAACGAAGTACGAGTCCTTCAGAAGGACTCGCACTTCGGCAAAAATATAAAAGGACAAGAAATGTGAAATAGCTCGTATTTTTTTGTTCAAATTAATTTTCTTAAATGGTTAATGTATTTGCATAAACTAGTTTTTCTAAGATTTCCTTTATTTAATTTAAATAAAATTTGTTTGTAATAAATCGATGTAACAAAATGTTTTACATTTTATTTTTGCGACGAATCATTTCTTAAACAAAGTTTTTTTTTGCTTAATTCGTTTCTTCCGTATGCAAATATTTACTATAAAAACCATTTTTATTTTCCCATATTTATTTTCGTTACGAGAGAACGACTTTTATGATTGTCAAATATTTTGGTTTTTAAAGTTAAAAATAAATTTTAAAATTTTCTTTTGCAAAAATACAATTATACTGCACTGGACACATAAATGCACGCATCTTATATTAAAATTATTGATCTCAATGTACATTATAAACATTTCCAAACTCGTTTCATTGAAATTTGTCTCATTCCACCTTAAAACATAAACATTTTTCAAAACGAAAACTATAAATTTTCAAAAAACGAAGGTTAAAGAAGTGAAGCCCCCGAATGGTTTGTCGATGTATTCTGGTTTGTATGCTGCTGCCAGAGCCTTTAACTATTTTACTCATATTATACCTCCCTAAGACGTATGTAAAACATTTTCCATATTATGGATGATATTTTCTTGACTGCCATAATAACTCCCTTCGATTGCTCAAAATAACATAAAAAAATTATGCAACCATAAAGCATACACATTCTCCTGAAAATTAAACCTATTTAAGAGCTTTTTTACATTGGCGTAAAATTTCATTGTTTTTAAATTTTACTACTGATTTCATAAAGTATTTGTATCATAAAACTTGAGGCAGAGTAAAGAATCTTGAAACCGCTGACCTCCTGCCACCCGATTTATATTTCATCAAAAACAATAACGAGATACTCAGATTTACTGGCCGACTGCGGACAATGAAGTAGGGACAACACAATCGATCGCAGAAATGGAAAAAGTGGGAAAATCGAAAGCCTCTTCACAAATATTATAATAGGTAAAATAATTTAATAACGTATATCGTAGTTTTCAATTTTTGTTCATCAAAAGTAAATTTTCGAAATATAACAAAATACTTAGTTATTATAAAGTGAATTGTAAAAATATTTTAAGGAAGGTTAAATATACATTTTGCAGATTTCCGGTATCAATCTTAAAATTAGATCAAATCGAGCCATGTAGCTATACACTGAAATAGTTTAAATAATGTTTTCATAATAAAGCGTTTAATTATTGCACTTATTTTGTTAAGCTAAAAAGAAAAAAACCGTTACTTATTCTGATTTTGGACAACTATAATTTTATTATTATCCATCAATAAAAGCATTTATTTAGATATTTTTCACCACTTAATAACATAAAACTTAATATAATTTTATAGTAAACACAAATTATACTTATTTTTATTCAACAAAACTAACAAAACTGCATTTCATACATTGTTAAGAAATAGAAAATAAGGTAAAATTTGTAAATGATCTCATTGAAGTAGTCATTTTTTAATTACTGACGTAATAAAAATATTGAAACGCATGGACAGGTGGCACTGATATCAAGTACTCAGAGAATAAACTATGGATATGGCATAAAGAAGAAAAACACTTGTTTTCGAAGAAAAATATGCTTATTTTCCTTTAAAAGACAAAGTAGATTAAAGTGGAGAAAGTAGTTTTACGACACTTCTTAATTTCAATCGATAGACCGATTTGAAAACTACACCATATAACACATGCACGTACAAAATTGTTTTCTATTTTTAAGCTATATTATTGCTCTAAAATTTATTTTATTTTATTGTTGCTTAAAAATAAGAAAAGTATGGATAAGTGGAAATGTTTTTAAAATGCAAATGAAGGAAAAATGTAATACTTACTTTAAGTTTACAACTCCATTACGCTAATATCACGTCTAATTTTCAAGGTGTTATTTGCAGTTTATTATTATACAAACAAGCCCGTCCCCTTTGGGCCATCCAAAATGGAATATTCTACACAAGGGCAGTTGATGTAATGTTTAATGAGTTTTTCTGATATAAGCATGATATGCACTTAATTTATTAAAGGGGTATATATTATATACCCCTTCAATATATTATGTGACTGTATGTATTATGAAAATTCCCAATTGCATTGTCATGTATTTACTGTATAACATTTATGAAGCTTTAAGCTGTTTATAGTGCCCCAGATACATTAAGCATTTTTGCCTTCACTTTTACTTACCGTCATTAAAAATTCCACCTATCCTTTCGCAGTTCTTATTAAGTCATTCAGCTTCGGTTAGCACCTAAAAAGTACAGCACAATAAGTGGGAAAATTGCTAATATATATAATATATATATATATATATATATATATATATATATATATATATATATATATATATATACATATATATACATATATAATTTGATAATAATAATAATATATATAATATAATTAAAAGCGCAACTGATATTGCTAACGTAACTTCGTTTGGTAGCGACTGATATTGCTACCAAACGAAGTTACGTTTCATTAACTATTATATTCGAATATAATAATAACCGTTGAGTGCAATAAGGTAAAACATCATTTTCCCGAATCCTCTAAGTGAAAAATTGCGTGATGGCGTCAGAAGGTTGTAATTGTTTTCAGGTTTCAAATAATAGTTGCAAAGAACGATCAATCAATGTCAACATAGATTGAAGGTTTCCCAACATCGATTAGAAAGTGAGGAGCAAGTTGGCCTATTACAGATCTTAGTTGGGTTGTTGGAATTCTTGTTTATTTTAAAAAGAATTGTGATAGTTTTAAAGCGATAATAAAGAGTACAAAACAATAAATTACAAACAATTACTGTATTTCCATCACACGGCCTAGCATTCAAAACAATGAAAAAATTTAAATTAAATTGTCTAAATATCTTTTTACGACATATCTTCTGATGAAAAGCTAAAACCAATTGCTCGCCTTTGTACAGTGACTAGAGGGTGTAGCAGCGTATCGGCGGAGGGTAACAGGCGGGACTATTACAGAGGGGTGAGGGGACGACAACTAATACTTTAAAAGTACAAACTATAAGTACAAGTTATAAGAAAGACAATAACACAAACAATACAGTTTTACCTTGTTCTCTTTATTATGAGAAAGTATGCGTAGTGTTGAAATTCGGGTTTGTTGAGAAACGAAAAGTTTCTTGCAGCAAACTAGAACAGAGGTTGTAGGAAAAATATTACAATTATTCATGATATTGAAGATATTTTTAAGATCAAATACAATATTTTTTTAGAAAGAAAAACAGGATAAATAGGACACTAACTCACATAGACTCCGTTTAACATCGTCGTTTAATTTTAAAAACTTTTCTCTACAATTAAGAAAATATTTTTATTGCGAAAAAGTTAAAAAAAATGTTCTTATGAAAAGGAAAATTTAATAGTGCATTTGCGGCATAATGAGTAGTCATTTTGTTGCAAACTTAAAAATGTACTCATTTTTTAAGTGATTCTGTTCTTAAAATCCAATAGACTAAATGTACAAAAAATAAGTTTAACAATAATACAATCTTAACGCTGATGTTGCATTTATATAAATATTTTACTTTCCATTTTCAGGGGTTTAATGAACCGTGTTGTTTATTAACAGTTTCGTCTAGTCACCTACGTAACGAAAGAAATATTGTGAAAAATACAATAGATCATATGTGAAAATAAACGAAGCATTAGTGTCGATAAGGACAAGTAATAAAAGCGTAGCAGCAGGGAATTAAAATAAATAAGGGAATTGGAGATTAAAAGAATTCAATGGACATTCCAATTAAATTTTTTTTTATATTATAACTACTATTATTAAAACCAAATCTCAATGTAATAATTACTGCAATTTAAACTGAATAGCTTTTTTCGTAAAATTATTTAAAAAAATAAGATAACATTTTTCTTCAACATTATTTAATTTCACCCTTCATTGCTCCGCCTGATTGTTTAGTATAATGTTTCCGAAAGCTCTTTGTTGTGACACCTAATTACCGTTCAATGCACGTAGACGATTTTCATGAATTCCACATTGTTGTAATTTAAGAAATACTATGGCAGCAAGGTTATTCCATAAACTAGAAGGATGAATATATATTACAATCGAGTAATTTTGTATTTAATTCAAGTGAGTGTTTTAAATTACACCATCGTTCAGATCAATTTAGACGCTGTTAGAATGAAAAAATTTCTGTGTACACTAGGGGAATATTATTACTAAAAAATAAATGTAATTTTGAGAGCAAATTTCTTCTTAATAGCAATGAATATTATTCATGAAAAATTGTTCAACGTAAATGAGATTTCCCGTCTCGTATTTACTGGACAGTAGGCGGAGTAAATTATTTATTTATTTAATAGAAAAAAAATTATATTACAGTCAAGATAAATATCTTGAAGCGCAGAAATCTATTATAGTTATATTAAAACATACAGGTGGGTTTGAACTGGATAATTATCATTGCGTTATCTTAAAAATAAGAAGTAAAAATAGCATAGATTCTAGTCCAGTAGGATATTGTACCGTAAATTAGGAGCTTGTACTATAAATTATATGGTATTCTGATAGCCGATATTAATATTAATGCTGCCACCAAGAAACACAGGTTTTATTATTCTATTAATGTTCCGCCTCATTATATGTGAACTCATGTGGATGATAGTGGAGAATGGATTGGCAAATTGACTTAATAGAAAATATTGAAGAGTTTGCGTTGAGTTTTTGAGCTATGAAAATATTAAAAATAATTTATATTCTTTTGGCAAGTTTTAAAAACGTATGTGTATCTTCTGTAGAATATATAAACTTTACATAATTTTTGTATCTACTAATATCAAATTATAGTTTTGTATAATTAATTATACGATTTGGGTTTAATATAAATATGTGAACATTTTAAACCTGTACAATTATAGAATATTTTAATATATATACCACATACATACAGGCGAAGACTAACTTATTACGAAATGTTTAAAGCCATGAAGCCAACAAACTTGGTATTTGACAGATGTACTTTGGTTTTTAGGTGATAATTAAGAAATTACTTTCTAAAATAAGTACCAAAAGTTATGAAAATAGGGGTCGAAGATTACATAGAAATTTTGAATTTCAGCGTTTTTAGAAAACTTACTTTATTTTTGAAAAAGCGAATAAAAAATACAGTCCCTTTTTTCGGGCAAAGCTTACAGAATATATATATTTCAAAAACCATTTCAACATTTCAAAGGATTAATGTTTTTAATTGTTTTATCATTCAAAAAGGTTTATGTTAAACTACTTATTTTTGTGAAAACTCTATGTAAAAATATAAAATTAACTCGATTTTTTCTGAGGTTACGGCTGTTCTTGTAAAAATAAAAAGAAATGTGAAGAATTTATGGAAAAAAATGAAGAGGAGTTTTTAAACTTTTCTTTTCGCAACTTTTTATAGTTGCGAATGGAACGTAATTTTTAAATTTTGGTTTTATTTTTTTTTCATAATTTTGAAATCATTTCGTCGGAATCCAACTAAAATGTTTCCTTATTAGGCCACTTCACCCTATAATTTTCTATAATCATTATTATAAGGCCGCGTGGCAGAAACTTTAAAAAAATGGTAGATTAATGAAAATTGTGTTTTCAATATCAGCACGTAGCAATAATCAGAATACAAACTATCAAAATATTGTTTACGGTACGAGCTTCCAAATCACAAAAAAAAATCAAAGCTGGACTATAGTGTTTCTGTTTCCTCTCTTTAAAAGATAACCAATATCCTGTTTCGTCCACACCCCCCATAGAATTTAGTTTCACGCTTATCTGTGTAACTATTACTATATTACTTATGTTTATAAAACTTTATAAATAGTGAAAAAATAAAATATAAAAAAAATGTGTAAAACTCTGCTGACAATAGCCGAGTAAAATTCTATTGCAACAATTGCATTATGTTAATTGTAAAATCATGAGGCTTGGAATCACCGCTAGAATTCTTCAGTTATCTTTAGATAAATTTGTGGTTTCTGCGCTGTTTTCTTCATAATTTTGAATTGACAGTTTGAGTACAGTGAGTAATTAAGACAGTGAGATGGAGAAAATATTTTGTGCCGACATTTTAGAGACTAGTTTTAAAACTGTCTTACTCAAAATTCTTGAAAAAATAATAAAGTACCATTATATTAATATATAAGAATTAGATAATTGAATTTTAAAATAAAATAAAATAATTATTTTTTGCGTTATTTATGAGGATACAATTATGAGTTGTGGGTTAATTTTAACCTTTATAATTTCAACGTCAAATATTTTCTAAATTAAAATATGTTTTTTATCGACTTTATTATTTCCATATAAATATCTTTTAATGATAACTTTTAGGTGTACATGGGGTAAAATGTTTTATCGCTGTGCCACATTACAAAGTTTTAGATCAAACATTTTCTGAGGGAAACATTGTAGAAATAGTAATATCTCTATGTCGATCTCCACACGACATATACAACTGAAACAAAATAATTAGGTTATTTATTTGCTTTTTATAAAATATTGTTGACAGTTATTTATTACAAGGGTATGTAATTGACATTTTAAGGGAATTTTTTCCTTCTGAGGTATAAAACCGCAAGAAAAGAACCGCACAAAATTAAACATTTATTTTCAAACATTTTGATCGCGTTCGCTTACTGTCGCAGATATCTAGGAAATGCGTGTAAAAATTATGCTTAAAAGATCAAACATTTCGTATAAAACATATTTCGGTATGAAGTTGAGGAAAAACGTAATATCATGATTCAGAACGAAAGATAAATATTTCCACCTCAAAGTGAAAGACAAATATTTAAATTTGCTTATAAAATGGAAAGAATTTAATAACGATAACAACAGGACCCGGTCGAATGAAAATGTATTACTGAATAATAATTATATTGAATTTAGATATTAAATTGAAAATAAATAAAGATCTAGCGAAAACCGAAATACATCCATCTCAATGTATTCGTTATTATAGTAAAACTTGGTATCCTGTATATGCTTATTTATAGTGTGGTAGACTCTTGGCAAGCTATTAATCAAGAGTGAAACAACGTCGTCAAAATATGAAATGAAATAGTACACTCTATTCATTTTTAATTAGTGGTAACGACTTATGATGAACACATAATAATTTAATTTTGTTCCATTTTTAATTTTAGGTAGAGTTTTTCGTGAGAAACAATGAAACTCAATTGTCACATTCTGGTCAGAAGATTTTTCGCAAATATTGACAAAAAACATTTCACTTCATAGGAACATAAGCAGGTTATGCTATTTTGTGCTTCACTAGTCAATATCTGCATAGACACTTGCTTTTCATATAAGTAAATTGTTACCTTATCATATATATGTATACTATTAAACAAAGGAATTTTCTTTCACGTGAAAGTTTTTTTTTATTATTTTCTATCTATTTCACACACACACACACACATATATATATATATTTATATGTATATATATATATATATATATATACACATATATATATATATATATATATATATATATATATATATATATATATATATATTATATGTATATGTATATATATATATATATATATATATATATCCATATATATATATATATATATACATATTAATGAAATATAATTTATTACATTTTATGCCTAATTAATACAGATTCTGGAACAAAACTAAAAAGACTTTCAAAACTAAAAACTTTTATAAAATAGAATTTTAAAAATAATCCACTCTGGGCTGATTATAAATCAATGAAAATGAATTGTATATGGCCTTTCTTGAAATGTGCCGCTTGTTTCTTACATTATATATCACTTTATTTCAACCACCTTTTTCAAAAGTTTTATTAATTCCCGTTAAGATATAATAATATTTAGCAATCGAGACTATTCAAACCGCCGTATAATGAACACACGTCTTCGTGATTATATAATATATCCACTGTGTCATATTTGGAATTAAATAATTATCAGTAGACTCCAGTTAGATGGACAGCCTACTTTTTTTACTGGGCTTTTGTAACCTAAAAAAATAAAATAATTCGTTTTCGGCATCCGTTACTAACATTTAAACAATCCAGCTACATAGGACGGGAAGAAAACAAGAACACAATCCAAATTACAACTACAGAACTAAAAATGTTTTCAGAAATGAATGGTTTTTTTCACATTGCGTTTTGTATATTGAAATTAAATGAAACGACGTGATGTAGTATTATTTCTACTTTCTTTAATTTCTTTACCACGACCTAAGTTTCGTTGTATTACAACATCGTCAGGTGGAATATTAGCAAAGATGCTTTTTTTGCTAATATCCCACCTGAAGATGTTGTGTGATAACTGTTTCTATTTTCCTAACTGTACTATTCATTAAAATAAATGTTGAAACTACACATATTAGAGATGTTGCTAATATTATTTAGTAATTTGAAAGAACTACTTTCTAAAATAATACCAATTTTGGCGCACTGTATACAACCTGGTATTTACTTAGTATTAAAAGACGATATTAATAAAAAAATACCAATTCAAACGCATGAATTTCTATACGTGCACTTATACACATACGAGTTTCTATGTATTGCATTACTTGTTTTCCTACTACGCACACCTATACGTGTTTCTATTCTAAATTTTAAGGTTGAGAACGCTTATGGAAATATTTTGCGCTATTATGTAATCTTGTAATAAATATAATCGTTTTTTCCCTTAATAACCAAAACAATTAGAAAAATGAACGCGTATACGCGTATATATGAAACTTTTTTGATATTAAAAAAAAGTGTATCCTTATGCCAAAATTCTGATATTAAACTTAGTTAAAAATATAAAACCTAATTTAGAAATTAATACAATTGAAAAAATATACAATGGATATATCTTTATTTTGTCATTTTAGTTCAAATGGGATGGATCTCGTTTCAAATTTGGGTTCAAATCTCGGAGTGGATCTCGTTTTGTTTTTTTTTATAATAAATTAAAAAGAAACTAGTCTAAATTCTAATCACAATTAAATGAAACTACGTGATGTAGTATTACTTTACCACGACCTAGGTTTCGTTGTATTACAACATCTTCAGGTGAGATATTAGCATAGATATCCCACCTGAAGATGTTGTAATACAACGAAACCTACGTCGTGATAAAGAAATTAAAGAAAGTAGAAATAATACTAGTTTCATTTAATAATAAAAACAATATTAAAAACAGATGAGAAAAAATCTAAATCTAAATTATCCTTTAAGACTTTTCAACGAATTAGTACATTCTAATTATGATACCATCCTTAACATTTTCAACGTTAGTTTTCAAGTCCAAGGAACCGCATATTTATTCCTAAAATCTATAATTAGTTGACCAAATTATGTAATTTGATTGTTCTAATTAACAGTAATCTTTTAATATACAATTAATTAAAATTCAAATATCTTCATTGATTTAATACTTAATTTAATACTAAATTTATCAAATAGTGCTTTCAAACTTTAATATCTATTTTTATTCTAAATTAGAAATATAAGATAAAATAATTAAGTTAAAAAATGACTGAGATAAAATAATTGAGTAATATCTTAGCGACTTATTTCCTTACTTCTTTAATGGCTTTCGTGTTTCATACTCAAATCTAAGTAATAATTCAAAAGTTAAAATTAAATTGGTATGTGGTATAATGTATCTAACATTAAATGAAAAATGTACTCGTATGTGTTTAGCTTACTCGATATATTGCGTAACTTTATTGCAAGAACAATTTAACCGTACAAAATAATTGCAAAGAATATGGAATAATGGCCTACTGCGAAATATCTAAATGAAAACAGACACCATGTCAATTAGTTTAATTGGAGATGTTACGAAAATTGTCATGTGTTTTATACAGCGCGATACTAGCTTATTATTGAAGCCACTTTGTTATGAGTAGCGCTTATGTTATCGACATTTGTTTTCACCTATGTTATCGACATCTTATATTATTGACTTTTTTTTGAGAGATTTTTCATTTCATTTTGTCATAATTGGTAGTGAATATCACTTTAGTTTAACTATTTTCAAGTATCCATGGAAATATATAATTAGGAATCATGTCGAAGTTATCTTGTACCAGGAAAATTTTAATATTCTACCTCTGAGATGGCAAAAATAAGTAAGTGATTTTGTATATATTTATTCAAACTGTTTGGTTAACGTTCCACACGCCACCGCTTTTGGCTTTCATAGCAAAATCCCCTTATGAAATCGTTATATTCGTCTGTAAATCCGTAAGTCTACATCAAAATAGTTTTAGAACCAAGAAAAAACTACAGAGACCATATGAACTCGGGCTTCAATATTTTCTTAACATGATATGAAAAAGCAATAGTTTAGCAAACAATTTGGACTAACCACCAGGCTGAGTTTTTTTCGTCTATGTGAGTAGTCCTTTTTTACCTAAAATTACCTCAAGTTGCCAGTTTTCTTAATTCTTCTTAATTACTCGTAACGATAAAAAACGTGAATGTGTTTTTGATTATCTGTTTATCGAGAAACAAAAACACATTAACTAATATTCGCACGCTTAGAACATATTCCGGATTAATGTATAGTATTTAGTTTATATTCCGAAGGGTATATAATTTCTTAAGGAGTAACACAAAATCTGATTTTGGGTGTCGCTTGGTGGCGCTCCAGTTGCTTCGCTTTTATAAAAGCGATGTCTTCATCAATTATTTATTATCTTTACATTTTTGCTACACGACCTTCATTCGAATTCTTATCATTACACAATATTGCCTGGGTACTATGAAATTACACTTTTAGACCTATGTAAATGAAATGGCGCATTCGACGTGTTTTTTAAACATTTGAATGACGTACAATTTGTTTAATTTCAGTATTATTATTCATTTTAAATTTTTCTTCAGTACTTGTAGGACGTGCTTGTAGATTTTTGTGGCATAATTCGAGGACGAAAAGATTTTCCAATTTTTCTTAAAATTTTGTTTATTTTTTTTCATTCCGTTGAGTACTGTCAAATAAGCACTTGGGCATTGGTACTGTCAAATATACATTCTGCATTTTACAAGCCTTTGAAAGCCTTCACGTCATACATACACACCTGCAGATTCCGATGAGATTCGAACTGATCCAATAGCTTTTCTCGAGAAAACACCTTTTTTTCTTTTAAGCCATGAAGGCTTGCAAATATATACCCATGCGGACGTGTATTCCTTAGCAACCATCATCAATATTCTCAATGAGCCGAATATCGCTTTAATCTGTCAGTGGGCTCCTATAATTCGTAGGTTAAATGTTTTTGTAAGATTCATCCAACGATGGTATAAAATTATTCTGATCAAACTTATCTGACACTAAATGGTGTATAAACGGTATTCACGTCAATGTTAAAAATTTGATACATGGATTGATGAAAATCTATCCATCAACTTAACTAGCGACCTCAAGTAAACGATGTTAATAGTTTTATCTTAAGCATATCCAGATGTCAAAATTAAAGCCCACCTCTATTAAACCCCTTTATTATTATTATCTAACTATGAAAATATGTGGTATTGAGGCCATTTGAAACTTGTACTAAAAAATGATGACATCTTCAAAATTTGGGCACCTGTAATTTTTTTATTTCAGACCATAACTCTAACCAAAAAGCGCAAATTCAGTGGATTATATGCTCGTATTCCGAGGTCGATGTCGTCGGCATATGCCAATTTCTTAGCAATCATCTGAAGAATCCAAATTTTTCCGATTTATTTGGATTCTTCAAATTATTTGATAAATTTATTTGCTTGCTTTCCCCCTAAATATTTAGCTAGTCTCTTTTTCCAAAACACACGAACCCTCCCTGTAAAAATTCCTCTCTGTTCAGGCTGGAGAATTTTGAAATAAACTGGTGTCACCAGATTTAAATACTTAGAAGAGTTGTCTGAAAAAAATTTACGTTTTCTATCGCATCCTAATTCTATCTCTACTCTTCATTTAATCATACCATATTTGTAAATATTCTTTGTTTTATGTATTATTTTCTAACTATAATCAGTCACTACATTATATTCAGATGAGTTGTGTGACCAGGATATCAGTTTCACATCGTTTACCCAACTTACGTGGTTTCTTTTAAATCTCCAAATCTCATTAGCGTTGTCAAATATTTGAGAGGTGAGTGGATTGCGATGATAGGTGAGACGTTCAATGTGGCGCTTCTTTTAACTCTATACATCTGAGAATAATTTTGCTGTGTTGAAATATTGACGTATTTCATCGTTCATTATGAAGCATGGGCGGTTGTGATGTTTCTCATTATTCTATTTTAAACAATTTGCAAGCACGTAATATTGTATACCGTATGTCCATAAGGGTTCAGAATGGCATTGTATATTAAGTTTCTTGCCCAGGAAAAGTACTTCCCATTAACAAAATTAGGCATCTAAACTTATAGTTTATTTGGTGTTTTTAAATGACTTTTCAATTAAACGTCTGTTCAAGTGGAAACCAAGGTATTTCACACAGTCAGATAGGAGCAAGATACTATTTCCTAAATAGACTAGATGACAGTTGACTTTCCTTAAAATCAGTATTGAATAATCCTTTTTGCTAATATTTAACATTTGTGTGTTTTTCCACACATTTGACAGGATCTAGCGTTTACTGATTGCACTTGAGCCAGCCTCTAACTTGAGTGAGTATAAAAATCTCTCGTCGACGGCCTGTGTGACCGCGCGCAGGTAATTTCGAATTTGTTTACAATTTGTTTTTAATTAAAATCCATAATAATTATAATATGTTTCTTTGATAGTTTGTAACTATTATAGGTTTAAATATGTTTATTGTTTAAACCTATAGTAGTGACAAACTACCAAGAAATACAAACGTTTTTGGACGGTAAGTTTTTGGATGAGGATGAGGTGACCTATCATCGTGATCACTTACCTGAAGAAAGCCGTGGATTCTATTTGGAAATAAATTGTAATTAAATACTATCATTCGATGAAAAAAGCTATCAGCATCGATTACGTCTTCACCGCACTTTTCGTCCCATGATAATGTTCTACTTGCGCTGTTGTAGTCCAGAGTAAGAAGACAATTTTCGAAAAACTAATTATTAGTTATTAAGATTTATGGGTATTTCAAAGTCTTAGAAACGTCACAAAATATTAAAAATTGGTAATTTTTTTATTTCTCCTGAATGAAATTATTTAATCAAAATCAATAACTTACACCCAAAAATATACGTTCGGACATTTCCGAGACCAAATTAGGTATTGGAACACAATTTATTTTTAATTCCATTTATAATTATACAAATATTCAAACAGGTTAGTCATCAAAACGTACACGTACTGAAAAAATATGCAATAAAGTATGTCGCCCCCGCCCCCTCTTTTCGAAACTACTCACCTAAAAATGTAAAGAAAGTAATGTTTTTAGAAACATAAATATAGATTTTTGGGATAATATGGCGATTATCCTAAATTTTATGATTTTTGAATTATGTATTATATTACAAATTGAAAATATAGTCTGCAATATATTTACTTTGCGAAACATTGATATTTATAAATAGATTGATCGAAATGCTATGTACCTTCAAATGTTTATAAGTACATAAATGAGTATGGAGTTCTCATAGTGCGAGTTCCACTCGTGCTTGAAACTGTTTTTTTCGTTTTCGAAACGATTTGTTATTTCTGTCTAATTCCTGCTTTATGTCCTAAGGGTTTTTAAAATTGTTCTTTTCGGGGTTTAGTAGTCAAACAAGTAACAATTAAAATTTTGCATCTTTCGTCCTTCCATCCGTATATTTCCGCAGTTTTACACGTGTGCACACGAAACTTTGCTTATATATATTTTTGAGGATGATATCAAGGTATATGTAATTTTTTTGTTTTAAACGAATGAATATAGGTAAAAAATGAAATACTTACCCAAAGTATGGCTTGGTCGTGATTATTTTATTAAAAATTGTTATTTAAAAAAGTTCCCATACATAGTGCACTTTTCCAGGCAGTTATAAGGTTATAAGGCGTTCAACTTAATTGTCGTTCTTAGTAATACCAAACATAGAATTTGCAAATAGAAACAGGAATTGGTAAAAAAATAAGCCTAAAGAAACAAAATTTTGAAATAAGCAAAAATAATCGTGTAAAGAGAGATTATGAAATTTATGGTTGTAACCAATTGAAAGCCGCTTCTTCATAAGAAGAGAGTTTTTCAAATTAATTTTATGTGATACGATAATCGCGCTCAATCAGTAATTTTTTAAGTACGTCGTTCTTACGTACATTATTCCATTTGAACATAAAAAAGGAAAATATTTTGATTTCATATAATATAACAGTTGCTTTCATATTTCTCCACATTCATGCCCTAAAACTATACGCAGTAACACACGTTTCTCGAATTCCATATAAAATAATATTAATTCAATTGTAACGTACGTGCGGTCTCTGGTGTGCGTAAAATACACTGAAGAGAACAAAAGGTGCTTCATCAAACCAAAATGTCGTCACGTAGAGCGAGTGGGGAAAAACGTTCGGTCGCTCAATCACGTCTCAGAGTCATCGACCCGATTCGTTAGTAAACCCTACAGTATGATTTTTTGGTACTTCATTTTCATGCAGAACCAAAGTATCGATCTCCCACTTTTTTAAATTATAAATGACTAAAAAGACGCATAGATTGAAATGAACTCCAAATATTCAGGTAAAATAAAATTAATTTTTATCCAGTTACAGCCCTCAACAGAAGTTACAGATAAATTGTTAATTATGTGTATCGATAATTTGGCACGGATTTTTTCAAACAAATTTTTTCAAACAGCCAAACCAAACCTAAATTTTTTTCAAAAATTACTGAAATTATTTTCTTTTATTATGTCTCTTAACTACTCTCTATTCTGCAACTCTAATCTCTATTCTGGATTTATTTCTGAATTATTTGGCGAATTAATTATCTCTTCAAATCACTTCCTTGTATGATGCTACTCACAAAATTTCATGTACCATGTTGTCATATCTTCATTTCTCGGTTTACTGAGGTCGTATCAATGAGAATGCCATATCAATATGCCTTAGTTTTGTCATAAATAAAATCCAATATATATATCAAAATCTCAGTTAGTAGTTTACGTATACTATGAGTACACACAAAGAAAAGCTCACAAAAATGGTTTATTGAAAGTTGTTGCCCGTAAATCTTACGTTTATTTAATTATAGTTCTTTTATGCGGCAGAATTTGCCTATATATATATATATTTATATTTATATTTATATATATATATATATATATATATATATATATATATATATATATGTATGACAGTGCCACAAATTTCTTGTAGATCACAACAAATTTTTGGCACTGTTCAGATGGATGTCATAAAATTATGTCATCTCTATCAGCATGAAACGCTAAAAAAGTTCACCGTTAAAAAATTAGTTAAAAAAACTTAGTTTTATAATTAGTTAATTAGTTAAAACTTCTAATTTCAATTGCATTTTCACATAAGTATAATATTTTAACCAACTATTTACTGAAATTTTGAAACGTAAAAAAAGTATTTATTCCAACTATTACTTCCATTTTTGTCAACATTATTACTCGAATAACTTAGCATCCGTCTCCATAGCAGAGTGCGACGTCTCTTACGTTGCTAAGCAACAGCACGCGTCTGGTGTCCAAGCCTTCTATTGTTCCATTTCCCGCGACGCTAACGACCATTCTGCGGGTAATTGTTCCGATATTGCGGATAATCGGATGACTCGGTGGCTTTGAAAAATGGACGAAATTTTACGAGGCTTAGAAAACTCTTGCGGGTTAATGGTTTACGCTACAAAAACCTCAAGTCGCAACCTTAATAGGTAAAATTGTGGGTATATGAGAATTCACGATACTAACAGAGCGAATGTCAATACCATCTCGAAGGATTTCTATGCGTATACCAAAATGGCAGCAAAGGCGACTCTAGATGTTGGTAAGGGAAAAGTTAAGCCAGACAAAGACCCAAGCTGGTGAAACGATGGTGTAAGGCAATAACTAGCCGAGAAAAAGAAGAGATTCAAAACGTGGCAAAGCTCACAAGACGTTACCGGTCGCCAAAAATATATCGAAGCAAAGAAAGAAGCAAAAAGGATGGTTGCATGCTCGAAAGCGATATCGAAATGAAAACCTTTACAATAAACCCGCTGAGGCTAAAAATGAGAAGAACATTTTGAAAATTGCAAAATCCCGATGTAGGCAAACGAAAAACATTAAGCATAACAAGTATGTAAGAAACTACAGCGGTACACTATTGACTGCAGATAGAGACATTAATGAGGTGGTTCGAATACTACAACGAAGGCTTTCCTCGGGAAACAATGTCAGACCTATCACCTACCCACAGCTCTTTAGATAGAGTAGCACCAGAAGAAGTTATAGAAGAAATAAAGAAAATGAAAAATGACAAAGCAACTAGGACTGATGAAATTCCTTCAGAACCTATAAATGTGGAGGAAGATGTCACCATTGCATGGCTGACTAACCTCTTTAACGTCATATTTACAGAATGCAAGATGCCTGATGACTGGAGGCAAAATAATCTTATCCATTTCTTCAAAAACAAGGATGACGTGAGGTAATGGGGAAAATATCGAGCGATTAAATTAACCTCGTATACTTTAAAACTATGGGAAGGTATACCTGCTGGAAGACTAACCAAAATAACAAAAATCACGCCTAACCAGTGCGAGTTCACCAGCGGTGTCGGTGCAATAGATCCTATACGCATTTTAAAAATTCTTACGGATCAGTAATAAGCATGCGAAAAGGACCTTCACATGTTATTTATAGGCATCGAGAAAGTCCTTGACCGGGTGCCAAGGAAACTCATATGGCAGGCTTTAAGATCTTTAAGAACTGGTCCCAGAACACTTCATAGATTTCCTGTAGGATATGTATAGCAATACCACCACCAAAGTGGTGAGCCCAGCTGGTCTACGAGCCGACTTCGAGGTTAGAGTGGAAGTCCGTCAAGGCTCCACAATGAGCTTTATGCTATTCAACCTAGTTAAGTACTATGTCACAGAAGACCTATAAAAACCACCCCCAAGCATCCAAGCTTTTGTATGCTGATAACATAGTACAAGTCACTAAATCGGCAGAAGAAGTACAGTCGGAACTTAATGCATGTTACACAGCGGTGGAGAGCAGGGGTCTAAGAGTTAGCGGGTTCGAGACCGAATATATGCACTGTTATTTTGCAGGTAATGATAATAATACAGCTTCGACAGTAACCATAGGCGGGGCAACAGTAACCATAGGCCTCTTAAAAAAGTAGCCTAGTTTAAATACCTTGTTTCAGTAATTTCGTCAAAAGGTACAACTGACACCGATATCGAAAGCCAAAAAACAACAGGATGGCTAAAGTTGAGAGTGTTGACTGGGGTCTTACGTGACGCTAGAATGCCAATTGAGATCATAGGAAACGTTTATAAAATAGCAGTAAGACCGCCAGTCACTAAAAAGACAAGGTCAGAAATAACTACATTAGGCGTACGTGCAAAGTTGCCAATGCAACAGACAAATTGTAGAAGAACCGCCTACGCTGATATAGTCATGTCATGCGTAGAAAAGATGATCGAATGATTAGAAAGATTCTGGGGATCACTGAACCAAAAAAGGGTCCGGAACCAAGAGGAATGGGACCTAACGGCACGAGGAACAAGAAGACGTCACAGTTCAGTATTGTCGTCCTTGCCGATACTCAAAGTTGAAACCTTTATAATTCGGTCAGTTTTTAAACATTATCAAAAATATTTCACTTCTGATTAGATCATACCTTGAAATATGAATAATGATGTGCAAAAAAAAGTTGCAAATTTGCCTATTATTTGTTTCAGGATTCCACAGAAGTTCAAATCGATTTATTGGATATCTTAGTGAAATTATACAATAATGTTGTGAATGAATATTGAATTTTAGCTTATTATTGTCGTGTTACCCATCTAGTCCCTTATTCGTAACTTGATTTCAAATTATAAATATTTTAGTGGGTAACTTTAAATAGACTATTTTGATTAATATCAAATAATCGGTCTAATAAAAAATATTAGTGACTACTTGTGATTTTACTTGAATTTTAATTAGGAATCACTTTTCATTTTATTTCAATATCTCCCAAACCCAATTTGTCAAAAAATATAATTTTCGAATTCCAAATATCGCAACACAATTTTGCAATATTAAGTCATGCGACACGTGAAATAAAAAAAAACTGTTGAAATAGAAAAAGAATATCATACATCACTTCAAAAATATATCAATTTTTTAATGCACTGACCACAAAAATTATAAGTTTGCTTTTAAACTTATAATTTTTGTGTTAAAACCAAACTCGATTGATATTTTAGTAATGATATTGTTATTATGCAAAAAGTAATATAATTAAAAGACAAAAAAAACTAAATACGCAAATTCACTTTTAATACTTTAAAAAACTTTGCAACGAGTTTTGTAGACACGCTCACTACCCCAAAAAAAGAGGAACCTATTAATTCATGCATGCATAGCATTTTGTCTATTTTTTTATAAGAAAAGCAAGACGTAGTAGTTCCTTAGAGACTTTCAAAAAGAAGCAAAATTTTTTTCCAATGCTGCAGCGTAGTTTTTAACATAATTTTTAGAAATTTGTACCTAAAAAGGAAAAAGAGAACCTTTACAAGATTCGTCAAAGGTTAAATAAAGGTAAGTCCGTTTGTGAAAACCCTTTTTACTCAGAAACAGCTTGATATAGACATTTTAAATTTAGAATAGTAATAAAAATATTTAACCGTGTATATATCCAACAGCTATCATTGAATTACGAGTAAAGAATTTCAGGGAGCGAGTTAAATTCTAGACAAAAAATATTTAAAATACCACATATAGTAGATATGTTCCTCCATTATATCCCAAACTATTAAATTTAAAATTAACAATTATAAATAAAGGTTTTTTAATATAAATCACCTCCGTAAAAAATTCATTCTATATGAAAAGGTTAAACTACCATCCATTCCACACCATTTACCCTAAATTTTCGCTAAATTTCCCTAAAATTTCCATTTCTAAACTCGTTATTGCGATCAGTCTATACTAGGATCGCTAAGTGCGGTCGAGTAAGTGTTTGATTAAGTTATACTCAGCCAGTCTCAATCTAGATCTGGTTGAAGCAAAAAATTTGAGAAAATAGTTGGCCCAAAAATTCTGCAATCAAGTTCGGGGAAAATTTAGGTACACGTTCAATTTCTACACTACGACATCAGTTCAGTTCAAAATCGTATTCGAAACGAATATCAAATTTAGCATCGCATTATGCCTGCTGTTATTCGTAGCTTTGATCTCTATTTGTAAAAGCTATTTCATGATTTCAGTGCATTCTTTTTCTAATATTTTCATAAACTATTCCAGTATGTATTCTTCTTCTTCGAATTCATTCATACCATGTATTTTATTACAATTTAACTTGGAATTTATTGATGACATTGCTTAATTTTACGAAAGCGCTAAAATTTTTAAATTCTTTTTATTTTTGTTCCTTTGCTAGTTTGTATAAAAATGGTTTTCATTGAAAGTACTTATCTTTAGCCTACTTCTTGCTTTTCTGTTTTCGTTTTCTCACTAGTTTTCAATTTAGTAAAATAATATTAATCAGTTTGTTTATGCCAGCCTTTTAAAAGTAAGTTTTCTTTATGGTGAAAAAGTTTACTAAGGTATAAATTAACATTCAGGATCTTGATTTTTGTTTTTGTTTTTTGTATTATTTCGCCAAAGTTGCATAAAATGCAAATATTTAAATATATTTACCTAAAATTACCAACTTTAGTGATTTTGTACGTTTTGTTACTACACATAAAACTAGTAAAAAATACCACACATAGAGACGTATTGTTTGTTTCCATCTAGAGCCTAAACTATTGAATCGATTATCTGAAATAGAAATATCAGTAACAGAGTTACACAATCTTTCATTTTTTATGTTCCACGGCGAAGATGGAAATGGGATACTTTCCAGAGAAGACCTAAAAGTCCCCGGAAGAGAAGGATAAATAAAATAGAAACTTTTTCTCTTTTTCAATATGGACTCCCATAAGCTAAATATATTTATTAGATCTTAAAATTAATATTTCTAAACCATAAAAAAAATATTTTATAGTTTTGCCCTGAAAATGAGCCGAAATTGCACCCTTCATCCCACTGTCCTCCGTAAATTTTCCTCCTCGGAGCTCTTTCTTCAGGTATGTGAGCACGTAAAAATTACTGGCAGCTAGGTCAGAGCTATAGGGTGGGTGAATAAGCTTCTAAAAGCCGAGATTGTGAACAGCATCCATCGCAACTTTGTTTTTATGAACAGCCGCGTTTTCATGCACAGCAATACAATTCTGTCCAGTTTTCCACATCTATTTTCCTCGATAGCTTCATTCAGTTTATCAAATATTGTGATGTAGTGCATTTCAATGATCTTTTTCTTTAAAGTTGGGCAACAAAATCCCTTCACAGTCCCAAAGAACCATCGACACTTATTATGCAGTTGATTCCGAGATCTTAAATTACTTAGGAGGTGGTGAGCTCTTTTTGTGCCATCGCATCGACTCTTGTTGGGTTTCATTGTCAAAGTGATGAACCCAGGTTTTATCTACAGTTACAATACTCCCCAAAATTGATGTAGTTTTGTCAACAGACAGTTTCAAAATCTCCTTAGACGCCTGGACTTTTTGTTATTGCTTTTTCCGCAGCGAAAGTATTTTATTGACCCATTTTTCAATGATTTTAGTCATGCCAAGATAGTCGTGTAGAATTCTCAAAATGATTGCACCTGATACAAAAACTAATGCAAAAAGTTGTTTTTTTTCTTCAGCCGAGCATCTTCCAATACAAGTTCTTTGATTTTTCGAGAATATCCAACGTGATCGTGTCAATTGATCGTCCTGGGCGGGGGTCGTTTTCAATCTAATCTCGATCTTGTTTAAATAGACCATGTCACTTAAGAACCATCGTTTTACTAGGGCCATAATTTCTGTCAACAAATTCCATTTTACTCATGATGGTTTGAAAAGTTTTCCCTTGCTTGTTGAGAAATTTAATCATAGCGCGCAGTTCGATTTGCTCCATGTTCGTAGTTCAGATTTACTCTTTTAAGGGACGATACCTATAATATTTTCTTTTTAATTAACCTACAAATAATTAGTTCCTAATTAGCGGGATAATAAAAAAGAATGTGTCCCCGCTCCCTCTCGCTTAATTTGGTAGACTTTCGGAGCTTCCCGTAATGGTTGTGAGATGAGGTGAGGTGTCTTTTATCAAATATCTGTTACAGTCTTCTAAAAGTAAGTAGGCATAATTATGGTAATTAATGGGACAAAATTAATTCGAAAAAAAAATTATAACATTTTATTTCAAATTTAACTACTCATCTTACATGTTTTTTTCTTCCCTGTTTATGATATAAATGAAATTTGTATAATATGAGAGTGTATATAATGCATGATTTATTTGTGAAAAAGTATGAAAAATAAATCACAAAGAGTTTCAAATCAAATTGTTCACAACTTTTCGTCACATCTTCTTATTTCTGAAGCTATCAATAAAAATAAAAACCTGTCGAGTACAAGTACGGCGATCCATACACATTGAAGTACTTATAAACATTTAGTCAATTGGTTCGGAAAGTTTCCCAAACATTAATTAGAACTATTCACAAACATTAATTATTAAAGAAACGTATTGAACGTAAACGAAACGTATTGATTATTATACAACGTAAACCTTTTGACTATTATATCTCTAACAAGTGTAAAAACGTATTTAAAAAATCTAAGATAATTGCGATGGGTTTTTGTAATCTTCTAGTCAGATTTTGTCAACTTTCTTTTTTTCAAGGTTTTTGGCTTAGTAGTTGTGGAATAAGTAGTAATTATTTGTACATATTTTTGAATATCTTTTTAAATATGCAATGTGAAATTATGAAAAAAAAATTAAAGTAAAAAAAATTGAGACCTTCATTTACATCTACTTCAATTCTTACACGAACATTTAAAAAAAGTTTGGTAATAAAGCTAGCTGCGAAATAAATAAATTTCAAGTTGCTCTATGAAATTTTCTCTATATCCGTGTATATCAGGTGTGAATATACAAAAATGTAAATATATTGCGTATTTTTTCCTTTTGAGGTATGGAACTATGAAAATGTGGAAAAATGACAGCTTGCCCATAATGTAATCAATATTGGCTAAAACTAAAAGCCAAATTAAGAAATTCCTTCTAATGTTGAGAAATTAAAAAGTGGTCTATTTATATATTTGTTTATTTTTACTTTAAGTTTAAAGGGGCCAATAAATTTTAATAAAATTTTGCAAGTATATGACATATATTCAATACCTCAAAGATAGATTTTACATAATTAAGGTAAAATTTACAGAAGTAAACCAATGAAAGTACACGCTAAAAGGAAATTATGCCAGCACACGAAATACCGCCTATTATATATTTAATTTTGAAAAGTATTGAGACATGCTCTATTAAACATACCAAGTTCACGAGTTATTATTGCATGATATTTCCTTCTAGACTGCTGTCGCATAATTTGCTCGGCACGCTGCATTGCTCTATAATTAATATCAAAAGTTAGGTCTGAAAAATTAGGTTTGATATAATACTTATATATATATATATATAATAATATTTCGTGAGAAAAGTTCGCCAAAAAACAGCAATTATTTTTATACATACGTTGTATAAGCATAATGTTAAGAAACAAGAAGGCGATATTTTTCGATATAAAGGGTTCGATAACAACTTTAACCCTAAATTACAATAAAAAAAAGAATTGTTCTTAATTATATATAGAAATAGTTTTTGTTTTTTTTATTATATCAGGCGACTTAAACTGACACATATGTAAATTTATAACTTCATAACAAGTAGCGAAAAATAACAAACTGTCTTTCTTTCGGAGAAGCATACTAAATACATATATTGTTCATCGTAAGGACAAACATCTTTAAGTATCCTTCACCCACAACGTTAATAATGTGTCAAAACCATTATAGATTATCACGAAGATGTTGTAATACAATGAAACCTAGGTCGTGGTAAAGAAGTTAAAGAAAGTAGAAATAATACTGAATCATGTAGTTTCATTTAATTGTCTTAATATTTTTATTTAACAGATCATTGTAGCGAAAAATTTTTCATAAAGTTTTCCAAATATTTGTTCACAGAAGAGGTGTGCAAATAAAATAATTACTCCCCATTTCACATCTAAGGTAGGTAATCTAATATTTTTTTTTATCATAATTTTGTGAGTTTTAATAATATCTATAATTGTATCAAATTTCAACTTTCTAAATATACTAAAGAGCATCGAACTATCATATATACTCTTTAAATTTTCTTTATCTTTTGACTGCGGTGCGGGAATAAATCGTACTTTTGACATAGGTATTATTCTTTATCCAGGTAAATCGATTAAACATTGGAAATATGGATTATAGGCTTAGATATATTATGTATCTCACACCTTCACGATATTACCCTCCAATACAGACATTTCTTTTTATAATAGCATAATATAATAAATTTCCCATAATCGATATTATTTTCACCAATTTCATCCGTAATATATCGTTTCCTAATTTAATGACATGCTTCACTTCAAATAATATCCATTTTTCATTATACTAATATATCCATTAAACATTTTGACTTCAATTTCATTTGTCTTATAAGAAACCTCTCACAAAATAGATTTGAAAGAAATACCACATCGTACGTGTTTGATAACGTCTTCTTTATAGTTGTACGTTGATAACCTCAGTATACAGCTGTATTAAATAATTATGAAATTTTTATTCCTTATAAAGAAATCCAAATATATTACTATGTTCCATTATAACTTTTATTTCATTGAAAATTGTGTTTGATTACAATGAAAGTAAAATATGCTGTGGCGTCATCGACGAGAAATTTTCTAAAACTTTTAATCACTCATCTGTGCGAGCACTTGACATCCAACTTGACTTCAAGCATCGCGACGGGAATTGGTATTGTCCCCATACATATTTATGGGCGGCGGCTTATGAAGAAATGGGTTAAACTCGGATCAAGGTTCTCGCATTTGGATGGTCCTTATAGACGATGCGGCTTGCGAACATCTCGTATTACATAACTTGTTGTATTTCTTCGACGGTTTATATTTTTGCTTACCATATTAATATTGTCTTTACAATATTTGTGGAGACTTTTCTATTTAATTTTAGTAGACGGCAGCTTTATCGGTTGTGGGCGAGGAGTTTCCAATATAACCTCAGAATGAGGAAACCAGCTTTCCGGATTTTTGCAGTAGTTTATTTGCTACCAAGCAAATGAACTTTAAGCAGTTAAATGTTTTCATGGAGTCAAAAATATTTTTTGTAATTTTTTAAGATGGATACATTTTTATAATAAATATTTGTCAGTTTTGATGACCGGAAGGGTCATACTTCTAAACTTTTTACTGAGCTCATTGTTTGCATGAATCATCTAAATATGTCTTTATTTGATCATCTTCTACCAAAAACGTCGAATAACTATCACGCGTTGGACTCCAAGAAAATGGCAGAATTTCTAGTTTTTCTTATTCTAAGGTGTATTACTCCACAATACGAATATTTTACGTAACTTGATGAAAAACACTCTTAGGAAAGTTTGAAAATTGTCATATTATATATTTTCATCCTAAAAGGAAATCAAATTTTTAAATTACACATGTCATACACCTGTGTGATGGACAAAATACAATCTACTTATCGTAATATGAAAGATGAAATTTTGAAAAACCATATTTAAATGGAATATGCATTATAACACGCATATTCATTACAGTATATTATTTTTCACCAGAAAAATTTAATAATTATCTCATTTCTAAATTATACTCACCAAATTTCGTAATTTGTTCATATATCTACGAAAATTTAAATGTTACAAAGAAAATTGGAAATTATTCCTGCCTAAGAGATAAAAGGAAAATCATGAAGATTTTTTTATATACAAAGTTGTCCAATTTCCCTAAAATCATTTTTCAATCAAAATATTTATATTTCATTAGTGGAGCCCCGGTAGATATCCGTGGGCCTTAGAAAATTTATGCTGTACTACCGTGTATATTAATATTCATAATTTAATAATAACTCCACCAACCTCGTATTATGTCACACACTTGATTGGACAATTTCACATCAAGAGTGGCAAACTTATTCTGTTCATAACAGAAAAGAATAACTTCTAAAATCTGGGCTTTAAAAACCTAACCATAGCAACAACATTAACGCGGGAGTTTTCTTTCTCTACCACGCACGCGCAGTCTACCGGTAACACTCTAGTGTATGAAAAAAGTTAATTTTTTATTCCTTTATCGCCTTTACGAACTTACGATTATATTTAAGAACTAAAGGTTTTATTTATGGACCAATGCTTATAGTTTGCTATTTCTCGCTTCAAATCCAATTAGTTTTTCCTTTCATTTTTGTAACAATTTTTGTTTACATTTTTTGATGACATAATTTAAGAGTAAAAGGGATTTCTAGGTTCGGAAACATATTATGTTGTACATTATTAGTGCTTAGTGGAAAGTGCTATCAATAAATCCATAGTCCATTAGATGCAACTTTCAGATTTTATAAGCTTGGAAAACGCTCCGTTTCTACGTATATACATACGCGCATTCATATACCAACATATCATTCATATACCATACGCATTCATATATCAATATATCGAAACCGAAGCAATAAGACTAAATTAATTAATATACCATGTGATTATAGTATAAGATCCAATTAGTTTTTTTTTGGAAATGTAAATTTAAAATATAAGTCTGATAGAAGTGGCTTAAAATGAGCTCTTGTATGGCTTTAAAACATTCAGACAGTATGTTTTTGTGTAGTAACTAGCAAAGTTATAGTACTTTCATAACTATTTATCATATGAAATAATATTTGGAAAATTTCTTAAACTCAGCTTGAAAATTAGTAATAATTTGTTGTGGAATGAATCTATATTAATACAATGGATGCCAGAAAGAAATCTACTAAGTCAGTCTTTGATTCATCGAGTTTCACATATATAATTGGTAAAAGCCACTTCTGAGGTCGCGGAAGTCCTCACAATAGTTAATGTGCTAATAATTTCCACCTCAAGTATGTTACACCTAGATGTAAAATTCCATCTAGCTGATTATAATTTCAAAATTGGAATAATAATATTTGACCTTTATGGTAGGTTTACTTAATATTAGTAACATTATAATTTCTCCGGTTTGAACAATAGTTTTTTTTGCGTAAAACTTTATGTAAATATGTATGTGTGTATGCTTTCATCCCACGTCCATATCGGCCTATGGTGGGTGTAAATTTAATTAAAATATAAAATCCAATTAGTTGGGATTTTCTGAATTGTTTAGAGATTTCCCCAGAATTTGACAATTGTGTAACCCTTTCAGATCTGCAACACATAGCCCTGTAATTAAAATTAACCACTTAACCAATTAGTATTGGTTTAAGCTCAGTGCGAGTATTTAATTCAGATATCACATTCATGAAACGGATAGAAAACACCTAGCTTCTCCAAAGTAACGTAGGTCCATTTCAAAAATTTGCTATTACAAAAAATTAATGAAAACTTATCGGAATTAGAGGTCAAAACTTAAAGAAATCCTAAAAGGATGTTCATTAACTTTCAACATATCATAAAACATGCTTTTCTTAAATAAAAGGAATGAAACATCTCACTTTTTCATATGTTACGAACACAGTAATAAAATTTACTTTCTAAATTTATAAGACATATGTGTAAACATGTCATGAACAAAAAATATTCAGAAATACTTTAACAAATCCTATCCTATTATATACGGACGGAAATAATTCATACTTATTCAATAACATTTCCATTAAAAGTATCTTTCTATGTTTATAATGAATGCTTATTTTTGGAAATAAAAAAAATAAAGCGGTGTCAATCATTTGAACAAAAATGTACTCGCAGATATACGCAAAGCACTAACATCTAAATAAAGCTTCACTTTCTTTAATCCTATAAGAATGCTAAACCAAAATAAATAAAATCCACCATTGTAAAACCTTTTTACTTTCAATGTTTTTTACGAAATGTAAACCATTTGGATTTTACTGAAGATCGATAGAAATTATCTTCAGAATATAGGTATCTGATACACTTTTAACCAAAAATAGTATAATTATTGCTATTAAAACTTAAAATTAAAGTTAAATAATTTCAGAAATATTTTATTTATCAGGTAACACCTTAACTGCTCGTGAATGAGGATTATATCACGAGAGACTCCTTACACTCCCCACTCACAAACAATAATACTCTATGGAAGTTCACTGATAACTTATAATGCTAAGCTCTTATATATTAAGTCATGTATATAAAAATTGACTTGTATGTTACTACTATAGCGTCTATATATATTTAAGCGAAGACCAGTAACTTTCAACCTTTAGAGCGCAGGCTTGATCGTAAACCATTAATTTTTTTTTTAAATTATTATTATATTCATCTGATCAGTAAGCACAAACTAAATGTTTTTATTGTTATTTTTATAACTATGTTCTTTTAACTTCATCCGTCGATACACTGAATTATTTAATCCAAAAATATCTTTCACATTCTCCCATTCTTTTTATGTGTCAAGTCATTATCAACGTAATATCTATTGATATTGGGGTGAAAAAAAAATAACACGACTATGCAAAAGTTAGTGTGACTGTTCAGATCTTCTTTGAAATGTGCTTTTTTGGGTATTTTTTCAGTTCATCTCTAATATATGTCACTTAACATTATGAAAGACATATTTTTGAGACCTTTAGCACAACTAATCCCCTCAACCGAGATCCAAAATTAAGTACTGAATTTGAAATTTTATTTTGTCTACGTAATTTGCCGTCAATCTACTCAAAAATGTTCATTTCAATATTTTTGAGGTTTACCTATTGGGATATATGTAGGTTAGTATATTTTCTTATTCCGCCAAATTTCAAGTTTACATATCAAGCGATTTCTGAAATGAACGCCTGGGATAGTTGGATAGACGGACGCATAAGTGATTTTAAAAGGTTTCTGTTTTTCATTTAAGGCACGGAGTAATTCAATTTCAATAAAAATGTTAAATGTTTTCGGATATATATGTCTGGGATGGGAAGGTCTTAAAAATCAAATTGACATCTCATAAATTTCACTTCTCTGCATCTGCATATAGAATTTTCTTCTAATAAACTGATGACATTATATATATTAGTTAATTTTATGTTTAAATAAACTAATCCTACAAGCCTAGATTTTGTAGGATTACTATTTTACATGCGTGCCAAAATCAACATCTTTTTGTAAAATTTTTGAAAGTCCTTAACCTTTTTTATAATATATGTTTATCTATTAAATGCAAGAAATGTGTAATCGGTCATTATAATAATATCCTTATTTATTATATACACGTTATTATTTTAAAACATATATTGTCAATTTATGGCTGCCATGATGTTACAATCTTTATCCTCAAATATCTTTTATATAACATTCACAGTACGTGATGGCAAATGGTAGAAAATAAGCAATTTTAAAAATCATTAAATAAAACCTTTCATTTCACAGTTTAATAGAAATGGAGATATGTACATGTGGTGTATTGTAAATATGAGCACAGGAAATAAACGAAAACCTTCTACCTCCATAATTTCCCACTGACCACGCAAGTTTCGTTTCAATAGCGGGCGCATCGAGCGTGGAACGGCTCACATCATGGCGGTAATTGACATTTGCCTGGTGATTTATTGACCCGTCAATTGTTATTTGCCATCCCAATACGCTGTAGCTATAGATTGAAATGGAATTTTGGCGTAGGTGTCGAATTTTGTGTGCGCGATTTCTGCGTGTTATGGTTGATTCAAATTATTGTCATTTGACGGAAATGTAGCCAGTGACAGGTTTCATAAGCTTTATCAGTATATAAATAGACGTGCACTTATTTATTCATTGCAATATTGGTAAATATAGTTGAATGAAATATTTGTAATTGGAATTCATAATTATTTCAAAAAAATGCTTCTATTTAAATTAAAATCATCAGCAAATCAGACGTCGGCAAAACGGACTGCTGCATATTAAGTTTGTGATGAGTTCAGATACTTAGTTCAGTTGTTACCGTGGTGTATTCTATAATACGTAGTGGGATAGTCATTTGTGACTTGATGTAAATGTTGTTAGAGCCATGATATTTGTACTGATACAATTTTAACACGATAAGGGAAAATACTTACATTCGTAAGAAATTTCTAGATCATCTTGGCACTCCTTTTTTATCTTTAAATAATGTGAGTTTTAAATAAAATTCTTTCTATTACTTCTACTTCGAAAATAATATTTGTTTAAAACAAACACAATAATATTTGTTTAAAACAAAAACAAACATTGACTGAGAGCAGGTTGTATAAATGTATCTTTTTGACTCCAAAAACTACAAAATATTATTTTTATTTTATTTTGGTTTGCTTATGTGGAACGTTTAATGTTTTTTCATTCTTGGCTGAAAGTCATATTCATCTCCTATTTCTAAAACTAATTAATATATTATTTTGTAATATTCGGGGTACAGAGAAGTACCGAAAATTTAAAAAAAAATTAAAATTAATTTAATATACTGAAAAGTTTTCACCAATTTGAATAGGAAAGAAAGTGATCCCTTGTCCATCGCAAAGATTTAATTCGATCTTAAACTATTTTCTAAATTGAAATTTGATTACAATTTTTATAAAAATATAATCGGCTATATCCGTTTCATAAAACAATTAAGTGTATTTACATTCAAATATTCTTGATAAACATTTTCACTGTTTGTAATCAAAATAGTTAATTACAAATAGTATGATAGATTGAATAATAAAAAATTGTAGTCTATGGTTCAATTTTCAAATTTAATTCCGACACTAAAAATTTAAAGATTCAGTTCTATTATAAGTATTTTTATGGGATAAAAGAAAAAATAGAGATACTTAACCTAATTTCTAAGATTATTAACAACAATTCTTGTATTAATTTTTTCATTAATTCATTTGAGGTTCTTTTATCGACAGTAAAAACAGTACTGAATGACAAGTTTTGCATAATATTACTAAAATAATTTTAGACATTTGTTATGTATTTGGATTCTTGTGTTACATCTAGCTCCAATTTAACGCGTTATAGATCCCCACAAATTTAAGAATTACCTAGGTCTCAAGAAAATTAAAAAATTACCTAGATCGTCAGAAAATTGAAGAGTTACCTATATCCCTGAAAACCTAACAGTTACCTAGATCTCCCGAAAACTTATGAGTTACCTAGATTCCAAAAAAATTTAGAGTTACCTAGATCCCCAAAAAACTTAGATAACTCTTAACCTTAAGATCTTAGATCTTAAAAAACTGAAGAGGTACCTAGATCCCAGAAAAATTACGAGTAAGAGTTACGTAAATCCCCAAAACACTTAAAAGTTAACTAGATCCCCAGAAATCTAAAGAGGTACCTAGATCCTCAGATAAAATTAAGAGTTACCTGGAACTTCAAAAAATTTAAGAGTTACCTATATCCCCAGAAAACTTAAGAGTTACCCAGAACCCCCGAAAACTTAATAGGTATCTAGATCCTCAAAACACTTCCAGTTTTGTTCATTTAATTAGTGAACATTGAAATAAATCGTTATCCAATCAAACACCTTATTTTGATTTGGTAATAAATATTAGTTGAAACCGCAGATTGCCTACCTCTCTAATGATATCTGCATCGCGACACGAAGCGTTGAAAAAAATAATAAAGTTGTACAAGGTTCAATTCAGGTTGTCAATCAAGTAGAGTACTCTTAATTCCAAACCAGATTCAGAAGCATCAGTATTTATTGGCAATCTAGTTTAACATGTAGATTATTCCAAGACCATTAATATGTGGAGAAAATTTTAAATGGCATATCATCCACAGTTAATTTTAAATCATATTTACATTTGAAATTACAATTTGTGGCTTCATTAGTCATTTAAAATCTTAACGTATAGAATGTAGTAATAAGCAAAAATAATCAAAACGTTATAAAGAAATAGAAGAGCAAGACTAGAATTTTGTGAGTAAACTTGTCCGTGTTATTGATAGTTAAAAAGACAAGACGAATATGAACAAACACAGGTTGGGAAAAACAATCTTGAACTCTTGAATACTAGTCTGTCATTGTAATCGGTACAGCCTTGCGGCTGCTCTGATTACATTATTAAGAGCTTATTCTGTTGTACGACATTTTTTAAGTTCAACGAAAAAATAAAAGTGGGTAATAAAATAACCCTCCACCTTAAAAATTTCGAGCAAAACTCGCATTACGAGGGTTCCGTACACATTTCGGGCTTATTAACATTTGAGCCTACAGGGCGTTTTAAGTTTGCGGAATGATGGGTAAGAAGTGAATATAAAAACACAAGTCTATCTTTTTATTTCAACATATTATCACCCTAATATATTTTTCCAATCTTTTATTATGCTTATATACCTTCATACAGAAACGTTTTATCTTGGTCCGAAAAGTGAGCTAAATCTACGTCTTTCACTTCATCGTTTGAAAATTTCTTCACATGAAGTTCTTTTTTAACTATTGGAGCAGATTCTAATCACTGGGAGCCAGGTAAGGATTGTAAAATAGGTAATCCAAAATATCGAAACTCACGTTATGAAAGGCAGTCAACGCAACATAACTCTTGTGAAAATGTGCGTTGTCGCGCAGAAGGAGGATACATTTGCTTAATTTTCCCCTTTTCTCGTCTTGTGTGATTCTTTCAATTAACTAAGGATTAAAGTATAATATTATCCGATTATGGAAACGCCTTTACCTTTATAATCTATCAACAGAATCTCTTCTTTATCCCAAAACACTGTAGCCATGATTTTTTCAACCGACTGTGACACCTTAAATTTTTAGTGGTGGTGTGCCTTTTATGTGCCATTGCATAGAGTCCTGTTTGAACTCATGTTTATAAAGGCGAATCCGTGTTTTTTCTCCAGTAAAAATTCGACTCAATGGTTTATCTTTACCTTCACTAGAGAAGTCCAAAAACGCGTGAGAATCCTCGACGCGGTGTTGTTTTTGAAGCGGAGTAAGCATTCTTGGCACCCACCTTGCGCTGATCTTAGTCATCCCAAGATAATCGTAAAGAATTTAAAAAATGGTTGTATCCGATACTGCAACTATTTCTGCGAGACGTTTTTTTTTTAGTCTAGCATCTTTCCATATTAAGTTTTCGACTTTTTGAATGATTTCTGTAGTAGTCACTTCAATCGGCCGTCTTAGTGTGGGTCGTCTTCAAGTGAGTCCCTGCCTTGTTTAAAGATACTGGGCTACTTATAAATCATGTTCTTACCCAGGCAAGAGTCTTATCAAGATGTAAACGGATGCGGTTTGTTTTAGAACGGTTTAAATCAACTTTTTTGCTTGGTAAGGAACTGTTTAACAGCGTGGTACTTGATTTTCCTCATATTTCTTACCTTTTTTCCCGACTGAGATGCTTAGTCGGCGATAGTTAAAAGACTAATAATCCGATTAAGATAAAACTTGTCATTTGTACTAAAAAATGAATCATTAAACTCATTACGGCTTATTAAAATACCCTCGAAAATGACATAATTACCAATTCTGCAAACTTTAAAACGCATCCTCGTAGTACTTCTCTTAAAATATATAAAAATATTAATGTTTAGTAATATACATACATTGCAACGTATTACATATTATAATTTTCACAGATACGAAAGAACGGTTCATTTTTCAAAGATATTAAGATCTAGGATAATCGCTAGAATTATCCTGTAACCCTCAGGTTAGTCTTTACCAACCCACTTTTTTTATTGCTTACTACTAAAAAGAATACATTTTAGGCTCTTATAGCCATTTCAAATGACACAGCGCCGCTTAATATGTGACATATATAATATGCCAATACATGAAATTAAAGAAAATGTTTTTGGTGTACTTAATTTCCTTCCTCTTAAAATTTTCAAATGTTTTTTCCGTGTTTTAGCTGTTGCGATATATGCAGGTTAATATGTTCGATTATGATTTCAAGTTTCTACGCCAAGAGGTTTCTGAGAAAAACGGCTGTGACAACAGAAAAAAACGGCAGAGAGGTAAGTAATATTTTAAGGTTGCAATTGTCCAGATTGAATTCAATTAGGTTTCTTTTATTCTCATGACATATATTTTACAATTTTTTGATGATATAATTTAAGGGTGTCACAAATTTTTGAATTCGGAAAGTTACCATTTTTTCATACTGCTGAGCATTATCAATAAATCTGCCGTTAATAAGATGTTACCTTCATATATTATATACTTTGAAAACGCATTGTATCAGTGTACATACAAACGTGCGTACAGTTAACAACATAACGGATGATACATCGTCATTGTGCTAAAGCAACAAGACTGATCCGAGTAATATACTCTGTGAGTATAATGCTCAGCATAACATATGATTTTAATTAAAACTCTTCAAATTTTCAAAAATTTAAATTAATGTCATAAACCTGATAGAAAATAGGTTTAAATTGATCTCTTCCATAGATTGAAAAATATATCGACGGCACATCTTTAATTAAAATCTGGCAAATTTAAATTCTCTCTTTTTTCAAAACAGCCGAATGGGTTCTCCTCAACTTTGTATTTGTAAAAAAATTAATTTATCTCAAAAAAAGGAATGAAACACCTCATGTTTTCAAATTTTATCAAAACAATAATAAAAAATACCTCAAAAATTAAAAAGAAGACAAGCACAAATGCGTCATGAACAAAGAAATTTATAAAACACCTTCCTAACATATTTTTCGCTTTCTTTAAAATACTAAATAATTTAAGCAATATTTTATTTACCAAGTACCATCTCAACTGTTTGTGACTTTGAAATTATCATAAAAGACTCCTTTCTCTCTCCACTCCCAAACACAATAATACTCTCTATGGAAGTTCACTGATAATTTATACTACTACGCTCCAAAATAAATAATGTACTAAATTATAAAATCCTTTGTTAATAAGGAAGTTTCATTAATTCACTTGAACAGGAATTTAAAACTTTGCTTAACTTGTGTGTAGTAAAATTACGATTCGACTAATTGCATAACGCACGTAAGCGAAGTCGTAGTCAAAATCTAGTATGACTAATTCAACATTGAACCATTTTGTACACTGAGGGCGTTGATTAAAAGCCACAACAAAATGCATGGCAATGTCGAAACATGTAACAAGCCACGTGTGTAAAAATTGACATAAATCATATTATTATAGCATCCTTATGTATGCAGATGAAGTGAGGTTCAAGCTTTAAAGGCCAGACTTGATCGAAAGCGATTCATTTCCTTTTTAGTTTATTATATTCAATTATTGGTTTATTACTTACGTTTTTATCGTTATTTATACACATGTACTAATATATACTTTTCCATTTAACTACATCCGTCGATAGACTAATATATAACCTTTAAGTTTTCCCGAACCTTTTTGTATAAAAAGTTACTATTTACTGCATTTATAGGTGGTTATCGCCTATATTTCTTTGATATTGGGGTGACAATAATAAGAAGGTCGAGCAAAGGTTCAACTATAGTTTGACATTTCCGATCTTCTGTAATGATACATAGTATTAAAGGAGAAAATATTATTTTGTATACTTTTCAGTATATCTCTAACATATGCCACATGAAATTATGAAAAATAATATTTTTGAGGGAGCTGGTCCTGTCAAATCGACCCAAAATTATGTATTGAATTTGAAATTTATTTTCGAGTACGTAATTTGTAGCAAACCTCCTCAAAAATTGTCATTTAAAAATTTTGGGATTTAGCTATTGCGATAGACAGACAGACGGAAGCGAAAGTGATGATATTTTATTTGAGGCACGGAATAAATAAATTTTGAATGAAAATATTAAATGTTTTCTGATATTAAGAGTGTCCTTGAAACGTTTTAAAAATCAAATTAGCATTTAATTAACTTCACATAATAACATCTTGTAGTTTTCTTCTAATAAACTTACGATATTATATACAATAATTAATTTTATGTTTTAAGAAATTAATCTTACGATCTCTACATTTTGCTTAGGTATTAAATTCAACATCTTTTTCAAAAAAACTTTGAAAGTTCTTAAACTTATCTAAAACATCAGGTTTATTGACCTTAGGTTCATTGATGATGTATGTACTGGTCATTATCATAATATTTTATTTGAGGATTAAATATTATTGTTTTAAAATATATCTTGTCAATTTTATGAATGCCATTGTGTTAATATGTTTATTCCTCAATACTTGCTATATACAACATTTACACTACGCGATGGCAAATTGTGGATAAGAGAATTATTTGGATAAGTAAATTTAAAAGTATTAAATAAGAGCTTTCATATCACTATTTAATAGGAATAAAGATATGTACATAGGTGCCTTGAAAATATCAGCACGGTTTATAAATAGAAAGCTTCTAACTCCATAAAGCTGCCACTCACCATTCATGTTTCGTTTCAATGGCGAGTGGGTCGAGCGAGTAACGGTAAACAGGGTTAAAACTTACGTCAGTAATTAACATTTGCCAGGTGATTTATTGCCCCTGCAATTATTATTTGCCAGTTCAGTGCGTAAAGTAATTGAAGCGAAATTTTCAGCAAGCATCAAATTTTGCATGCGCGATTTCGTGCTACAGCCGATTAAAATTTGTATCATTGAACGGTATGTAGTGAAAGATTTCATAACCTTTATTTGGCGTCGACATAATTTATAAATAAACGTGTACTTATACTGGTATCTATTATGTTTGAATGGAGTCTGAGTAATAAGCTTGTCATTGCAATGTCAGCAAATAAAGCTTAATTAAATATTTAAGACAGATGACTTTTCATAATTATTTGAAAGTTGCTTCAATTTTTTTTTAAAATAGTTACCAAATCAGACGTCCGCAAAATTACGGACCATTCACTTACATGTATATTACATTGATATCAGACACAAATTGGGATGTGTTCAGACACATATTTCAATTGTGACTGTAATTTATTCTAAAATAACGTAGTGGTGTAATCGTTTGAGGAATTGAGAATCCTGACAACGATTACAGCTAGATCTAAATATTGTTCGAGCCATGTTATTTGCATTTATAAATTTTATTATACTAAGAAAAGTTATAATATACTTATATAAAATTTCTGGAAAATTTCGATACTTGTTTTTCACATCTAAATAATGTAGAGTTTTACTTAAAATAATTCGTATTACATCGACTTCAGATATAGTTTTTTCTTATAAACCGAAGAGCAGAATATTGTATCCACAATTCTCTTTTTCTTTACTTCAGATATTTCAGATATTTTATTTTACTTTGTTTTTTAACTGTATTGTTAAAAAAAATGTTTTTCTTTAACGAAACTCCTCTGCGCGAGATAAGAGTAAAATTTTCAAGTTGCAACATTTTTACGCAACGTCTGAGCGAATCAATTGCATATCTATCGCAAGGAAGATGGAAAATAGGTACTTCAGTAACAACCGAGAGATATAGATTAGCACGATCAAATAAGAAAGCAAGTGTACGCATGCACAAATAGTGGTACTTACTACCTCCGTCAGCTATTTTGTACGTTTCGTGTTAAAACTAAACTGTCAAAATCTTGGGTGAAAACAAACAAAATGGCGCTCACTGCTACATGTTTATACGTTATTTCTGTGATAATTAAACTCAAAATTATGTCGATTTATTAAACTATTTAGGATTATTTGTTCTAGTCCTCTTTTGCTCTCCCTGTTGTTTTACTTCTTACCCATATACTTACAAATCGAGATTTAGAGCACCAGACTTATATTATCAACTAATGAGATATCCTTAGATTCGTTTTGATTCAGAGAGTGTCCTAGAGTTCATAATGTTATGAATTTCAATTTCATAGACTACTTATATATATATATATATATATATATATATATATATATATATATACATATATTTACATATATATATATATATACATACATATATATATATATATATATATATATATATATATATATATATATATGCCCATGTGTCCGGTTATCGGTCATGAATCGAAAAATAAAGATTCAAAAACAACCTAATATATTTTTTCCTGGTCTGATTTTTATTTTATTTAACTAAGGAAAAATTCCTCATTGTTTATCCCATCTTTGATCCAGTTTGCCATATTGTTTGACATATAAAAAGCCCTTTGCATGAAAGGCTTATTTTACACATTGTATCTAATGTAATTTTTTATTCTTGGAACATCTGGCCCTAACACTCTACTATGGATACATTTAGTGACAAAAATCACTGCCACAATCGTAACTATCAAGAAATACGTCTTTTCATTGCGGCTTCACGATGAATTATAATTATTTTATCCTTTAAACCTCACTGCGTCGAGTAAAATTGAAGAAAACATTATTTGCTAATATAAATAACTGAGAGAAGAATGGAAGGAACTAAACTGCGCCCTATTGAATGACTTCTCATTGGATACAGCCACTAATTCTTTGTCGTATCGTCCTTCAAATGATCTTTTCGAAAAACTATCCAATAATATAGTAATTTGTACGCCATAAAGCGAATAAGAAATGTATGTAGATTGAATTTGGCCTACAAGCCGCATATTAGTTTCGTCTTGTCTTCAGAATTTGTCTTTGTTGTCGAATAGTAGACAGCGGAACTACGTAGTTTTTTTTCCAATTTATATTTATGCTTTTAATACTCAACGCTGTACGGGATATAGTAGATTATGTATTAATGTTCCTAAGTATCTTTACATAAGTAATTTGATAGTAAATTAATTTGAGTACAGTTTTGCACAATGGTAATGCTTAAATATTTATCATTGGATTCAAATTTACAGTTGCTACCCAGAATTGTGTATTTATTAAAATAAAGACATATGTATTTATTTATTTATTTTTCTTTTTTTATAAACTACTCTTTCCGTTTGACCTTTGTATACCCTATTACAATCACTGCATTTAAATTTATAAATACCACTCTTTTCATATTTATGTTTTTTCTTTGTTATTGATAAGATTTTATTTTATGTAATTAAGATTTAAATAAAAAGAAACAGACTAAGCCATATGTACAATTGGTTTTCCCGTATAGCGGCGTCCCTCTCTTTACTGATTGTACAAGTTGAATGGAGCGTAAAGCAATTAAAAGTCAAACGTTGTGCCATGTAAATTAATGTATCCTTTCAGACTTTCATGTAAATAAGGACTATTGTCTGTCTGGACTATTCCTATTAATATTTCACTTACCTAAGACCATTTCTAATATATATTACATATTTACTACAAAATTGCACTTATCCATATACGCATCGAAACACGTCCAATTACCATTCTCGTGAATATTTTGAAATACTTCATCCAATTAGTTTCATTAAATGATAAAATAATGAAAATTGTATACTCATATTTATTAGATTAAAATTTACAATTGAAAAAGCAAACTGTCATTTTGACGTTTTAATTTTTTGTAAAAATCTTTGTTACGAAACAATTTCTATAAATAAAAGCTTTTACATACCATAACCGTTATAAATGAGATCATTAGTTATCAGCACTTGTATCAAATTTAATTCCTTAAAGCTCAAAATATCGCTACTTTGACGCTCTACATTAAATAACATTTATTTGCTTGCCCAAATAAAGCCAAATGTGTTGTGTTTTAAATAAACATGAAAAAGCACAGCAGGTTGACTAAAGGACACGGAAATGATAAACAGAACTTAAACAAATTTGGCAACCAAGAATTGGGACATTAAACAATAATCAAGTTACTTTATTTCCTCTAACGAGAAAGGAAAATCATGGAAAATGAGATTGCTTAAAAATATTTGCTTAAAATATTATATATTAAACAGCATTTCTAATATTACATAGTCAATGTGATGTCTATAGAAACATATCCACAGAAGTTGTAAAGAAAGATGAAACAAAAATATATATTTAAATAACGTGACGAAAGGAAACTTTAAACTTAATAAAAAGTGATTTATTAAATTTCTTAAACGAACTTAACCCCTTAATTTTGATACATGGCCAACATTAAATGTTACGAAAATAAAAAATCAATAAAAGTGACCATAAGACTAGGATATAAAAGATAACAGGGGAGGGATAGAATTTTTCCCTATTTTATAACAGCTACTTACTTTATCTAAGAGGAAAATAGCCGGAAGTTCTAAGTGATTCACTTTGTTTCGTTTCTATTAAGCAAACCTAAAACACAATAAACCATGGGCTATTATGTAACATGGTTTATAAATCATGGATTCAATATAGAGGTAGCAATTACATAACATATCAGTCACATATTTCAAAATTTTGGATTATATGCGCAATCTCATTATGTGGCAATCTTCGTTTACTTATGGTACAAG
Source organism: Druceiella hillmani (assembly GCA_039881145.1). Classification (NCBI taxonomy): domain Eukaryota; kingdom Metazoa; phylum Arthropoda; class Insecta; order Lepidoptera; family Hepialidae; genus Druceiella; species Druceiella hillmani. Next base: position 3,380,282 of record JAYKKI010000138.1, read on the forward strand.
TGATTATTAAAATGGAATTTATCAGGAATTTTAGACAAAATTATCAGGAATTTTAGACAAAACGAAAATTAAATAAAAAATAAATAAAAAACCAAAATACGTTTTTATTACGTATACTGAAAATATAATAAAAAGCTAAACCCCTAAGACAATAAGAGTTGGATTAGAATTCTTACAGAGTTTCTCTAAACATTAGAATCTCTACATCCCTTAACATTCATCAACAGTACTGACAAGCGATAAGATGTCATTTAAATTTCTTCGCAATCAGTAGTGCGGTCCTTTGATTATGTATCAACTTTATTTATCTTTATTAATAATAAGGTTTAGAAAAATCCAGAAAAATTCTGACCACCTTTTTTCTTTAGTTTGTAGTTGTCAGCACGCATGTTCTGTATGTGTGTTAGGTCTAAGTGAACTATATAATCTGTGAATCGACATCGCAAATATAGGTTATATTTCGTAGACGATTAAGTTTATGTAGCGAATGGAGGTCATATGATTGATTTAACGACTTTTAAGAACTGAGAGAACTGATGACTAGACCGGATAGTAAATTGACTTAGAAAAAAAAACATTAAAACTGGGTCTTTTGCTAAAAGATGACTGCCTAGTTCGATGACGACATGTTGTGAAGTCGTTACGGAAACAATAAAGTTCATATTACTGAAAATAAAAAATACTAGTACCGGCCATCGGAATTTTGAAAACACCGTATTATCAATAATAAAGTATATAAATTTATGAAAAAATAAATTAGAAATGTTATGCCTTTCCAAATTTAGGCAATGGATTTATTACGATCAATGAAAAAGTAACCAATGGAAACGATCTGATCGTTTTACTCATAAATGTATCACAGATAAGTTATTTTAAATTTTTCATGCAACAGAAAATTATTTATCAAGGTTTCTAGATTTCAGTGTCAATCCATCTCATTGTGAAAGAATCAGTTGTATAGTAAGTAAATTACGTGATATCTCAGCGTCACGATTTTTAATTACTATCTGTGTAGATCTATATTTTATATCCGACGTAGTAGCAAGCCATTGCCTATGGTATTATTAATTTTAAATTCACTTGATAGAAATGAGAAATTAACCATTTATAACTTGCCACAATTTTCTTTTTAAACATAATGAGCTATGATGACGAAACATGAAAAATTTCTATTGTGGTGGGATAAAATTCTATGCATTAAGAAAGTAGTATTTAGTTTTGCATTTTGTTAAATTGTTATCAGGTTATATCGACAACTCATTAGTGTAGGAATTTTTTATAGATAACTCATTGGCAACGTTTCTTTATACCAGGCTATTATAAGTGAAGACTATAACTCACTAACTTCACATTCCATAATTTACTTAGAGCAGTATTGAAGGCGTTGTCCAATATGGTCGTGTTATCCTTTTGATAGTCAATTAATATTTTCACTGTATTTAACTTAATTTTTTATTAATTGTACTTAAATAATTTTTTGGTAAATTTATATGACGTGAAATATTTTTTAGGCTGGTTTCCGATTAATTTGTTACATACATACTTGCATACAAGCTATCTATTGAACACGGATCATTCTTTCATTTTTATGATTACTTTGAATACCGTTTTACTCACTTTTACGTAATATACTTATACAAATTTTAATAAATTCATCAACATATCATACATATAATATCTCGTTTCAATATTGTCTCGCAGACCAATTTTAAATTCAAAAATTTATTGAAGCTGTACAGGAGAAAATTTAATGAGTGTAATAAAAATTAATCGTAAAATTTAAAGTTATTTTATAACAGTCCCACAGACCGCATACAGTCCGTGCACTTGAACTTTAAAAATAATTATTCCGATCGAGGTGAATTTCCTAATAGCAATAAAACAAATTTTAACGTTATTTTTACCCAGACCAATAGGTCGCATCTTTTTTTTGCGTTAATTAAACTGGGAACGAGACCCCTTCGCACCTCCGAATGATGTCATAAAATGAATTGAACGTAATTGAGCGCGGCATGAAATTATATTGACTCTATTCGGTTCAAACGATTATTGATTCGGACTGGTAGAGTAGAAGCAATATAGACTATAAAATGGCGTAGTAAACAATATCACACTTAATATCGCAAAGAAATGCGCAGCAATATGCCGCGTATAATTTTCTTGAACGGTTGGATATTCAATAAATCCATGGTAGCAAAACAAAATTAATTTATTCACCGAATGTGGACATTTCGAATCAGAGAGAAAAATCTACATCACAAACGGAAGTGTGAATGTGAACTGTGATTTCAAATATTACTTCCGATTTCGAGAAATACTATGACTTGTTCCATAATCGATTGTATTTATTAAGGTTCTATATTCATAAAATATTTCTTCGAAATTTACCTAGCGCCTCTCAATCGATTCAATATAATATTGCATGGGATTATTAGTAGATTTGGTCACAATATTTACTGTATTGTAACACTTCTGAATTTCAAATGGCACACATAATTAGAGAATGCGTTCCGAACATGCTAACTATAGCTCTTTAAAAAGCTCGGTTACGTTACTAAAATTTGGGGTGCGTGTTATTTCTCTTCAACCGTTTTACGAGTTGTTGATTAAATATTTGTATTAAAAGTTTGCTGAAACTTGTTAATTATAAATGTAATGATTACTCCAAAATATTTAAAAATAATACGCACACTGAAACACTGACTTCTGGAAAAGTGACAGTGAAATTTAATCACCAATTTGTGATGTAATATTGCTATATTTAAACGGTAACTAATTCCAAGAGCATCACCTTACAAAGAAAAACACGATCAAATGCGCATCGAAACACGCGCAAGACATTCTGTAGTTAGATATATATCATAGAAATGTTGATGCAAGTTAATTAAAACAATTTTATTTGGATACATTTTAATCTGGAATTTTTTCAAGTTTCCAAATCATAATTAAACAATTTAACAGAGTAATATTTTGAACATAAGTATTAAGTTTAAATTTTTTTAATAGATCTTAAAAATTCAAAATTATAAATAGGAATTATCTTAAAACACCTGGAGGGTAAAATCTAGCTACCTTTTAATTTACATTTTCATCGAAAACTAATTTTATTGCAGCTGCGACAGACCGTTGACATTATTAAGTTATAAATGTTTTTTTTTTCAATTTAACTACCGAAACCTAAGGAGAATGTTTTATAAATTTCGTAAACCATAAACAATTTGAATTCCCTAGGAAGTATATCGAACTTATCATTTCAGAATTTGGATCGATATCTCTAAAAAGAATGGTCAACAATCTAGTGATTGACAACGGTACAGCTCGTGGTACACAACCGCACAACCGCACAACTAGAAAAAATTGTCTAGTGGTTGATCACCCGTCAGAAACTTTTATTATATTAATGTCACTTTAACTTGTTGATGCAAAGAAAAAGTTATTTCCTTTTTTGTCCCACTTTTAACTTTAAGAACTACATAACGATTCATGCGGAAATAAGCGGTATATAAAATTTAGTTCTGTTTCCAACAATTTTTTATTAGACTTGATGTGCATGAAACTCTTTATGTAATACTATATTTTCATACTAAAACTACTACAAGCGTTGGAAGTTAAACTTCTGTAAATTTTCATTTTCGGAAACCAAAATCAAGTATATTGTTTAATCGTAAACAAAGAAAAAAAAATTGTATTGACAGAGAGTCCGAAGTATCCATGTAATACGCTAATACTAAAAAAACATTATATTTCAGTTACTTTACTTCTGTAGTAATATGTAAATCATTATGTTAGGAAAACTGCAGTTTGAAGAAGTTTATAAAGTATATATCACGCTACCATTTATACGCGCCGAACAGTTAAAGCGACAAAGTTTTTTGTTAGCTAGTTGTGGTTTATTTGTTCATTCTAATCTCTCGAAAATCATGTCATATTTTGAAACTTCTCTATGTATTAATAATTGCATATTGAGAAATGTTATAAACTACAGATTTATGCACTTTAATTTATATGGATAGAAGTATAGTGTTAAAAAAGGCAACAGGAGCTAGGGAACACGGATCAAATGGTGCAATGTGTAGAGATACTGACTTTTTTATTGACTTACCATTCCGAGTATTCCCACCGATATATTCATAATCCCGACGACTGATATTTTTAGCAAAATGTGAGGAGGTGAGTAGCCGCGGTGTAATTAAAGTAATTTTACAATGAAAGTAATTCTAAAGAGGTGGAAGAGCGGAGCGCAGTCAGTACGAGAGATAAAATAAAATAAAATAAACATTTACATCTACAGGATAAATATTCATTTTTTATGAGTAGAATAAGAAGAGTTTAAATAATCTATGTATGTTTTCCTTTATTTCGATTATCTGAGCGTGGAGAGAGGGAACTATCCCTTTATCTATACAGCGTTCTTTCTTTAACAAACAATCTTACACTTCCAAAGGTGATAAAATGACTCTCAAGTGGCAATAAAAGTCACACTTAAAATCTGCTTTTTTATAAGGAGATCGTGATTCCATAAAAATTTCTTTAATTTAGTAAAATGTACAACGAAATCATTTTTAGTCGGAGGATACTTAGAAGTATGGCGGTAAAATCTGAAAACAGAAACATTGGAAAATATATTTTCGAATAATAAGCAAATTTCACTACTACATTATTTAGCACATGTATTTATTTTCGTAAAGACGCGAAGTGTATAATAGGCTTAAATTTATATTCGTATATACGGGTTTTTGAAATATCACACATATTTGACACTTCGATAAATCAAACTTTGCGATTATTAAGATAAAAATATATTCAATATGAAAAATATGTATTTAAAATAAAAACAAATAATTGAAAAAATTAAAGAAATGACTGCCTGAGAAAGAATTACTGAAAATGGAACGCGAGGCGTTAGAATAGACTCGTAACTAAGATTCCCAACAGCAAAGGGCATCCAACATTCAACCTTAACATATCATACTTATAAGAGAGAAATTTACGTTTTTTGGCAAAGATTTTCACTTTAGTTTGGAAGCCGGAATAATAGCAGCTTATTCCAAATCATTAAACAGAACATATCGTAATCAAAACATACAATTTTTTGATTTAATTTTCAAAGCACTCGTGGACCTTTATATTAGATTTAAATCCAAATGTAGTCCAGTCCAAAGAATTTATCTATGAAATCAACTGTTAAAATTCTCAAAGGCTAGAAGGAAAATCCTGTTTACGTAAAACCAAAAACGTTGCCATATTTCCTGAAATTGAGATTTACATCCACAGTTCTGAAATAAAAAAGCGCTTAGAATTGTCCACTGATAAAAAGTATACATTCAAGTTACTCGTTCGCTGATATACTTTCTCACCTCGCGGCGCACACGGCACGTCGCTACTCCACTCATGTGGATTTGTGCGCGACCGACCGGCCTTGTTGTAGCTTGCGCTGTTGGTTGTTTACTGACAAATCCTTATCATTGATTATTTCTAAAACTTAATTTTTTATTTAAAATCATAATGGTCCATACATATATTCCCAATAATTCGTTCATTTTAATATATATTACAAATACCTGAATTACTTGCTTTCAAAAATCTCTAAACGACTTTATGATAATTGTACCACACTTGACTAATTTTGCTTTGTATATTCCTCTTATATTTTAAATTTAAAAATTATGATATCATTGCGATTTTTAATAGTGTCATTATCTAAGTTACCCGGAACAATAGACTGATTTTAATGATATCTCGTCTAAAATCGATTCGGCCCTTTTGTTGCTACAAGAGGATAAAGGAACTTCCACTGTTAAATAAATGAATAATTCTATTTTTATAAATATATAATACTATTGTTTACACAGTCGTGTAACAATCGAAGGAATACGTGTCGAAGCACATAAAAATAGAATTAACACAAAACGCGTGAAATAATTTAAAATATTAATTTTGGGAGGCAAAATTATCAAGATTGTTATCTTCTTCAACCTAAATATTACAGAGAAGGATAAAAATATTTCAAATAAAAATATAAAAAAATTATATATTTCATATCTGCGAGGTGCCCTTTGACGTCTCAGAAATGTTTATATAATAAAAATGGTATTACCAAACCCCATTACAGAATAACAAATAGTTTGAGAATAAAATAAGTTAAAAGATTGTATTCATGGAAACTGAAGTTCGTTCATAATTCGTTATAATTGCCCCTATATTCATTGCAGACTCTGTAAAAAATTGTGTTTGTTAGTATTATGTGATATAAATTTAATTCACATGGCAAGACAATTAAATATAAAGAACAGGTAAATTAAAAGAAATACATTATTGATAGTTCATAATTGATTTTTTATTAAAAAAATTAACAGGACCACTTATGTTACATAGTTCAAATTTTAAAATTACTTTAATTAGTAATACTGAGATCATTATAAAAATATTTATATAAATCGGGTATTTGACTATTTTTTTTTATTTCATTAAATATAATTTCAAGGTGAAGAAGAGTGGAAAATTGTTTTTATAATCTTGAAAATTGATCGAGTTATAAAAGGTTAAATTTAACCTTTAGAGAAGGACGGCAATATTGTGTTATGAGGTCATTTTCAATATTGCACAATATATTCTACAAGAGGAAAAGAGACGGGAAGACCCAACTCTATCCATATCTTCAAATTTAGAAGCCTACAACTGGCTAATTTTTCAATCAATTTTTACTTTTTTTCAAGACTGGTTTTAATTAACTTATATTCACAATATTGTACAAAAAATATCAAAATTTGAAAAGAGTCAACTACCTTATTAACAGTGTGAGGATAGTGCCATAGTTTCATAATCAGTGACCGCAACAAAAAAATATGATAAGCCCGCATATATCATATGTCATTGCATATAGTATATCAAAGCTAGATTAATACCACTATCAATTGTGATCAACTCCATAAAATTAAAATAACGAATATATTGTAGTATGAGATGCACAACACTCTACCGTTATTAGTTTTACTTGGAAAATATTAATGAATTTAAATTAGCGGTTTAAACTACCACTTCAGTGTTAATTTCCCAAATCAATCAATCTACACATTGCAATCGTTCACAGATCACAATATCGTTTTCGTAACTCATTTCCAGGTTTCTGTACTTTATGAAGCTATTATGAGATCAATTACATATCTGCCAATCCATCGATCACAGTCGTTTTCTTTCTAACCTGCTCGATATAGAAACTTGATATTCGGTGTAGTAAAAAAAGTATTAACCTAATAAAAAGTATAAACATAGTTTACATAACTAGAACTCAAAAATATTTATTTAGAAATTTAGGAGTGGTAAAAAATTTAGAACTTGAAACAATTTTTTTAATTCCATATATAAAGTGGGGTGTCCTTTGAAAAGATTAGATACAAGGGTTACAAAAATAATTATAGTTAATTTAAGTAATTTTTTGTGCCTTCCTTCTCCTTATTTCCGATACCATTAAGTCGAAAATGATGATAAATCTGGATTTCACATTGATAAAACAAAGGGGGTCAATAAAACAGTTTGTACTAAAAAAAAGTGGAAGCGCAATAGAAACATGCGGGGCCCATAACCTCAAAAAAATGAAGACTAATTCAGTATCAAAGTATGAACTATCTGTCTATTACAGAATAAAGGACACAATAAAAACCATAAATATCTGCACTAAACTCACATTGTCGATATATTTCAATACAAAACTATAACAATATTCGTAGATATCATATTTTTTTAATCATGATAATATTTCTATATCTTTGAAAGATATAGTAAACAATATATTTACATTGCGAAAAGTTAACAGAAATGTTATGTACTCTTAAATACGCTGAGAAGTGAGTGCCTAAAAGGGTGCGGAATCGTTGTAGTACAAGTTTTTTGATAATAAAAATGAAAAGTACGCATAAATAAGAAAATTATTCAGTATTCACACATATAAACTTAAACTGTTTCTTAGCATCACACAAAAACTTCGTTATTGCTTTGATCCTTGACTGAATAAACTTTAAGTTTTGTCACAACTTTAAGTTTTGTCACAACTTTCAATTATAAACCAGGCTTTGTTCGGAGTTTCGTGTGTGCATTTTCCAAAGTTTATCCTAAGCGTGAAAGAGATCTGAAACCTGGCAAAAAAATTAATGAGGATCAGTTCAACCCCTAAAAATAAAAAAAATTATATATATATATATATATATATATATATATATATATATACACACATATATATGTATATATATATATATATATTTATATATATATATATATATATTATATATATATATATATATATATATATATATATATATATATATATATATATATATATATATATATGTATATTGCACCTATAATTTTGTAAGGATCGATATGTTTTAAACTTATATTTGTAATGAAAAACTAGTTAGCAATAGCTTAGATACATTGTGACTAAGCAATTAGTGAGGACCAATTCAGATATATTGCGACTAAATAAATAATAAGAATCAGTTCAAGTGTATTTCGAATAAAATATTACAAGATGATTGTTCTGTGTTTAATTCTTTTTTTTCAATATCTAGCGATAGAGACGTAAGCATCGAAGTTTCAATGTTAGATCGCACTTACTCTGCAAGTTGGTGTCCTTTACTCTACCAGTGCTTCAAGTTTACCATCGCTGTGTGCCCCTGACGTGATTTCAGCTTAAAACATAATTTAGACATGTATGGCGTCTACAAAATACCATCAAGGAAATATCAATTTTGATCGTAAATCAATTTTTACACAGAGAAAATGACGCACAACAATTAATATTTTTAATTATAATCTGGTTATGCATAACAAATAACACTCAAATCAAATTATTTACAACAAGTCCTTACTTCAAATTTACTTTGGGCTCGTAAAGCACTTTGCTTACCTTTAATGCAGAAGGTGTACGAACGGAAACCGATCGCTGTGGATTACTCTTCGCAGATTAATTTTAATATTTCGTTCTCGACAAGCCGTTACGTGAGTAAAATAACTCTTATTTTTCGTCAAGTTTTCACAATCTTTGTCGTAACAAATTTTAATGACAAATATACACATGATTCTTACTTTCGATATTTTATTTACGGAAACCGGGGGTAGTATAAATAGTGTATTAATAAATATGGCGGTAAACAAGAGGCGGTAACTAAGAGCACACTTCGATTTTTCAATAGTTGTGAAAAAAAGTTGATTTAACGTTAAAAATAAATAAAAATATTAATGATTTCCAAAAGAAAATACTGCAAAAAAAATTAACACAACGTAGATTTATCCATGTATGGCTCCACTACTGAAAAACTAAATACCTTAACAAATAGAAAATACCGGTAGATGCAGTACAGAAGTCTGCCAATGTATAGGTACGTTCAAGAGTGAGTTTTCGAATTACAAAATATTATCTCTATTTATATTACGACCATACTTTGTGCTATTCCAATCTTGTAAGTGTCTCTCGACTCCCTCTATAATTTTTAATCAGATCTGCTTTTTTCAGTTGCAAATTTTCATTAGTTGTTATTTTGAATGATTTCGTAGTACTTCTCCAGATAATCTGCCTTTTTCTTGGATTTAATATCCATAACCCGAAGAAAGTTATTATAACATTTTCAAAATGTTCTGTTCGTGTGCGTTTTTATATCTTAAGTGGCTCCCAAGTTATGACGATATCGATATTGGATTCAGTGAAGCATGTCGCTACATTCTTACTTTCGAAATTGTAGTACATATACGTAGGCATCGCGTGTTCCGTGCTGAATATATAATATGCATTTACATATAGAATCTAGAAATCTTCCTGTATGGAACCCGGTAATTACTTTACTCCTTGATCAGTACCGAATACTTTTAATATCGAATATCAAACACTTTTCGATGAAATTTATTGAGGCAAATCTACGGAACAGTAGCAAAACCTTTGATTAATTGTAATGTTTATAGTTTGTTTAATTTTTTCAAATAACCTGTTCACTACAAATCAAAAAGTCACACGCATGAAGTCGTGTACCAAGTAAATAATACAATGAAAAATTAACTTAACTAATAGAATTGGTTGGCTGTAAGTTAAAATATTTATTTAGGATCATCTGAATAAGAGTTAAAGTTTTATTCAACTGATTTATAAATACATCAATTTGCTTAATCAAGTTATCGTTTAGGTAATAAAGTTAATGGAAGTCAGCTTTTCCATACTAATATTAACGAGGAAAATTGTGTGGTTTCATTAATATTCCAGTTATAAATTGTCTCAGATCAAATAATTCCCTCGTATAAACGAGGGAATTATTTGATCTGAGACAATTAATATAAATATATATATATATATATATATATATGCGTACAAAACTAGATAATTTTAATTTAATAACTAATTTTTAAAATATTGTCATGGAACAAGAAACCCTTTTACCTTCTACTTCCGTCTATTTTTCATTATATTATCTTCCCATAAATATGAAATGTGGGTACATTTTTCCTTATACCTACTGAGGTATCATTGATTTATTTTTTTTCCAAACGGGTGCATATGTGGTGCTTATAAAGCTTAACCCACGGATCTGAAAACATACATAAATTCCAAGTCTCCATGACAATTTCAAGATCATGTTTTAGACACTGATTATGACATTCTGGAGGAATATATTTTTCAATAATTTGGATGAAAGTCAGACGTTGGGCACTTCAATTTACTTATGATTTCCTAATTTCATTTTACTAAATATTTTAAATAAAAAAATGAACATTTTGATGACTGATCAAAATCTAGATACTTTTTACATTACCGAGATGATGAAATTTAACACAAAATTTTTACTTTTTATGTCTATCTTGATATCACTAATATGAAATAATCCTCCCAACGATCGTAAAAACTTTGTAATATTCCACGCTCAAAGGAATATGCATGGTTAAAGGTGACTGATAAGAACACCAAATGGAATATAATAAACGCCATTGCTCGAAAATATCAGCTGACTGAATATTCAAAGGTAATATGGGTAGATTAGTTTTATCTACCCTTCACAGCCATAAACCAGAGCGACCTGTTATCGGTGATATTTATGTCAATGATGCATATAGGTTTAGTGGCTTCGATAGCGCAGATAATTATGCGGGGAAGATTAAGCACTCTCATTACCGTCATCTACATCCAAATAGGTATTCATATATCAGAAATCTGAAAATATAAATTTAAAAGTTGATGGCATTCTATAAAAAGCTGATGACATTCTATAATTGAATTTCCAGAGCTCAAAATTTGATGGTTTAACCTTGAAGCTAATGATCTATTTCTTAGGCCAGTGAAGTAACGTCAACAGTCCATGCGTCTGGTCCATCTATCCGTCTGCCAGAGGCTTCTAACTTCTAAGTGAATTAAGACTGGAATTTGAAGGTAATGCATAATATGTATTTCCTTTATTCGAAACTGGAAATTAAATTTAAAATTACATAATTTTTTGATGTGCTCTCGTATATGCAAAGGATGGGTAATTTTTTTCTGTGTGTATTTTTATTTTACCCGTTTTAATAACTTATTTTTTTCATCATTGACTTAAATTGAATTCAGCAACGACCTTAAAATGATCTATATGGTGTATATGTTTTATGAGGTAATAAATAGATAACTAATTAAAAATACGCAAATGACTCGATACGAATATTGACATCCCAATGAACGCTCATATAATATTAACTGCTAGCTAACCTAATGCGATCAATCACTTCATCCCACATATAATGTAATTTGTTTATTAACATAGATCTAACTAAGTGACCAATAAACTTGGTCGATTTTTTTATTTATCGGACATATTTAAAAACAATCGTTTGAATATTAAATACCACAATTAATCTCGCCTTAATTGGCCGTCATATTTAAAAAGAATAGCAATTTCTATATCGGCGTATCGAGACTGTGTTTTTCAAACACAAGCTTGTTATACTGTCACAAAACAGGATGCTCAAATGGTAAAGGTTTTCAATATTCTTGTTCTTGAAACAAAACATATATTTACTATTGAATTATCATATAATTGATTTCCTACCATGATGAAATAAGTGACAATACGGAGCAGTTAACCACTTTTCATGCAAGTATGAAAAAGGGACACCCATATAATAGTGCTCCATAGATTATAACGTAGTATCACGATTCTTGTTATTGAATTGTACAACAAGTATAATTGAAAAACAATTCATTGGAGAAATTCTAAACGTAAAGTAGCAAAAGGGTAAATTTAAAAAAAATTATTTCTCTAAATTATACCCTTACCAAGGTCAAAATTCTTTCACACCGTAAATGGAAGACTTTCAAGCCATTTAGAAAATAGTCCGGAACCTTGCATTTAAAATGCCGCCACCTTCAATTGTTCGATGTCCACAAATATTCTTGTCGTCAAATCTTCCTACAGATTTCTGAATGTCAAATTGTTACTAATCAATTGTTCATGTTAATTTTCCTAACATGTATATTTCACCATTAAAATATAAATATTAAATTATGGAAAGATGTAGAAAATACCAACCAATATAAAGCAAATGACTTAACATGAAAGAAACAAGCTGAAGAGCTAAGCCAAAAGGAAACCGCAGTAATATTAACTGAACATTTTGAAATCAACAACTATGTAGTTTTACCTATTTACTAATCTATCACTACATTTTTACTACTCTAGCTTCCAGACAATAAAGATTGTCTGCGTAGAATTTACAGAAACTATATAAATGCTAAACACAACAGCCAGAGTCTAAACGAATTTTTTGAAAGTTTTTAGACAAGGCTGAAAATTTATGTATATACACTTAGTTCCACTGTTTTTAATTTTAGATCACCAAAAAAACGGATATCAGATTATCAGAATATGGGTTTTAAGTAAACTAGTGTTAGATAGATAAGGATAATATCTTGTGTTTTCTTAAAAAGTTGGTCTATAATTTAATATCATAGACGGAATATGAGGATAGAAAAGGTGAAAGGAGACAAAAAAAAATTTTCATGCGGTACAGAAATATAATTTTTTTTGAAAATAAAAAAAATAATAATTCAGCAATTGACGACTATAAGAGGTCAAAAATAAATTACAAATAAGTTACAAAAATAATTAATATCGATCGCTTAATGTGTAGCCATTTCCTAAACTAAATAAAAATAAACTTAACTAACATTGGCATTCATTCCTTGTTTTCAAAGAGAATGTCTTCTACCCTAAATGGATTTTACGTGATCTTTTCTATGATCTTTTCAGGCCTGGAAATTTTGTGAATAAGTACCTATGTTTCGGCTGTATACAGCGGATATAAAGGGACACAATGTAAATTTCATCATGCTGACTTTATGAGTTCCGTAAAAATAGTCGCTGGTAAAAATACACTATGATTGTCGACAAAAGTACATATTTGATGGCTGTCAATTACTTTTAGGCATTATCCTATTTTTGCTTGTTTTTGATTTCGTGTTTTCTCATAAAAAGTGTCATAAAAATACTTCTCACGTAAACTCAGATACTCAGACATATCACATACATTATTCCCACAAAGGCAATTATGAAGAAATATGTTCTTTGGTTACGACTTGGCAATTCTTTTGTCATACAAATCTAATCTCCTCTGCGGCAGAGAAAATTGTAGAAAATATTATTTGCTAACACAAATGACTTACAAAAGAAATGAAAAGACTTAGGTCGTGCCTTGTTAGATAATTTCTCATTGAATAGAACCCACCGCCCATTGAAATTTCGTCCTTTAAGTGACCTCTCTTTCGATCAACTATCCGAATGATATTGTAATCTGTACGCGATATGAATAACAGTGGCTTGTTAATAGTGAATAGGAGGTTGTTAAAGAAATAAATATCTCTATGGAGTTGAATTTTGTCACGCAAGTCTTAAGATTATTTTAACTACTTCAGAGTTTGTTGCCTATGTTGCCGAATAGTACACAATAGGACTAAGATGAGTGTTTTATACCCGACGGGAGTGAAAGAGGATTGTCTGTTCGTACGTATTCATATTTATATTATCGCGAATATCTGCAAAATTAAGATATAAAGATTCATCGTTATAGTTTATTTATAACTTTTACGTAAGTGTTTAAAATACATATTTGTAGGGGAAAATATGTTTTGCATGTTTTTCAGTATATTATATCCTAATATTATGAAAAAAATTTTTGAGACAATTGTAATCAACAACTTCATATATTAGATATGGAAGCTATACAATTTTTTGCAAATACTTAATTTACCCTCCCTTAACATATTCTTATAAATATTTTTGAGCGTTACGTATTGAGATATCTAGAGATCTATCATGTCTCTTTTTATTCGTATCCACAATATGCTAATTATTCATTGTGACGTTGCTGAATTATTGGATGAGAAAAAATAATGTTTCACGTTCATTATATTTAAATAGTTAAGATGAATAGGAATCAGTAAAAGTCTGATTTTTCGATTTAAGTTAAACATAAGTACCATGATAAACGTGTGTTTTAAAGCATATTTGTAAAGGATGTTTAAGCATAATGCATTGTACACGGCCAGCAGAGGGAAATACCGCAATAAGAAAGAAGAAGAAGGATAGGTTAAGCAGTACATCTCTTTTACTTTCTCATATAGCGGTGCTGCTTCTGTGCTGTAAAGTATTTAAGAGTCAAGTACTGGATGTCTGAAATATATATTGACTTATCGAACACCATAGCCAAGTTTACCTACTATAACATTTTGCACTAGTCCATATCATGTTTCGCTCTCCATTCAAGCTGATTCAACTGAAATAATGTGAAAATTTTGAACTTTTATTACTTGATTATATTAATTAAATGACAAAAAATAATAAAAACTTCATGTTCAATATTATTTAAATTAATAAATGAAAATCAGAACAATTGTTCTAATGTTTCAATTATCTATTCGAAAAAATTACTTCAATAAGAGCTTCTACAAGCAACGACCGTTATATGAGATAGTTACTTGTTAGCATCTTATTTGAAATTAGATTCTGTATTGTACAAAATATTACCACTTTGACGCTGATAAAATTCATTTGTTTTACCCAAATAAAGCCAATCGGGTTGTCTTTTATACAAACACGTAAAAGCACAGCAATTTGGCTAAAGTATGTCGAAGTCGTAAACGGAGCCTAAACAAACTCGACAACCGAGAATGATGATTTCAAGCAATAACCAAATTACTTTATGTGCTATGGTGATAAAGGGAAATTGTGAAAGTAAAAATATTTTAAAATATTCATGTAAATATATTGAGAGTTAAGAGATAAACTTAGTTTTACCGTTGAATTGAGTAATTTGTACGGAGTTCCCATGATTTCTTCTTAAGTCTAACTAGATGTTATAAAATCGACTATTACTCAAAAACTAGAAGAGATTACTTAGCTGTGCTACTTATCTTTAAATTTCATTGTATATACCTCTACTATGAATACTTTTAAATTATTCAATAATAGCGGTATAGCTGGTAGGGGGCAGGGATACGTAATCCTTACAAAAATGTCCATTATAACGTATAATATTTCGTAAACGGATCCTTGCGTCGAACAAATTTCATAACAAATGCTATTATTTTTGAGAGACCAATTCAACAATACTCTGCGAAATGGGGTATATGAAACAAACCACTAGCCCTTTAGAAGTACGGACGTACCTTAAAATTGTTTTAAAAGGGTTAATTTCACAACTTTTTAGGCGTTATACATATGTAAACATGTATGTACAACACCTATAATAAATAGGTGGACAGGTAGATAAACAGATAGACGGTCATGGTGAAACTATAAAGGTTCCTTCTATTGCTTTCTAATTTAGGGTTCCAACAGACTGACTGAAATGAATAGAAGTTTTCCCCTATTTTATCAGGACAACTTACTGTGTTTTTGAGAGTAAAATGATAGGAAGTTCTACATGGATTCAGTTCCACGAAGCAAATCTAAAATTAATAATGCAATTTGCACTGGCGTACTGTGATATTGCATATAAATCTTCGACTTAAAATGCTGGCTGTATTTTAAAAAATTACTTCGCAGTTATTTATTTGACGTTTCGAGAGAACTGAAAAAAATGGACAATTTAGAACATACAGTATTTTTGTCTTAAATAATTAAGCTCCACGTTAACGCCTGTTGTATATATATTTTATTATAAATTGTTGTATATATATTTTCTATCCTTTTTATCTTCCATATATAACTTACTATATATATATATACATATATATATATATATATATATATATATATATATATATATATATATATCTTATGACAAGAAAAACTCGTATATATTCACCGTTTTATCGGATGGTCTTATCATAATTTTGAACGACTTTTTACTTAAAAACATTGACCTAATCAATTTAACAGAGAGGTAATAATAACATAGTATTTATTATTGGCTCTTTATATAATTTATCCAAAATATACCCAGTCACTCTTTCTTAAATAAAAAATCGTTAAAGGAATCATAGGAGAAAGGAGAATAAATGTAAGTTCTGTTATATAGCTTAACTATTTATATTTCACTTTTAAATACATAATAAAATAATTGAATATTAAATACATAAGAATGATAAAATAATATCTATGTTAACACCATCCCACAAACCGTGTCAAAAACTCGTCAGAGATTCCTTTAACTTTTTGCAGTGTTGTCCCTTGTTATTCATTTTTTAAATAATTTTCACTCAGGTTTATATAACACACTTGCATCTGTTCTAAGAAATTCATCAAACCAATCGAAATTTTAATTTATTTTGGTCTCACCGACCGTTGGTAACTTCAATAACTCGCTTATACCTTGCAGGGAAAATTTCAATAAATGTATTAAAAGCTAGTCGCAAAATGTTATGTTACTTTATTACAGTCCCACAGACCGTATATAGTCCAAGCGCAGCTTTAAAATTCCCATTCGGATCAAGGCAAACTTTCTTATGAATGACCAATAGAACCAATTTTAATGTTGTTTTTACGTTTTAACTCATGGATCACATCCCTTTTTGTGTTAATTAGATTGCGAGGAAAACTGCTTCGCACTTTCCTTCAAATAGTGTTACAAAAACTCATAGGCGTAATTAAACTCGGAAAAAAATTACACTGGCTCCTTTCACGCTCAAATTATTATTAACTTTCAAATGATAGCGATGAAACAATTTAGATTTAAAAATGGCCAAATAAACAACACTTTATTCGAATATTATGAATCCATTTAAAATTTTTAAAAAATTAATGTCAATGACAAAACAATTAATTTTTTTATTTTTTACTTAGAAGAAAGGGCAAATGGGTTCTATAAGCGTCAAAAATAAAGCTCCTATGTACATTAGCATTTCGAAATATTAAGGTTTTTGGCCAATAAAATCGAGGCAATTGTATTGGTAGACAGTTTTTATATTCTAAATGTGAGAAGACTATCAACTTTCATACTTTTTATCTCAGTTTCTATATTTCTGCACTAATATATAAACCACGAAGACTTTTTTGTTTATTTGTTTGTTTATTCACGGTTACCGTTTTAATCCTAATCTTTAATCTCGATTATCACAAAACAGAACTCAAAAGTTAAATTTGTACTAGAAAATATATAGTTTGAGAAAGATTATAGAGTTTTTATCATCACCATATGGGTAATCACTGAATACTGCATAAACTGTGCAAGGTAAAAAGAGAAAGACGAGCTTATTTATTGATTGATCAATATAAGTATTGCCGAAGATATACCACCAAACCCAAAAGAAGTATATTATTTGCCGAAATGCGCAGGAGGATTTAGTGACCACGGAGGCTAACATCATAATTGAGGCAATTCTCCGTGGGTGAAGTCACGGAACACAAAATAGCATTAATACTTAAGACAAATATACATTTTAGTACGACTGGGAAAATAAGAAAAATTTAAACAATGTACACTTACTTTCCCGACCTTCCGTTTAATTGGCCATGGATGGTGAAACTGTCTATCGCTCACTCCCCCCACTACCAATGCGTTTAATTTATGTTACTGTCTCATTTCTTAACATACGATCTTACGCTACCAAATATTATAAAGAATTTTCAAAATTTGGCTTAAATTTATCTCTAAACCATAATTTTATATAAATCTCCAGAACGTACAAGAAAGTTTAATGAAATGACGTTTGATTAGTGGATACTCGGAATATGGTCGTAAAATCCGAAAACGGAAACTTTAATGAGGCGAGACCTTAAAGGTGAATGTACAAATATGGGGTAAACGGACCGTCATTTATATTTAAACGCCACTGATTAGAATTTATCCATTAATATTGCAACGAACGAATTCGACAAGTATTTCCGGAGGTCATACGCGCACGGTCGCAATTTCACAAAACTATGTACTTCCATTTACATCATGAAATGGACGTAAACAAGTTTTATTGAATATTTTTTAACCCCACATATGTAATGTACTTACGTGTGGTATCGACGTTACGCGTTTCATGTACCGACGCAGATGCGCACGATTCTGGCTCATCATCAGTTTGAATTGGAAGTAACTAAAGTAAACAAAAGTAAGGCTTTACGTTTGCGTTAAACTATTATCAGGTTAATAAACGTATTCCAGGTCTACGCAATTAAGCATACCGTTACTTTTTTATGAATAATTAATTTGTATTTGGTCTTCTGAAATATTATGTATATACTGCATAAATTAAACTTTGCAATTATTAAGTAAAAAAAAAATATAAAATAAAAATATATATATGAATTAAAAACCAATCGTCGAAAAGTAAAAAAAATAACATAGTGAAAAAGTTATCTGAAAAATTAAAAACAATTCGAAATTTTCAATACAAAAAGAGACTTGTCCCATTGAAGATTGCTTCAAATTGTTAAGTAAAAAAAATTATATTCTAAACAGAATTCTTTTTTTATTTATTTTTTACAGCACTCCAGGGCCTATGTTAGATGTAAATCCATTATATTATAGAATTTCTTTTTACCTTGATAGAATCATATTTAATTTTTATCTTACGTACCTAAACACAACTATCCAAATTCATAAAAGAAAAGGAGAGAAAAAGTTCTGATAACGTACAGCCAGTCATAATAATATTTCTAGAATTGAGATTTGCATCTGCAATTCAGAAAAGAAAGGGCGCTTAGAAACTAGTAACGAAGTATACCTTCTCGTGCATGCGCTTCCACCTTTCTACACACGCAGTTCGTCACTGTCCCACTGCCCTGTCGATTGTATGCGATCGGTGACTGAGTTGTGTTTACTGGTGAACCCTCATTTTATGTTATTATTACATTAATTTCGGAGGCCTAATTTCATGTTTAAAGTCACCAATGAATTAATTATCTATAGACAGGTGATGATACCACACTTAATAGATTTTACTATATACTTTATTCACATATGAATGAAGGATGGGGACAGATGTTACAAAGCTGTTTGAAGGCTTGCATCTACCGAAGGAAATACTCCGTCAAAAGGTCTTACTAAATATTTTGAATTAAATTTTAAAAGAGCTTCTCAGGAACCCATTCTAGGGGTAGGAAACATTCTTGAAATGAAAACATCTTTAGGCGCACCGTCCACTCACAACATCACTCAAACCGGAGCGTCACGCTCGGTTCGGTGACTTGAATCGAGAAAATTTGGCTCCTTTCGACATCGGCCAAGCGAGTTCACTAATCGAGTAAACTCGGATCCCTTTGGTGTCTGTAAAGCAAGTTCACTGTCTAACGCGAGTTGCATTGTTTCAAGAATTACGTTTTGTTTTTGGTTAATATTTATTTAAATATGAAAAATTATATTAATAACTATGAAAATAATATTATAATATTAAATGAATAACTATGAAAATATTAAAACGATGAAGCTACGAAAGACGGAAAGATGAATATAACGAAATTAGAGGTTTGGGTAAGTTTTTAAGAAATAAAAAGGGATTTAGGTATTATAACAGCACCCAAATTCTTTGCGTAATCGTAAATCGAACAACTAAACAAGTCAACAAACATTATTAATGAGATGAAACTCAATCAAGTTTTACATTTACTGTCCTCAATAAAATATTATTTTAATTGCATTGTATACTAGATATTTAATTTATAACGGACTTTATACTTACAGCCAATTCCTTCAACCTGTATTTAATTATATCACTATCATAAACATATTTATTTAGCTTTTGCTGTCTTGTTATGGGTATAAGTATGCAACTAATATATCTATTACCATATTATTTCATACTGAAATTTATTATAACGCATTTACGTTTAAACTAATATAACTAATGTCACGAAAAGTTGTTTTTTAGAATCCTTTTAACTGAAATCCTTGTCGGCGTATAAAGAATGCAACAGTGCGTTCTTTGTCAAATTGACAGAAGATTTTTAATACGCACGGTTTATTTAATTATTAATAAATGTATATTAAAGTGCCAGAATATTTCCAAAGCTAGGTGCCATATATATAAAAAATTTAAAAAAATCTTTGAGTGAATTTGTATGCATATTTTTTTGAAGATTTCTGTGTTTTGACTTATGTCGAAGTGGTATGACCTAAATGTTTTTTTTTATAATAATGACGAAATTACCAAGTTCTACTGCAAGACAACTAAACCTTACAAGTAAAAAAAAATTGTGAAAAATATCGCTTTATATATAATCCATTTGATAACATCAACATATTCGTTAATTGTTTCTAAAATAGTGTTAATTATTAATATCATCTGATATAAACATTATTTATACGGCTTCGGTAATTAAATATGAGGGAATTTTAGATGAATTAATAAAATGTACTTAATATTTCAAAAACAACTTTTTAATAAAAAATGGACTAACGTTGCGAATTTTCTTCGTCAATATCAGAATCCAAAATATGAATCTGAATAATAAATTCTGTGCACTGTTTCTATAGTAGTAATTTTTTTCATAAGTTAACAACATTTCGCTCTTTGCGAATGATTTCAATCACGCTTGAGGTGACATACTTCGTATAGCAGAAATATATTCCTTAAAATTAAGTAATCGAATTTTTAAAATACCGCGTTTTCTAATTAAATTTCCCATTATTAAATTTTTATCTTTTACCTTTAATGCTACATCTTCTAATTTGTACTTATTCATTGTTAAATGGAATAATTTAACTATGTAAATAAGCAGATTGAAGTAATATTATCATGAGTTAAACCGCATATCATAATTAATATTAATCAAGAATTAAAGTAAATTTAGGATTATGATTTATAGAATATTTTACGTAAGGAATCCCTCTATTTCTTAGTAATTTACTTTGATGCATATTAAATTAATGAAATAAATGAATGTTAAGAATGATAATTTAATTGACCTTGAAGTAGGAACGTGCAAAGAAGTTATTTCTCTCAAAAATATAATGAACGTAGATAGAGCTGCACAGTGATGAAAATTAAAGTGAATTATGAAGAGAAAATGATGCAAAAGGGTATTTCTCTTTTGTTTGACTTTGTTCAATTTTTGCTGTATCTGCTCATTCAATCCTAAGATTGCACAGTTCTGTCACGGTAGCTACTTATATTCGTGCCGAATGGCGAAACAAAGAAAACCCAATGTTTGAGTAATATATGTTTATAGCTTAGTATAATTGTATATTGGAAAACGATAAACTATTAATGTATTGAGGTGTGCCCACGATGCTATTACCCCATCGTAAGCCGATAATGTAGTTGTAATCTTAATTTTCTCAAGAGAATACTGAATTAAATTCTCAATTTTAATAGTTTATTTCACTAAATCAAGCCATTAATTGGATCGTGAGTCTAAGGGCGATATAATTATTCATAGAGGACTCTATTTCCATACTGTAAAATGTAATAATTTTGTAACTTTTAATGCGTTTAAATATAAATTACTCTTTCATTTTAAAGGGAATTAATTCTAATTCGTTAATTTTTAAACCAAATAATGCTGCAAAAAATATTTTAATATGGGACTAAGCATTTTTCTATATTTAAACCAGGTGGTGAATTAATGTAAAGTTTAATGAAGTCTCTGCTGCGATTAAATACTGGAAAATATTTCTTCTTTGAATATATTTGTGTTTTCAAAAACAAAATACTTCTGATCTTCCAAAACATGCATTTTTTTTCTCTTAATATACTTTTTTATCGCAATACATACACAAATGGGTCTGTTCATAAAATTTTAACAATATTGCGTTATAAATTTACGATCTTCCAAAAAATATGCAGAAATAGAACAGCTCCACGATATTTTACAGATTTTTTCATTTAAAAAACATGAAATGATCAGGGTTGTAAAATATGGCCAGAAGATTACAGGAAAATTATGGCGATTTCTTCAATTTATAACTTTCACAATAAGCGACATGTTTGTATGGTTGTGATAAATATAAAAGAAAATGTATTTTTTTCTGTGAACAATCAATATTTTTAATTACTTTTTATACATCTAGAAAGTTTACGTATATCATTGTAGTGTGAGTACCACTCACGCTTAGCAGGATTTGGTTAAGATTCGATTGAGATATGGCAAAAAGGAACACTTTTATTTTGGCGGAACACTATTTGTTCATCCCTATCTTTCACAATCTTGTAGTTTTCGCAATCCTTTTAAGTTTTCAGTATTTAAAAATTAAACTTTGGGAGTATATTATTCATTAAAATTTTCACTTAACAAATATTAAAATACTAGGAATATAATTGTGATAGGCGGGTATATATAATTTTAATAAGTTCGTACGGGTGAAGTGGTACTGAAAAAAAATTTTCCTCCTATCGTTGAGTTGAGTACCGTTGGGTAGGTTTTTAAAAATGAAATGTTTAGAAGACCTACGCAAAAATGTACAAGTTTAATTTTCTATGTTTTTATTTACCATTTTTCATTTTTATGTCACGCTCGGGAAATACTAAGTTTCAAAGTGCTATACAATATATTAGCCCTCTCCACTTTTCCAACTATGAGTTTCAACTATGACCAAGAATATCTATGGTAAGTATGTTTTTCGACACGCAATGGATGGATATAAATATATTCGTCCATTACGTGTCGAAAAACATACCACGTTACGTTCCGTCGTCTATAAGGGGGGGCCCAAAAAAAACGGGACTTTCGTCATAACTTCTTTATATCTCAATATTTTTACACCAAATTTTGATCACCTTCAAAGTATTCGCCATTGACCACGACACACTTCTCCAAACGATCCTTCCATTTTTCAATATATAATCCATAGCACAACTATGGATACTACCCCGAAACAAAGCAGCAATCAAGCCAGTGGAAGAGAACTGGCTCCTCTCGTCCCAAAAAAGTTCGCCAAATGAAGTCAAACATCAAGACAATGCTCATTTGTTTCTTCGATTGCAAAGGTGTTGTGCACGTGGAGTTCATTCCCCCTGATCAAATTGTCAACCATAAGTTCTACTTGGAGGTTTTGAAAAGATTGAAGGAGAGTATCCGGAAGAAAAGGGCAGATCTTTGGCGCATAGGCGACTGGTTCTTCCATCATGACAACGCGCCGGTCCACACCGCCCTTTCCGTGAAGCAATTTTTGACCAAAAACGGCATGACACCGATTGTCCACCCCCCATACTCACCGGATCTAGTCCTTTGTGACTTCTTTTTGTTCCCTAGACTCAAAAGAAATATGAAAGGAAAGCGTTTTGCCACTGTGGAGGAGACTAATTGACCTTGAAGTAGGAACGTGCAAAGAAGTTATTTTTCTCAAAAATATAATGAACGTAGATAGAGCTGCACAGTGATGAAAATTAAAGTGAATTATGAAGAGAAAATGATGCAAAAGGGTATTTCTCTTTTGTTTGACTTTGTTCAATTTTTGCTGTATCTGCTCATTCAATCCTAAGATTGCACAGTTCTGTCACGGTAGCTACTTATATTCGTGCCGAATGGCGAAACAAAGAAAACCCAATGTTTGAGTAATATATGTTTATAGCTTAGTATAATTGTATATTGGAAAACGATAAACTATTAATGTATTGAGGTGTGCCCGCGATGCTGTTACCCCATCGCAAGCCGATAATGTAGTTGTAATCTTAATTTTCTCAAGAGAATACTGAATTAAATTCTCAATTTTAATAGTTTATTTCACTAAATCAAGCCATTAATTGGATCGTGAGTCTAAGGGCGATATAATTATTCATAGAGGACTCTATTTCCATACTGTAAAATGTAATAATTTTGTAACTTTTAATGCGTTTAAATATAAATTACTCTTTCATTTTAAAGGGAATTAATTCTAATTCGTTAATTTTTAAACCAAATAATGCTGCAAAAAATATTTTAATATGGGACTAAGCATTTTTCTATATTTAAACCAGGTGGTGAATTAATGTAAAGTTTAATGAAGTCTCTGCTGCGATTAAATACTGGAAAATATTTCTTCTTTGAATATATTTGTGTTTTCAAAAACAAAATACTTCTGATCTTCCAAAACATGCATTTTTTTTCTCTTAATATACTTTTTTATCGCAATACATACACAAATGGGTCTGTTCATAAAATTTTAACAATATTGCGTTATAAATTTACAATCTTCCAAAAAATATGCAGAAATAGAACAGCTCCACGATATTTTACAGATTTTTTCATTTAAAAAACATGAAATGATCAGGGTTGTAAAATATGGCCAGAAGATTACAGGAAAATTATGGCGATTTCTTCAATTTATAACTTTCACAATAAGCGACATGTTTGTATGGTTGTGATAAATATAAAAGAAAATGTATTTTTTTCTGTGAACAATCAATATTTTTAATTAC
The DNA here is from genome assembly GCA_039881145.1 of Druceiella hillmani. Classification (NCBI taxonomy): domain Eukaryota; kingdom Metazoa; phylum Arthropoda; class Insecta; order Lepidoptera; family Hepialidae; genus Druceiella; species Druceiella hillmani. Next base: position 3,405,057 of record JAYKKI010000138.1, read on the forward strand.
TTTTTATACATCTAGAAAGTTTACGTGTATCATTGTAGTGTGAGTACCACTCACGCTTAGCAGGATTTGGTTAAGATTCGATTGAGATATGGCAAAAAGGAACACTTTTATTTTGGCGGAACACTATTTGTTCATCCCTATCTTTCACAATCTTGTAGTTTTCGCAATCCTTTTAAGTTTTCAGTATTTAAAAATTAAACTTTGGGAGTATATTATTCATTAAAATTTTCACTTAACAAATATTAAAATACTAGGAATATAATTGTGATAGGCGGGTATATATAATTTTAATAAGTTCGTACGGGTGAAGTGGTACTGAAAAAAAATTTTCCTCCTATCGTTGAGTTGAGTACCGTTGGGTAGGTTTTTAAAAATGAAATGTTTAGAAGACCTACGCAAAAATGTACAAGTTTAATTTTCTATGTTTTTATTTACCATTTTTCATTTTTATGTCACGCTCGGGAAATACTAAGTTTCAAAGTGCTATACAATATATTAGCCCTCTCCACTTTTCCAACTATGAGTTTCAACTATGACCAAGAATATCTATGGTAAGTATGTTTTTCGACACGCAATGGATGGATATAAATATATTCGTCCATTACGTGTCGAAAAACATACCACGTTACGTTCCGTCGTCTATAAGGGGGGGCCCAAAAAAAACGGGACTTTCGTCATAACTTCTTTATATCTCAATATTTTTACACCAAATTTTGATCACCTTCAAAGTATTCGCCATTGACCACGACACACTTCTCCAAACGATCCTTCCATTTTTCAAAATAGTTTTTAAATTCACTCATCGGGATGTCCTTTAAGCCTTCCAGCGATGTTTGTTTCACCTCCTCCACAGTGGCAAAACGCTTTCCTTTCATATTTCTTTTGAGTCTAGGGAACAAAAAGAAGTCACAAAGGACTAGATCCGGTGAGTATGGGGGGTGGACAATCGGTGTCATGCCGTTTTTGGTCAAAAATTGCTTCACGGAAAGGGCGATGTGGACCGGCGCGTTGTCATGATGGAAGAACCAGTCGCCTATGCGCCAAAGATCTGCCCTTTTCTTCCGGATACTCTCCTTCAATCTTTTCAAAACCTCCAAGTAGAACTTATGGTTGACAATTTGATCAGGGGGAATGAACTCCACGTGCACAACACCTTTGCAATCGAAGAAACAAATGAGCATTGTCTTGATGTTTGACTTCATTTGGCGAACTTTTTTGGGACGAGAGGAGCCAGTTCTCTTCCACTGGCTTGATTGCTGCTTTGTTTCGGGGTAGTATCCATAGTTGTGCTATGGATTATATATTGAAAAATGGAAGGATCGTTTGGAGAAGTGTGTCGTGGTCAATGGCGAATACTTTGAAGGTGATCAAAATTTGGTGTAAAAATATTGAGATATAAAGAAGTTATGACGAAAGTCCCGTTTTTTTTGGGCCCCCCCTTATAGACGACGGAACGTAACGTGGTATGTTTTTCGACACGTAATGGACGAATATATTTATATCCATCCATTGCGTGTCGAAAAACATACTTACCATAGATATTCTTGGTCATAGTTGAAACTCATAGTTGGAAAAGTGGAGAGGGCTAATATATTGTATAGCACTTTGAAACTTAGTATTTCCCGAGCGTGACATAAAAATGAAAAATGGTAAATAAAAACATAGAAAATTAAACTTGTACATTTTTGCGTAGGTCTTCTAAACATTTCATTTTTAAAAACCTACCCAACGGTACTCAACTCAACGATAGGAGGAAAATTTTTTTTCAGTACCACTTCACCCGTACGAACTTATTAAAATTATATATACCCGCCTATCACAATTATATTCCTAGTATTTTAATATTTGTTAAGTGAAAATTTTAATGAATAATATACTCCCAAAGTTTAATTTTTAAATACTGAAAACTTAAAAGGATTGCGAAAACTACAAGATTGTGAAAGATAGGGATGAACAAATAGTGTTCCGCCAAAATAAAAGTGTTCCTTTTTGCCATATCTCAATCGAATCTTAACCAAATCCTGCTAAGCGTGAGTGGTACTCACACTACAATGATATACGTAAACTTTCTAGATGTATAAAAAGTAATTAAAAATATTGATTGTTCACAGAAAAAAATACATTTTCTTTTATATTTATCACAACCATACAAACATGTCGCTTATTGTGAAAGTTATAAATTGAAGAAATCGCCATAATTTTCCTGTAATCTTCTGGCCATATTTTACAACCCTGATCATTTCATGTTTTTTAAATGAAAAAATCTGTCAAATATCGTGGAGCTGTTCTATTTCTGCATATTTTTTGGAAGATCGTAAATTTATAACGCAATATTGTTAAAATTTTATGAACAGACCCATTTGTGTATGTATTGCGATAAAAAAGTATATTAAGAGAAAAAAAATGCATGTTTTGGAAGATCAGAAGTATTTTGTTTTTGAAAACACAAATATATTCAAAGAAGAAATATTTTCCAGTATTTAATCGCAGCAGAGACTTCATTAAACTTTACATTAATTCACCACCTGGTTTAAATATAGAAAAATGCTTAGTCCCATATTAAAATATTTTTTGCAGCATTATTTGGTTTAAAAATTAACGAATTAGAATTAATTCCCTTTAAAATGAAAGAGTAATTTATATTTAAACGCATTAAAAGTTACAAAATTATTACATTTTACAGTATGGAAATAGAGTCCTCTATGAATAATTATATCGCCCTTAGACTCACGATCCAATTAATGGCTTGATTTAGTGAAATAAACTATTAAAATTGAGAATTTAATTCAGTATTCTCTTGAGAAAATTAAGATTACAACTACATTATCGGCTTACGATGGGGTAATAGCATCGTGGGCACACCTCAATACATTAATAGTTTATCGTTTTCCAATATACAATTATACTAAGCTATAAACATATATTACTCAAACATTGGGTTTTCTTTGTTTCGCCATTCGGCACGAATATAAGTAGCTACCGTGACAGAACTGTGCAATCTTAGGATTGAATGAGCAGATACAGCAAAAATTGAACAAAGTCAAACAAAAGAGAAATACCCTTTTGCATCATTTTCTCTTCATAATTCACTTTAATTTTCATCACTGTGCAGCTCTATCTACGTTCATTATATTTTTGAGAAAAATAACTTCTTTGCACGTTCCTACTTCAAGGTCAATTAGTCTCCTCCACAGTGGCAAAACGCTTTCCTTTCATATTTCTTTTGAGTCTAGGGAACAAAAAGAAGTCACAAAGGACTAGATCCGGTGAGTATGGGGGGTGGACAATCGGTGTCATGCCGTTTTTGGTCAAAAATTGCTTCACGGAAAGGGCGATGTGGACCGGCGCGTTGTCATGATGGAAGAACCAGTCGCCTATGCGCCAAAGATCTGCCCTTTTCTTCCGGATACTCTCCTTCAATCTTTTCAAAACCTCCAAGTAGAACTTATGGTTGACAATTTGATCAGGGGGAATGAACTCCACGTGCACAACACCTTTGCAATCGAAGAAACAAATGAGCATTGTCTTGATGTTTGACTTCATTTGGCGAACTTTTTTGGGACGAGAGGAGCCAGTTCTCTTCCACTGGCTTGATTGCTGCTTTGTTTCGTGGTAGTATCCATAGCACAACTATGGATACTACCCCGAAACAAAGCACTTCGAGCTGACATGCCTGAAGTCGACGCTCCCTTTGCTGGTCTATGAGAAGGCGCGGGACGAATTTGGCTGCAACCCTTCCCATGTGCAAATATTTGGATAAAATCCTTTGAATTGAACTCCATGACGTCCCCAACATCTCACAGAGTAGATAAATGGTTCGGTGACGATTTTGACGAACGAGAGCATTGATTTTGTCGACGTTTTCATCAGTTCTTGACGTTGAGGGGCGTCCTGAACGAAGTTGGTCTTCAATTGACATTTCTCCATTTTTAAAACGTGAAAACCAATCGTAAACTCTGGTTTTACTTAAAGCAGCATCCCCATTAGCAGTCTTAAGCAATACAATAATTTCCGCAGCCGGTTTCCCCAACAGGAAACAAAATTTCACAGCCGCGCTTTGTTCTCGACAATCTGCCATTACGTTTTCACCGAAATGGAAAAAGTTGTTTTACTAAAAAAAATCTCACATGCGAACCGATGCACTCATAGCAACACAACTTTGCACATTGACGCAGCAGGCGTGACACTAACGGACATGTGATCAAACAATAGGTTCCCCCACTCTCCCTCTCCACTAAAGCGTAAATTCTGTTACTTATGGGTCCCCCCTTATACATAAAATTACGACGGAACGTTACGTTATATGTTTTTCGACACGTAATGGACCGATTTCTTACTAAATTTACTTCAAATGTTTAAAATATGTCTTCCGGTTAACTAGAAGCTAATTTCTGCAAAGTATCGTCTCTTAGTCTCTTTCTCACTTATGAGCCTGTGACACGCGGTTCAAATTGTAAGAATGTAATTATAAAAGTTCCTAGTTACTATGGAACCCAAAAATCAACTATAATTTTCATTTCATTTTATAACTTATAACATTCCATAAATTGTAATAATATAATTTAGATTAATCTGCCAAATTTTCAGACTTATTTTTATACTTTAAAAATTAAAAGATGTTAGTGTTTTTAAATTAGACTTAAAATTGGTCGGTGAAAAAAGATAACATGTCATTCATCGTGACTATATTTCGGATTGTAATCTTTATTAATAATATCTACAGAAAATATTACAACTTTATTACATCGACCTAAATTTAAATTGAAACACGCAATAAACAGAGAAAGACTGATTTGATACAAATATTATTTATACCACTAGCAATCCCGATGTTCAAATACGATTGTTTTGAATAAATGAAAGCGAAATCTGGAATATAAGGTTTGAAATTGAAACATTTGGTTTTAATCAATACTTCGTGAGTATGTTACAATATACTACAATGCTATCTCATGATTAAATTTGTGGTTTGTTTTGTTTTTAAATCAGATAGAAAATATTTAATATTTGACGAAATAAAATGGTTGGATATCTATGATTTGGAATTAAACTTTTTAGAATTGAGTGGTGCCTGTTACATACGATTTTCTTTAAAACTATTCGACGTAAACATTTGAAATATAGTGGTGAAATATAAAAAGTTCAGTTATAATTCGGGAGTTTATTTCAGAAGATATATTGAGAAATAAACAGTAATCAAGGGGATCTAGTTGGGTGTTAACTGAAAACTTATTGAAGTACAAATTTAAGAATACATGCAAGAATACGTGCAATGTATTTTTCACGAATTTATTAAACATTTTTCGCCAAAAATACTGAAAAATTGACGTAAACCCTCAGTTTATCACCAAAAGAATTGCTTAGAAAAATCTGAAAAATTCATGAACGTTGAAAATTATATATAAGTTGAATTATCTATATTGAACAATTCTACCGCAAGTAATTGTTATAGAACAATTATTTATTTATTTCTTTATAACTGCTAAATTATTAGTTTTAGATGAAAAGTTTTCCGAGAAAAAATACTTATTACGTTGTAAGGAACAATTTTCGCGTTTAGACGTTTTTCTAAATTTATAATTTGATTCATTCGAAACCAACCCAACCCCACATAATGTTACATGTCATTGATGCTGTCGGCAGTATGTAATGCAACAGACGGGCGGAGTGCATTACTATTAATAGTATATGTGGGCGGCTGAAGGTACGGAAAATATTTTTTTAAGTATAGTTTGCACTTGACCGATTTATTTAATTTTAGATTTACATTATTAATCTTCAAATATAGTAGAATTACAAGATGTGTCATAAATTGACTGCAAAGAAATTGATCAAAAATAATTAAAAAGGGATAACCGGAAACTAAAATAATACTGTTTAAAATTTATATCTGTTTGTCCTTCAATCTTTCTGAAAATATGTCGTAAAGACTACTAAAGATATTTTAATGAAACTTAATGCAATTGTAATTTATGTCATTGGTAACTGATTTGCAAAAGGTTTTAAAAATCAAACAGTACGGAAAAAAAGCTGAAACCGTTTTCCTTTTTTCATACCATTATGAAATTCAAAATCGTTGAAGAACATTAAAATTTAATATTTTCACCGCGAATAAAAGCAACCTGTATTGAAATTGATACAGATTGAACGTAACCAGAGGGCAATCGATTGAAAATAAAAAAGGAAGGTAACCATACCCTTTCGGGTACTTACATCGCAATGGTGTCTTGGTACCTACACATATCCTCTTACTCGACCTTGCTTGGTTGCAAACTGGAGCCACCCGATCGAATAACGGACATTTCCGGGTATATATCAGTGTATTCGTATCCGGCCATTCGTACAAGACCGGACATGAAATTTTCAGTCGATTTAGAAACGGGAAAGGACAGAAGCAATAAATAAATTGAGCTACTCTTGCGTATTATTATCTAAACTTTATGAGAATTTGTACTTCGTCTTTGTTTTTGTTTATGTTTATAAATGGAAAATCCTCTCATGTTGCTGTATTCTTCTGTACAACTAAACATATAATAGAAATATAAAAAACAGCCTAAAAATTAATAATGTTATTTGTAAAAGGTATTTGAGAGACAGAATTTTTTTTAATTGTTTTTACTGTCTATCTCTCTCTTTGTAAGGACATCAAGTAATATTTATTTAACAGATTTTGATGAGAATTTTTCAATAATGTAAACTTAATGGTATCAAAAGAAATGTCTGAGGTATAAGTAGCAAACAACGTTGACAAATTCAAGAAATAATGTATATTTTGTTGTTTGTGATATTACATGAAGTCTCTTCTTATATAATTAAATTGAAAGATAATATGTTAATTAGTTTGTTAATCTTCGTTTTACTTTTAAACAACCTAACGGATTTCAATAAATTATTACCTATGAATAATATATATATTATCCATTAACCATCATAGATTATAAGTAGACTGTATATAATTACTCTATCATTTATATTAAAAGCGAATAAAAATGCTATTATGTTTATTGTTTAACTTATATAAAAGTAATCACGTTTATCTATGCTTATATTTACACCTAACATACGTATTTCGACCAAGCGGCATATTCTGGCCGATAAACATTTGCCCATGGACGTAAAGTGGAGAGAGAATAAAGGGGATTTCCTTAAAGCAGGATATCGTACCGGTACTGCCAAGTGGCGATCGATCCTTATATTTTGCGGGTGAAGTTGCAGGGAAAAGATAGTATTGCGTCAAAAATTAAATATTTTCTATATAAAAGTTATATTATAAAACCTATTCAATATATTTAGATAACATTTTCATTATGCTATTACTAATTGAAGAAATGGAATAAAGAAGAGAATTTCAACGAAAAGTGTCAGATATATTGATGACAATTATTTGTAACGCTAGGAATTTCATAAGTGAAGAAAAAGCATCCCACTACTGTCTATAACGATGGGACGACATTGAATTTAATGGTGCAATTTACTCCTCCTGATAACTAAGTAATTGAAGAAGATTACAAAAGCAAAGATGCGAAAAAAGTTAGTCCGCAATAATGACATTTTGACATGTAAACTTCTAACAATTTATATGCAATTCCACCAGTAATTTTACGGCTATCTGGACCACTAATTTCTATGGTATCAAAATATTTTATATTTCTATATCAAATAGCAACAAAAACGACAGCTAAATAATTCTAGTAAAATTGTATCCTTTACTTCTTCGTCAGTTCATCTAAGTCTATTTTTAAAACTTACAAGGCAAACTATTGGTAAAATGTATAATATTCTTTCAAACTCTTTCTTATAGGTAGCAATTTGCATCGATATTATTTAAAAAACATGAAAAGTTATTTTTTCAACTATTCGAATATTTTAATTTACATAATAAAAAAATAAAAGTGCAAGGTTTAATGTATTGTATTATAAGGAAAATTCCGTTTCGTAAGCACACTTATGCTTTTATTTTTGCGATGTTTTTAATAAAATAAGTCTAAAAATTACTTCATATCTATTTTTAAATTAAATTTATGGTCTAAAATTTTCTCACATTATTATTTCAAAACTTATTTTTTTCAAAAAGCTAACAAGCACACTAAACAACAAAAAAGGAAAGTTGAAAATAATTGCGTTCTATTGGTAATTATCCTTGGATTACTAGCTTTGATCAATGTAAACTTTGCCCCATTCAATATTGACCAAAAATTCCGATGTACCTTGTTTGCAACTGAAAGAAACAGAGAGTGTATTTACTATTAATTTTTGAATAACGAGTATTTACTTATTATATATATAGGTGCTCCCGCTTATAATGATTTTAAGCGGTGAAATCATTTTATCACCATGGGAAGATGCCGAGAGTGTACATATTTACTTTTTATTTTAAACCATCGAGCACCTACTTATTATTTAAATAACACCCAATCATTGTATCAACATGGAAACCTACAGAAAGCGAAACATACTGTTGGTAAGAAAATTTTCTGTTGATTTTTTAATATCTATTAAAGGTGCCTTCACTTGTGATAATTTTTTTCCATAAAGTAATACACAATCATCGTATTATCAAAGGAATTAATTTCAGGATTGGAATTTGATAATATAATTCTGCTAATAAACAAACAAATAAATAAATATCCTTTTACAAAATATACAACTTTATACTGTCATACAATATTATTGCAAATACTCTGGTTCAGAAAAATGTCAAAGAATTATGTACTGGAAACATAGAATTGGCCTAACAAGCAATAAAACACAGCAAGTGAAATAAAAATTTGTCACAAGCCCCAACGGTGAAATAATCATCCCCTATTTGATACTAAATTTTTCTTTGAATAATTTATATGCTCCTATACATATTCTTCAAAGGGGCATACGACATGACGTCCGAAATAAATGTGGGTATAACTTGGCGCAAAGACTTTGTATTAAGCGAAACGCGATACCGAGGATAAAATAAATATATTTTACAAATTGGAATAGTTCTGTCTCAACTCGACTAATGTTAACATGCAACTAAATATAATTTCCGTTCGACTACAGAAATTATGTCAAATGTTTACAAATATCTGCACACAAATTATACGCGTATATCTACTGCTTAAATTATTACCTCAACAGTGAACCTGTATATGCAAAACGGGGCTGAAAAACAATTCTGAAGTATCACATGATATCGACGAAAGAGCTCTTTTAATAGAATAAAAACCTATTTTGTTTATCTTTTGTTTACATGCGTGAAATAAACGAAATACCCTCGATCCTGTCTACCCCAATAAGCAGACAATATAATAAACCAGTCAAACAGCAAATGAAAATTAACTTGTTCGCAAACACGAGTCGGTTTACAGACTGCAACAATGTAACTCAAGTTCACATAAACGATTGTAAACTTTCCAAGCGTGTTTATGTGTGACGCGACAACAATTACAATTAGCTACAATGTTGACGCTACTACTGTCTGCTTGCTCGATGGACACACTCTATATGTACGTCCACATATAAAGCCCGTGGCAACAGTTTACCTTTTAACCCTTTGTTATCCAATACTCAACCATGGATTGCCTTTCCAATTTTCTTAAATGGAAGTTAAGTCAATACTTACCTGATGGATATTTTCAAATGGTATTGATAGAAAAAAAATAGAACAAAATAATAGTTGGTAAGTTGAATATTCAAAATATATGCTTCAAATAAGATTATTTTTCTTCGTCAGAGATACAGACTTTTGAAGTAATTGAGGTACATTGGTAGCAAATTATAGGACTTATATTTTATACTTTAAGTTTGAATTTATTTTTTCTATATTAGAAATTAAGTTCATATGTTTAATCTCAATACCATTTCGAGATTCAATATCAAAAAATTGGAAGCAGAAGAAAAGAAATAATGTTTCTCTATTTTTTTTAAAGTGGCAAAGTTAAAAATATAAAAATAATATTTGCTTTCCGTTTAGCATATAAATTGAAATTTGATTATTTTCCCTAACGAATTTAATATGGGAAAAAACTATTTCATTTAAAAATTATTTAATTTTTTTTATAACACGGTTAAAAGAAAATATGCTCCATATTAAAAACACCAGCATGATCATGAATATAAAGTTCCCAGGTTTATTGGATCGATAGTTTTAGAGTTGTAAAATATGGTGGCCCACAGAGACCACATAACACTTTATACTTCCAACAAAATGATAAATGTATTGCATTAGCGTCTAGGAAAAAGGCAAGAAAATAGACACATGTGTGTATATATATATATATATATATATATATATATATATATGTATATATATATATACATATATATATATATATACGTTTGCTTGACAATATGACTTTAACAATAATACTACAAACTCAAACATCAACCATAATGGGTTAACGACAACCACGTTTCACCTATTGTTTTTTTTCGGCACATATCAATATTAAGTTTTAATGGTTACCATTATATCGACGGTATAATTTAATGAGTAGCAATTAATCATTCATCATTTATGGTTTAATATATTAATGGTTAATTTATTTTTTATTTACACAAACTAAACACTATACTTAAATTATATTGTATTTATTCTGAGGGTCCATACAAATATATCTATACATGGGTATATATATATATATATATATATATATATATATATATATATGTATTACCTTCCTCTACCTTAAAAGCTGCTAAGGTCAAAATTATGGAAAAAGTGGGTTACATAAAATTTATATAATATTTAAAAAAAAAATTTCGAAACATCAAAATCTTTCGATACTCCAATGCATGCGAAAAACATCTATTTACCTGGTGAGAAATAATGTTAACATTTGTATACAGAGTAATAGGAATGCTACGTACACTTAAATATTTACAAGTACCTAAATATAGAAGGAAAAATATAAGTGTGGATAGAACTTGATCTACAATACTTCTTCATATATTACTTATAAAAATGAAAATTAATTAAAATTGTATCACGGAAGTAAGTGACATTTGTAATAGAGTGGAACTTAGCGCGTCCCGTTTAGTCCGGCTTTAGTGTTTAGGGGTGAAGAAACGATATTCGACTGTTTACGCTGCTCTATCTCTTGGGGGATTATCATGCAATTTTTTTGACATGTTTAGTACTAACTTAAACGTCGAAGCTTAAGAACACCTTTTGTTTCAAAATAAGTCGTCTAAAATTCGTTAGCTCTCATAAGTCAAAAATAAAAACAAAATCACTATAAAATTATTCGTGTATCTGCCTATGTGTTACAACCAGTTGTCTCAAAAATGGTAAAAAAATTTGGAACGGAAGATTTGACGTAGGAACTTCAAATTTCGAAATACTTTATACTAACTCCCATATTTTGCAACAACTAATCATTCAAAATATTTGTATGGTAGTTTTAGAAAAAGCACGAAAAATATTTCTTTAACTTGTATATCGTGTGGGATATCCTTTGAAAGCGTTAGTTACAAGGCAATAAAAAAAACTTTTCTAGGAAATTCAAGAGGTAACAAAGATATGCATCAAAATGTTGGAGGAAATTTCAACCCTCCCCTCCCCCTCTCCATTCTTCTTTCTCCTTTTTCCGAAACTATTGAAAGATAAATCTTAAAAATATTGAGGATTGCTAGAATCTGTCTACAAGGTTACAGAAAAAGTATGGCGATGGTTTGGAATTTTCTGATGATCCTTTTGTAGTTTTTGAGATACTGGTTCTACTCTTTATTAGCATATGCGTTTACATTATCCGTTGTATAAAATTAATATATTATTATAATATTCGTCGTATAAATTTTATATAATGTGAAATCATTAAAGGTTCACGGTCATAATAAACCGTTACTTCGAATGAGTGAACTTACGTATTTGATAACTAACGTATTTGATTACACTTTCATTTACAAATCTAATAATTTCTTAAAAGTTATTGCGAATATTGTGTGTAGGGTAAAAAGGAACGTCCACGTTTACTCAATATTAGCGTAATGATAGATTTTACTCTGTATAGAGTCATCGTTGCTATGAATATTTAAGTCTGTTTATTTTGTTATCAGTATATCTGATCGTCAAATTTTTTCATGAAGGTATCAATTGGAATTTGAAATTAATATCAAATACTAAGGTGGTATAAAAGTAGGTTTACTCATAAACACAATAAGTGTAGTGAAGTTTTCAGAAATTAAGGAATTCATCGTTGTAGGCTTTCGATAAACTTTAAGTAAGGTACTATAAAATCTACCATTTCCGGTTCAGTTGTTCAGAAATAGAAGGGATATATTTTCCCTTCGTCTTTCAATACTCATCTTAAAAATTTTTGATTAGAATTATGAAAAAAAATTTTCGATATCTTTTTTATACGCATCTTCAAAAACATTAAACAAATATTTACATGGTTAGCACATTAATATAGTCCGTATTAGTAGAAGTACTCATTTCTAATAATGAAAATACTGGTGAAATATTCAGACTAAGATAGGATTTAATATAATGCAAATAGATCAATTTACTTTAAAAAAGTAAAAAATTAAAATGTTTTACTAATTTATTACTTGCAACCAAAGATATTACAAGATTGTAATTAAAATTACTCAAATATATTATTTCAAAGATGCCCAAATCTTACAATTTTAAGGAGTAGGAAGTAATAAGTTTTGTGCCTCTATTAAAATTAATCACATGTTGCATATTTTATTGACTATATATTTCCAGGCTACTATATACCATCACGAATTTAACTTTGCTTCTAGTAAATACAAAATTAAATAAAAAATTAGTTAAACCCAACACAAAAATCATCATTTATTTATATCTTGCAGGCCTAGCAACCTAAAATTGTCTTCACATACACATAAAACTAAACTCGGAATTCGTTGGTAGCTTAAATTATCCTAATTTATTCATCCTCTATATGTCACGTTTGGTGACACCTGTCAATAATGTCTATAATTACAACATCCAAAAATGTATATTTTGCGATACACCCAATTCCCAAAATCTTCCCTCCTACTTCATTAATTATGTGGTCGATGACGCCCAACAAGTTAAGTGGACGGCACAGGGTCCGACAACCAATTACGGAGAGCAGCAAAGAGGAAATCGGAGAAAAATAAATACCTGATTTATTCCAGTAATAACACCTTTAAAATTGGTAAAAGCATAATCTAAAAATAATTACTCGCATAGAAATTACACAGGGCATTCTAACCAAACCGAAAGGTAAATTCCACTCATTGGTATGAATTTTTAATCATGAAGTTAAGTGAAACTCACGATATTTTATTGAATTTATGTAAAGTACTCATTAGAACAAATTTGTCTAATATTGGCGAATCTATCGATGACTTTGAAAATATTCGACAGAATTATCCACGAATTTAATCTGAAACCAAAACCTCGAACCTTTGCGATACATCATTTTCGCCTTCCCTTGAACGTATTATTTTTTATATTATTTAAGTATTTTAGGGCAATTTAATAATAAAAATAATAAATATTACTAAACTGAATATATATATATATATATATATATATATATATATATATATATATATATATAACCGTATGTTACTTTCAATGAGTCCCTTAATTGAAAACTCACATAACATTTTAAAATGAACTTTTTTCTCTTTTATTTTATTTAAATGTACGTGTAACTGAATTTTAGCAAAATTCGGCTAGTAAGCACAAAATTCGAGATATCAGAGTTATGTCGGTTGGGGATCTTGATTTGATCTTGCAAGAGTCCCTTCATTGATAGTACATAATTTTCCCGCAGATCAACTCGCTCTGCGGGAAAATTATGATTAACTTAATTCATCACCCGTACGTCTGGCGGATTTGCCAAAATCCTCATAAACACTACTCGTGTTTCAACCTCCGGACAGGCCGGACACCTGTCTTCTAGTCGTCAGAGGCGCAGGTGACATCTCGAAAGAGCAACTGCCGTTTCATTATAAATGATGCGGGAAAAGCAACACGGAGGCTGAACAAAGAGGCGAGGCAAAAGGAGACGAAACCGAAGGCGGTTTCATCTCGTTTCGGTAGATTTATTTTTGTTATATCATTTCATATAAATGTCAGAGTTGACGTTATTTCAGATAAAATTGGTAAGAGTTGACAAATAGTAGACTAGTTTAATAAATACGTCTTCCTGCTAAAAAATATTAATGTGAAATTTGGCAACAATTTTTTTTAACAGGTCGGGTTTTAATATAGTAGATACTAATATATATATTTATATCCATTTTACATTTTAGGTATGTAAACAAAATACAGCAATGGTAAATTGTAGAGAAAAAATTAACCATCTTTAAAATTTATTGTATATTTGTTGTGTATTTGGTTATTGACACATCCGGCCGAAATCGAGAAAATCTGTCAAATTAAATAAGAAAGACATAAGTGCCAAAACTTTTTAAGGCTCCATATTGCGATTCGAAATTATATATGGGATAGAAAATTCAATCAAATTTCACAACAATTTGCGTTCGAAAAGTTCTCGAGCTTTTGGAGTTACGAAACACAAATCTGACGCTAGTTTTCTTTTTAATTTTACCTAGCAAATTGAAAAGCTTTCGATGCGACTTCATGTTTTCGCCCATCATTAATGTTCTTGAAATTTCTATTCAGTGTCGCTAAATATGCTACACCCGTTTCGCGGAATATTATAATTCCAAATAAAATATATATTTACAAATCGCCACATCGCGCTGCTTCAGTTTTGATGGTGTCGCATAGAACCTGGTCTCCAATATACTTAACCTTTTAGTTAAAATAAATTGATAAGTGAAATGAGATCAGGAAGTAATTTAGAAACTTTAAATTCAACTGATGTTCAATTTTATTACACGTACTTTATATTTGATTACATTAACTATTCTATTACATATATTTTTCTGCGCACTAAGGAGGTATTCTTTCTTCATAAATGTATTATAAAGTGACAAGATTTTTCATTAACTATAATATTTAAATCATTTATGTGAAGATTTCAGGACGAAACAATAAAGGAAACATTAGAGAGAATAAGGAAAAAAAAATTCATTTAAAAAGTGTAATTATAATATAAAAAATCTTTAGAGCTTCCTGAACGCGTTTATAATAAAAATTAAATAAAAACATTAAATTAACTATTCAGTTTCCGCCGCTATATGGCTTAGGTTTTTTTTATCGAAGAAGTGCATTCAATACTTTTTTTAAAATTTAATGTAGTCTTATTTTATTTAAGTTGTATAATCCAGAAATGATAAAAAAATAAACGAAGAAATTAAATGCCTCTCAGAGGAAATAAATGTAAATATTAAAGGAAATATCTCTACATCCTCCAGTTTAAAAGAAAAGTATTAATATAAGAATAAAAAACACCTTTGTTAACTAGATAAATATATTAAATTTAACAAATATATTAAAATGTACTAAATAAATCTGGATCAACATTTTTAAAATTTCTTATTTTCAAATCTCGTTCGAATTGGAAAAACTTCCTTCTGTAATTTATTACTATGAAAACTAACATTAAAATTAGTAATTATAATTTAAGTATCTCTAGAAACCATAATTCTTTGTAGACATATTATTTTATGTACGACAGATATGATCTCTTAATCTGCGTTGATTCATATATGTAATACTTCTACAGAGCTACTTTGACGGACGAAACTAAAATTAAGTTCTTGACTTACGACCAATTGATTGTAAGTTAGTTAATAATTAACTTGGGATAATTAAACCGTTAATTGCAGTGGTACTTAAAATATGCTTATATAACCATATTTTAATATAATAATAGATTGAGAAAAAAATAACTCATCTGAAATTGTTTCTTTCAAATATGTACTAATTCATTTATTCAATACTAGCAGTTACTTCGATCTCCTGCTTAAAAATTTTTCTATAAGCGAATATGAATTTTCATAAGTGGTATTTTACAGATGTCGCACATGACGTAAATATGTTAAAAGCCGCAAGTAAAGACAATAGTAAACGATAGGGTAACAATTAAACGTTAGAGGAGTAATGGGTTGGATCAAGGTTGACCTATCATTGGAATTTCTAGGTTTACGTTCTTTCGGTATTGACGGTGTTCTGAAAATATATTTATTAATTCTAAAAGAATCAGGTATGTTTCCGAGATGGAAACTATTCTGCATATTGGTTCGTTCTGTCTGAGATTATCCATGTGATAAGAAGTGTAAAAAAAATTTTGTTTCATGTTCCAAATTAAAATAAAATAATTAAAAATAAAATAAATCGATTTTATACTACACATGTAGATTATACGTGCGGTGCTTTAAACTATTTTGTAGGTTTTAACTTGTAACATAAGTGTAAATAAAAGGTGATATCTAATATCCAGTATATTTCATGGATGAAAGTAACTATAAATTAATGTGTGATACCAGTTGTGAAAGGCACTTGATTTTCGATTCAAAAGTAGTTTATATCATTACGTGAAATTAATTTTGTATGATCATAATTATGATAACGTACTTATCATTACGTAACTACGTTACTACATACGTAATTAAGATTATGTAATTATGAGTAGTCGACTTCAAAATACACCGAAAAACAATCACAAAATAAAGTAGAAAATCTGTTATAAATAAATATGAAAAGATAGATTGTTGGAAAAATTAGTATTATAACCGTAATATTTTCTTCTTCATTAATTCTCATTTATTCACTCGAAACAAAAAATAATATAATCGTGTTGCTCATAGAACACACTGGAAACTCTTGGGCATGCCAAACTGTTAGTTTTTTAAAGAACTGTTAAGTATGGTAAAACTACTAAGAGTCTGTTGGTTTTTTAAAGAATTATTAAGTAATGAAGGAAAGGAAACACTTTCATCCTTATAACATTGAGTTAATATAAGACACACAAGGAGATAATGACTTAGAAACCTAAATATTCAACAACGAACACACAAATGGAGGATCAATGTCATTATTCAGTTAAAAGTATATACATAGCAAAGAAATCATTATTGGAATTTAATAAAATTTACCTAAAAACAAACTTTTACATAAATTAAGAAATGTTATTAGAACAAATATAAAGAATTAAATATAAATATATAGCTTACGTTAAAAATAGGATGACGTAGTTAAAAATAGTTTTCCGGACTAGGTTGTATATGAATCTTCCCATATTTAAATATACACACAGTAACACAAACGCAATTATTTATGTATATATATATATATATATATATATATATATGCGGGTTCGCATATATATAAATATATATATATATATATATATATATATATATATATATATATATATATATATATTTATATATAACTACTCCTCGCTGCCTGAATTAATTAAAAACAAACAAACGTGATTTCATCTTTTTTTTTGTATTTATCTTGTTTTTATAATTTCATTGGATTAAACTATAACCTATAGGAATGTGTTTTTACGAAAACGTACATTAACTTAAATTTGTGGCCGTGGAAAGGTTTTAATTGAGCAATTTTCTTTTGGCAAAACACATTATTACCAAGGGAAAAGTTTTGCGAAAAGCGATTTAAAAAAACGCTGTAATGTGTAAATTATATTTATAAATAATACTTAAATTAATTATTTCCACCGATGTTCGTTTGGGCTTATCCTATTTTATAGGTTTATATATTCTATAACCCCATTTTAATTGAAATTGACACAGATATAATGAAACAATAATTGAGAGATTTTCAGAATAAGCTTTATATCCGAGTCATTCGGACGCAAATCTTATAGTGAAATGAGTTCAACATGCTCATAAGCTTGACGATATAATGGCTGATGGCATATATAAATTAAAATTTCATAGTAAAATTTTATACCAAAATTTGATTTTGGAAGACTTTGCCTAGGTCTTCCAAAATACAATTGACCATTGCTTGATGGTGGTGGGTTGACATGCTTGATGGTGTGCACGAAAATATTTACGTAGAGATAGTATTCATAATAACAAATAGGATGTGTACATATGGTCCTAAACTGAAGAAATTGTGAGGCTGTACAAGACAAATGGACGTAGGGAAATGACGAAATGATATAGGTTCCTATTTTGGCTAAAATGCCCTAAAAATAGATAAGTCCTAGGTTTGAAACGAAACCGAAATTATGTCAATATTGACAACAGATAATTTTCTAATTTTAAGGTCAAGAAATTTTATGGAAACCAGGTCACCGTCGGGACATGAAACATTTGTACACATATCAAACTATCTGACTAATTAAAGTTTCCCCACGACGGGTCGCTTGGATACAGCAAACGAAGTCAATCTTGGTCAAGGGCGCGAATCGCGATTGTCTTGAGATGAAGGCGGGTCGAAAGCAACTGACCGTGAAAGGCAGTAGATTCTGATTATGGAATTCGACTCGGGTTTTCCGTCACCGCACGAGATAAATCGCATATGTTTTCTTAAACTTTTCTTCTTCAACACTGGCCAAGTTTAAGGTGTGGCCCGGAAATGGCGACATGGTTTAATTATATTTTGTTCCTGTAAAGTGTCATAGTGTCATTCAAAAGGAAATATTATAACGACGGCAATTAATCTGTACATTATTTATTCTGTTGTAGGTAGAAATATAAATGCAATTGAACCATTATCTTTTATTGCATTAAAATATTCATACCATTCTGCATATTTCCACTTTAAGCTGACGAACTTCATATATTTTAAAAACCAAAACAAGTTACGTAGAAAGACATTTGCTCGATTTGCATACGGTGCGTATTTTTAAAAATATATAAATGTAAGATATTTTTAAATAATTTCAAATAATGGTATTTTATTTCGGTGGCCCAAAAATTAGACCAAAAAATTATATTTAAATTTAATAAGTCGTATAATAAACAAATTTTAACTAATTAATTAATTATAATGTTATTGTTAACACAGGCAGGCAGACGTGATGGAATTATAAGGATTATATTTGTCGTCATTTGGTTATGGAACACTTAAAAAGTGGTGTGCAGAGTTGCAGGATTACAGTGAATTTCGTTTTCTAGGAACCGATGGCCACTTTATGCCATGTTTACATAATTTTTTCATAAGAAATGTTATTAGATAAGGAGATTGGATTCGCAGTTTTTTCGTAAAATTTTCAGTTAAAGCTTTATTTTACATTGACAGAATCCAGGGACTTAAGCGACAGCGAACGTGTTACTTCTTCTCTTTTATTTATCCTATGATCTTTTTATAATAAATTATACCAATTCATAAGACGCCAAGAATCTACGTGGTATTTAAATAACGAATATTAAAATGATTGCATAAACACGTGAGATGAAATGTTTTAAATTACATTATACATTTGGTCTTTTTAAATTGCTATTAAATTATTTACCATTTTCTTTTTTAATTTTTAAGCCCAATTTGCCAAAAAAATATCTTCAAAGTGACATTCAATGCATATCTACTCTTCTTTTTCTTCTTATTATATAAATTTTAAAAATATCAAAAAATTCTTAATTGTATGTATACAGTCTTCGAGTTCAGATGTTTTTTATACAATTTTAGCCGTTTTTAATACATGTCTTGGCGTCAGGAAAAAAATTTAAATAAGTTTTTATATTTGAGGGTTTAAAATTTATATACTTATGCATTTCTTCTTACTTTATTAAATCTTTGTATAGACTAACCACATAGAATCTATTTAAATAATAAAGCTTGACTAGGCGTTACATAAAAATTACTTAACAGATTTTGTTATAGGAAAATTTAGGAAATTCTTAAATTATAAAAAACGAAAACTCCAAATTGAAGGTTGACGAAGTAGGGCCAAAACTAGGATTATATACGTAAACAGCAAACCTAGAACTTTAAATCCATTCATTTTCACATATGTTTTTGAGTTAATTATAAATTGGGCAAGATGAATAAACGAAGTTAAATATAAGACTAACTATCCATAACCTATTCACACAGCGGACATAAATTTTAAACTTCCTAAGAGTTACGCGTCTAAAACGTAAGGAAAATATAATTCCGAATGAAAAAACTGAAAAGAAAACTCCGAAGTATGCCTGCGAAATTCCTGCTTTAAATATTATACAACATTACCCATGTTTCTTATATAACATTACCCCCGTGCGAGCCAAAAATGTTTTCTGTTAACTTTTCGAACTGTGACGAAAAGGAAAATAAACTTTTTGCGAAAGCAAAACCTGATTTTTCCAACGTAACGCGGGTATAATTCATAATAATTCGCCGTCTCTCAGATTCTGCACCTTATATTACACTTTGGAACGTTGGTGGAATACAGTAAGATTTGTAAGTCTGCTACTTTTTAAGAGGCTTATTTTTGTGTGCACAAGACGGCGGTCGTAACCAGGGGCGACTTACGAATCGAGATAAAGTTAAGTGTCTCCATTACGTTTCATTTAATTCTTTTTTTTCACCGTTTTTATGTTTACATAAATCAGTGACATGAATAAATTTATTAGACATTTAACTGCAACAGAATTATATAACGCATTTTTTTTGTGATAATATTTCGAGGTGAAACATTGTTTTTTTAATGTTAAAAGGTAAAAAAGCAAAATCGTAATGAATTCACATTTCAGCAAACTGATATATATATATATATATATATATATATATATATATATATATATATATGTATATGTATATATATTTAGATAAAGTGTTTAATACTATTATTAATTAAACACAATACTGTTCATAATTTCACCGATTCATGAAATTCAGTCCTAAAGATTTAAAATTTGCGTTTAAAATCCGTTTTAATTTTGTAATTTTTTAATTAAAGCTGCAGTTTTTCCGACACTTGGAGCGAATATAACTGCAAACACATCAATATAATTTATATTACAATGTTATACTAATATTTATGTCGAGTTTACAGCAAATGTTTTATAAATATAATATTCAATATACATATTTCTACATTGCATTACTTTTCATTCACCATTTTAAAATTTCAAATTAACTATGATTCTTTCTGAATTTCGGGAGCACGTTTATGATTATTAACATCCCTTTCTTTTCTCACCGCCCTCGTTTAAGTGGAAAACCGCGTAATGTAATGTCGTACAATAGTTGAAAGTTTTGAAAACAAAATATACATTAATTCTATTCGAGGAGCGTGTTTATTATTTCATAACGAGTGATGTGCGTTAAAAAATTGGTATTTACATAACAACTTGATAGTTATGGCCAGCTACTATAACGCGTGTCTGCTAACAAATTGCATTATGTTTCGCTGAATGCGTTGTAATGTTGAAAATATTTATTTATTATATTTGCAGACATAGGTCTTTCTAATGAATGTGTGTGTTTAAACAGTAATATTTAGTGCTTTTGGGTAGAGCAAATTACAAAAGCAAGCATATGCACATTATATACCGATTCATATTTCTGATGAACGAAGTTTTCCGAAAGAATCGCATGAGCCAATATATATCAATACACGTGGTATTAAGTTGTGACTAGTTCACAATGTAGTAATAACAGTAAACACATTGGGAACCACTATAATGTACTGCTAGGCGGCCTTAACAGATGCCTGTTAACAAAAAAATCTAGTCAGTTGGCCTACATCTACACGTATATAAATATATGTACACATTAACAGAGACTGCCATTATTTTTAATAAAGTGATTTATGATGTTACCATGTATTTTAAAACTTAAAAAATAATTTGTATTATGAATATATTTTTTAAAAAATATTTTTATGTCATTATTTTTTCCAATAACTATTATATCTGACCCCGAGGGGATAGGTATTTTGAAATGAAGTTTTGATTTAATTTACCGTTTTTAGTTTTTAAAGTTTGTTTGCAAACTATTAAACTCGACTTGTTTATATCAGCCCCATCTTTTTTAACCACGAACCTAAATTATTTAATGAAACTATAGATTGACATTTGAAATTAAAAATTATCGTTAAAATAAATTTAGTTTAACCACAACAATAATTTAATAAGTTAAAAGTTATGACTACTAAGGAACTTTACGTCGACACGCCCTTAGGGATTTTTAATCTTCAGCCTCAGAGTGCAGATTCTGAAATAGAATAAATGTAATATCAATTCAGTTTAAATACCAATACGCTAATATGCAAATGTGAAGTGGATTCCATGATTTAATTACCTTGAATAAATTTAGATTTTCTTATGACCTAGTTCAATAAATTACCTTGCAGGGTCGTTACGCCCTTAGGGATTTTTAATCTTCAACCTCAGAGTGCAGATTCTGAAATAGAATAAATGTAATATCAATTCAGTTTAAATACCAATACCCTAATATACAAATGTGAAGTGGATTGGATGATTTAATTACCTTTAATAAATTTAAATTTTCTTATGACCTAGTTCAATAAATTAGCTTGCAGGGTTGTTACGCCCTTAGGGATTTTAAATCTTCAACCTCAGAGTACGGATTCTGATAAAGAATATCATTGGAATATCAATTCAGTTTAAATACCAATACGCTAATATACAAATGTGAAGTGGATTGTATGATTTAATTACTTTGAATCAATTTAGATTTTCTTATGACCTAGTTCAATAAATTAGCTTGCAGGGTTGTTACGCCCTTAGGGATTTTAAATCTTCAACCTCAGAGTACGGATTCTGATAAAGAATATCATTGGAATATCAATTCAGTTTAAATACCAATACGCTAATATACAAATGTGAAGTGGATTGTATGATTTAATTACTTTGAATCAATTTAGATTTTCTTATGACCTAGTTCAATAAATTAACTTGCAGGTTGCGTCAAGCCTATATACGCACTATATAATAGGACGTAAATTAGTGATGTAAAGAAAAAGATCCAGAACAGATAGATTCGATTAGTGATGTTAGGAACAAGGTCCAGAACCGATAGTTGCAATTTTTTTAACCTTTGGAGATATTTATTAATTTATACCAAATTCTTGCCAGTTTTAATTTTTTATATAATTTTTGTTTAATTTTTCTTTGTATTCCTGTTACTTTTTTCAAAACACTATTTGGCATTGTGTCACTGATAAATAATTGATCTTTTAATCTTATAATTAAAATTTAAAAATTATGCGTAAGAAATATGGTTGAAAAAGTTCAACCGATATAAAAATTAAAAATAAATGAAATTACTGCTCGTTATTTTGCGTTTATAAATCTCAAAATAATAATTTCAAAAAAGACAAAAGACAAAAATTCGTATGAAAAGCAAAATTTAATAAAACCGTATTCATATAATAATTTGGTAAAAATTACTCAAGAAAATTATTCGTACATATGTACATATATACATATGTGTGTGTGCGCGTGTGCACGCGTGCGCGTGCGTGCGTGCGTGCCCGCTTGCGTGCCTACGTGCGTGCGTGCGTGCGTGCCTGCGTGCTTCTGTGTGTGTGTGTAAGTAAATATTTTGTATTGTTAATTATATAAGCCACTAGACATGCTTCAAGACAAAAATACTCTTCTGTTGAGTCCCATGCCCCTCCTCTTTAAATAAAATTTGCATCAATGAATGAAAATTCCATTTGTCATGAGAGATAATTTTTTTGCATTACATTCATTAAAATAAAGTTATTTGACTATAATATAATAAATAATTTTCACAGATTTAATTCCAACGAATATCTTAATAATGAATCGCCTCAATGTCAACAGTATTTAGCTTTCATGCCTGAAGGGTCCAAACGAATTCATATTGTTCTTTCTCGGTCGTTCGTCCGTCTATCACCTTGTAACTAATATTTAGTTTCTAAACTGCATTTATTATGTGATTAAAATTAAATAAAATTTTAATTCAAATATAAATTCGAAGTAGAATATATCAAAAAATTATGGTAGATTCTAATACATTCAGATATCAGTATCGATTAATACAAAATATTTGTAATTGTAATTTGAACAAATTGCATCTGAATTGTGGAAAGATAGAGTGTCACCTGTTGTAATTTCTAAAGCGCATGGTACAATAAATTGAAATAAAATTCATTTAATAATTTCATATTTAGCCTCACAATACAGAATACGTTTTTTTCTATTTCATATTGTCTGAAAGAAATAATATTTGTTTATTCTTTTTTGTGTCAACCAAAGATATGATAAAAGCTTTATTTGCATAGCGAAAACAATTTTCTATATTTTCAAGTAGTATATCAAAAATAATTGTTATTCCTAAATATAAAATTCCCCGAATAGTCACCTGCATATTCATATAACTATTGGACATATCAAGTCATTCACTAAACAAATAGATCGGTGACATAGAGCCAATATTATTTTCAAAAATGACAATTTCTATCTATTATGCTTTTTCAAAACCATATTAACCTATCGACGTAATATGAATTGATTGAGGATATTTCACATCACTATGTAGTGGAAAGGTCACTTGAACGTATTATAACGAAGATGTACAAGCTAATCATGGGTATGAATTTGCTCATCTATTGATTTATAATCCTCTTGAGTTCGTAAAACTACGTTACGATTCAATGAGGATAAAGCCAAAATGATCTCAATGAGTTTCCGGCCCTCAATACATGGCGTAAAATGCTTCTTTTGTAAGCAATCTTTATGATGCGTGTTCATCAATGATTCGTAAATGTTTCAATAACGTAGGGGTATCGCTTTGTTTGCATTTTAATGAATGAGGTTTCGTTTTAACGTTCCTTCATGAATAATATTAGCAAAACGTGTGCATGTCCAATCAAACCACGCATACGTATCCAATCGCGCACATATTTTTTTAAGAAAATAGTATTAAATAATATATTTTTTAATGAAAATCTGTCGTACACGATTTTCATCAAAAATCCTTCAATTTACTAACGCCCGATTGCTAAGATTATGTTCAGCATGTAAATTGAATTTTGATTGCAACACATTTATCCAAAACGTTGCCTTTAGTTTTGTTATAGATTACCCAAATACGTAGAAATAAATAAATGAGACAAGAACAGTTAGCAACGTATTAACAATTTCCACGCCTTATAACACAACTGCGTTAAAAAACGAAAATATTAAATTTCTTGAGAAAGATTTAAATAGTTTCGCTCAAGCTTAAGAAGTCAGTAATTTATTTTGAAAACAAGATTTCATTGCTGAGAAATTTTCCTAAGGATTAACCTTTATTAAAACCATCGTTTACTATTGTATAATACTACATATTTCTATAAATCTAACTACACGAAACATTATTGAATATTACACTTAAATACATAATGCATATTATTCCAAAAGGTGGAGCGGGAAAAATTTACTGAAAATTATATATGAATTTAATAATTTTGAAGTCTTTTTGCAGGTGTACAAATGAAAAAAAAATGCTTCGCTGACAGTATTTCTATTATTGACGCAAACCTAATATTCAATTCATTAATTTTACTTTGATACTACAAACATGTTTAAAATATTTAGAAAAATTTCAAATTTTTATTTACGAATTGGCCAAAAAGTCGTGAAAAGTGATCACCATTCCGCTAATCCTCCAATATACATTAAAAGTCTTTAAATCAATAATGTCCGGTTATAAATTCAATCGCTTGTTGAAGAAAAACTTTTTATGCGCGACTTGAGCGTAACTCAGATTTTTTTTTCAGATTGAAATGACGTTCAGCAAAGTTTATAGTTTGCTAACGCTATTTCCTTTATTTGAAAACATCGACTAACTATAGAATTTAGTGAGTATATGTGTGCACCTATGTACTTGAATTTGTTTGTATTCTATTTTTATAAAGTTTTGATACCGATGATTACTCTGTTTGAAAGTGTATACTAGCGTGGTGTTCTTACAAATATGGTGATGATCTGATGATGAGAGTCGGAAATGAAAAATGGAACTGTTTAATGGATGGTAGTAAATTAACTGTAATTCAAGATATTTGCTACTGATAGTTGTTACTATGCAAAATGACTTCACCATTGACCAGGTGAAGTAACTCCTTAACAGATGGTAATAAATCAGCCATGTTTTAAAATATTTGTTACCAATAGTTGGTATTTTGGAAAGTATCTTCATCATCGACAAGGTCAGGGTTTAATATTGAGTTCTAGAGACGAACAATAGATATATTTCTGTACATTTCCATTGTAGGCTTCCTCCAACGATACAAGCGGATGCAAGATTCACGATGTTATATTTTATGAAATGTGGTGTGTATAGGATCAGCTGGAGAAGTGTACACATAACTCTGCTGCTTGCTGCTTCTTTGCTATTATGGTCAAACTTGACTGAATCCATTTCCTTTCCCAAGTTGATTTTACCTAAAAAATTATTTTTCCGTACGGATTCTTTTCTTATGAAAAAATTATTTTCTTACGAATTTCATTG
Source organism: Druceiella hillmani (assembly GCA_039881145.1). Lineage (NCBI taxonomy): Eukaryota > Metazoa > Arthropoda > Insecta > Lepidoptera > Hepialidae > Druceiella > Druceiella hillmani. The sequence goes on from JAYKKI010000138.1 coordinate 3,431,338, forward strand.
GAATTCTTTATAAAATCTCATTGAAAATATTTAGTAGTTTTCGTTAATATTACGTCTTCGCTGCGAGATAAGAGTTCCTAAACATTTACAACGTGTTTATCCTCGCCCCTACACTTTTGAATTTAAATTACGTATACCAAGAATGAAGGAAAGAAATTTCTGGTGTGTGCTTATGGCCACACAAAGGAAGTAAAAGGTCATTGATTTAATGTATATATATATATATATATATATATATATATATATATATATATATATGATGTATCAGAATCAAAGCGAGACTTTATTTTTTAAAATACACTAACACGCATATTATATTAAATTATAAGATATAATATTAATAAAAAAGTGCGCATGGTGAATTTAAAAAATAGTGAGCTTTGTGCTCCTAAAAAGGTAGTTCACTTGATATTTTGAAATAGAGCATTTGGTGTGCTTAAAAAACTAGTGGATGTCGAGTTTACTCGATTCAGCGTCACCAACCGGAACCTGAGAGTTCAGCTTCACCGATCCGTGTATTACGGTTTAATTTCGTTCATGGCTCATGAAAAGTGCATAGGTGCGCATAAAGAATTATCACTTCAAAAATTAGTGTGACGATATTTTTAAAAATGCTTCTCAGGCGACAAACTATTTCTTCTACTTAGGGCAAAAAATTCACAGATGTGGATATTAACAGTTCGGTGGAGAATGTTAACCAAATTTATAAATACATTAGCAGACGTACTACACTTGTTTACACTTTTTAGATCCTATGTATACTTTTATATCTGAGTGTGAATTTTCTATCCATACTGCACAGATTTATTAAACGGTCACTCAACTACTATCATATGCGTATCGCCTTTAACATTTTTGAAAACTTTCTCAATTTTCAATAAAATTAGCAATAAACAATTCATAAAAGTATATAAAAAATAGAATTTTCAATTCTCATAATACTATCATAAATCAGCCAATTTCTAATCAGCGCAGAGTATCATGTAAATAGGTTGCACCTTGGTACAAATAGGGGGAGTCGTTTCAGAGTTATTAATTTAAATGAAAAAGATAGAACGTAAATACATATTGATATATATTACGACTAGTACTGTGACTGTTGCTTTAGTATAAATTTAAGGTGGGATAAAAAGTAGGCAGAACAAAGAAAGTTGTAAAATTGTTTACAGAAAAAGATTTTTTTCCAAAACTTAATAAAACATCATTTTACAGCATGAAAAAATAATTGTTGCATTTTTTAAATAAAATGGAGTGTGGTGGAATGGACTTAGTTCTTTAGACAAATTTCTCGACTTATAGAGTAAGTAAACAGACAAGTATATAATTTCAGATAACAAAAAAAGAAATGTAATCGATTAATTGATTAATTGATAACAAAAAAAGAAATGTAATCGATTAAATTGTAATCGATTAAAATGTAATCGATTAGATATTAAACAAAAAAAGAAATGTAATCGATTAAAAAATACGATATGTACAGGAAATAACTAGAAATTCTGTAATCAAATATTCCACGAAATGGACTCTAAAACCGTGAATCGAACAGAGAAAACAGTCGAAGTAATTCAGTGCCTTCAATATCGAACTGAGTTCAGGAATAGTTAGGAATCGCAATCGAATATTTTTGTGCGCTATAATAAATCACATTATGAAATGGTGGATATTTTCTCGCGTCCACATTTTAAGACAAAATGGACGCAAATATTAATAATGATGGGTTCGAAGAATTAATAATCGAAAACTCATCACACTTATAGTAATTATTTCCTTCAAGTAAAGAAAAGTAAACGTGATTATAATATTCAATGCAAATAATTTTATTCGCTTTCAATGAATCATGTCGGAAGATCACGGGCAAATATACAGAACATTTGAAGCTAATCATCAAAGCATCAATTAAATTAAAAACTAATCATTTTTAGATTCCAAGTTAAATTACTAAATAAAAAATTATGTTTTTTCCTTCCAAAATTCAATATTTCAGTAGCCTCATCAAACGTGTTAAATAAAGAAAGAAAAAGAAAATTACAATTTAATTTGATATCAAAAGCTTTTCATTTTTATCACGATTACTACGAAAACATTTCTACCTGTGTATCAGAAAAATTAATTTTTAACGTCTCATTTACCAAACAGTCATAGCTAAAACGTGACACGAACTCACATAGAAGAGATAAGGCATGTAAAGTTCCAAGAATAACGTCCTCTGAAACCTAGCGCATTCGGTTATTAATTTATTTTCCCTACGAGGACAAAGTCAATAAATAAAGCACTCTTTTCTGGAAAGCATCTCCCGTTTTTATAAGATCAGATGCTGTATCTAAGTAAGTGATCTCACTAATTTACGACAGTGATCGATAGCGGCGAAAGTCATCGATAGACGACCTTCGTCGCTATCGATCACTGGCGCGATTCGTTTGTTTTAATTAACGGTCGCGGTGCGGGTACACAGCGCGTGTACACGTCCTCATTGAAGATGGCTTTGATTGATGTAGATGGACATTTTCTATCCAGATATTGTTGTATTAAATGATTATACGATTTATTGAAACACTTTGTAGACGAGTATCAATTTGTTATGGGAATTTAAGCAACGTGCAAAAATATACATTTTCTTACATGTCTTTATTTATATGTTAATAAATTAAATAAAACATACTGAAAAATCCTAATATATCCTTCGTAGAATATTATAAAATGAATAATACGAGTATAATATATTTTACTAAAGAATTGGCTGAGCAAATGTATTTCAAATCTAAAAAATTGTTGGTAGTTTATTTCGATTACGAACTACAAGCGTTTCGGAAATCAAGCAAAAAAAATTGTCTACTGTAAGTGAAAATTGCGTAATAAATCTTCCTTACCCTCAATTTGTTGTATTTATTCACGAGCGATTAAACTTTATTAAAACCAAGTTTCAATTTTTTTTTAGATTTAGCTTATTATAACTTTGCAAAATATTGAGGTGGAACAACGATTTTTGTATCTTATTATACAAAATTTATGAAGTCATTCTGTATTATAAAAATAAGTTTTTAATTCTATTTTGTCTCAAATAAAGTGCCTAGTATCAAAGAAAATACCTGCGTTTGAAAATATATATAAAAGAGGGAAAGAATATTTTTTATTACACCCCAGTATTAAATTCATTGACAATGGTAACTAGTTAAAAAACAGCCCTTCACAGCAATATATTTGTGACAAATACTTTCAAGCCCTGTGTATTTAAGATAGGTATAAAAAAATAGATTAATTTTGTAGTTGAGTCCTTTATATGCTTCATTCTACCATTCGTACTACTTTCCCTCCCTCTGTGCCAAAATGATTCTTATTTATACTATCTCCCACCTCCATCGCTATATGTATCACCAACACTAATACACATAAAGTATAAACTATTTTAATATTTCAGCCATATGGTTTCTTTAAGATATAGCCTCAATGTTTCTATCTTTAGCGGATGGCAAGTATTGAGTAGAATAGTGCCAATAACCTAATCTAACCTAACATTACCACTCTAACCTAACCAAATTAACCTAACCTTACCCTGAAACTTAAATATTAAATTTCGAAAATTGTTTAGAAATATTAAAGTTAAATTATTTATCTTACAAAGGTCGCGGTCATTATGGCGTTAAGTATATGCTCATCTCATGTTACAAATTTATGCGTAATGATTTAATAAGTATCTCTCTCTAACATTCAATGACAACACTCTGTCTCGAACCAACAACAAACGACAATGTCTTTTCCAACAATTGATACTACAATGTCTTCTCCAGATACTTATACTAAAAGCTCTATATTAGTTAACTATGATATAATACACCTGGTATTTAGCTTGTTTTATGATCAGTTTAACATTATCATCTACACGAAACTAAATGCAGCCAGACGACTAAGTGGTTGGAAAATTGTTCCTGCTAACAAAGTTATTGTTTAAGATTTTAAGATGCTCTTGCATTAGATGATTATGGTTATCCTCCATCGGTATTTTGAACCGTTTTGGTCTCGATCATGTTAAATTTTTGCGAAAATAATCTTATGACAGGTATTAATGAAAATACTTTATTTCTTCATGTTCAGTAACCTAAATCTTCATATCTTGACAACACCATCTAGAGCAAAATTATTATTCAATTTCCCCACATTTGGCTGTGCAACTAAATGTTTGCGATGATACCAGAATATAAAAGTGTATACCTTTATTACAAGCTATATCTCTGTAATCCAAAATATAGAAATTACTGAAACTATATACGAAATATATAAATTATTAAAATTTGGCCCTGAAATTACAGTAATAAAATATAATATATCAATTTAAGTAATAAAATGCATATACTCAATTTGTTGAAACCTCTAATTTGTAGGCGAGAGCCTAGGTTTCTAAGTCAATTCAAATTGCTGCTAAAAATTTTCCTTTTACAAGATGTTAAGTAAGCTGGCAGATTTTTCTTTTTGCAACGGAGTGTGTATTAAGCAAGCTGCATTTTGCTAATATATAAAATACAGATATTTCTCACACAAAGTATAAAATAAACGCTGTTTTGTCTTGACATACACTTTACAGACTATTGAAAAAAAACATTTGAAATCACACAAAATTCACAGGTAGAAACTCATTCTTTAGTCAATCTAAAATTTTAAAATTCTTTGGCGACAATCTCTCACTATGCGACTGTTTGACCACAGACTATTATGTATTTGACGTCAACAATATGAACGTAAACAATGAATTTTAATGGCGTTTTAAAAATCATTCAATGTATTTGGGACACATAACATATACAAATTTCAGCTTTCTGTACTCCTGGATATAAATTTTAACTATGCCAAATCTCACATTCTTCCGTGCGCGCAATATAATTGAAAAGGGGGGCAAAGTTTCCTCTTCACGTATTAATATATAGATTGAATATAATCGTTCTATTATTTCTCATTATTAAAAGGTATATGTTTTTGTTGTAATATTTCTGTTAATAAACCATAAAAATAACGAAAATTTAAATATTTGTCTACGATTTCAGAATTTTTAGAAATTAAGTAATTTTTTTCGTTTGCTTATTAAATTATTAAAACGCATCTACTATTAAAACCGAGTTATCTATTTGTCTGTCTGTCAATCTATCTGAGTGAAATAATTAAACTCGAAAAGTATTGAACGCCATTGACTTGCAACTGATATGAAAGTTGAAACGGGTCCAAGTTATGATAATGAAAAGTTTACGTAGAAAATTAAACGTCATAGTCACCACACGGATGGTGGGTAGTCGTAGGCCTTAGGAACAAGGAGGACAGGAGAATGGGTGAAGGGGATGCAACTCGATTTGCGCGGTACTTTAATTATACTAATTATTTGTATCTTATCTAAAAACATAAAATGAATGCTTTAAAATACTGTACTTGCATTCCGTAACTCCATGCGGGCGAAGTCACAATGTATCGCTTAGAAATAAATAAAGGAATGAAAAGAAAATAGATACTCGTAAATTAAGGGAATGTGTAATTTTTAACTGCCAGATGTACATAAAATAAACGAGTATTCAAAGTATATAACTACCAGCATATTGCAGCTAGGCCACCTCACCAAAACTCTCTGTCTCGCCAATATTTTACAAAATATGTGAATTAAATATATGTTATTATTATGTATATGTTTAAATATATGTCACCTCGTTTCGTAAGATCTCCTTTATATTTGTATAAATTGACAATAAATGTTAGAACCGACCTTGAACTTCAAAGCGGGCTTTTATTCGTTGACCTTCACGACTCACGTACGTGCTACACTCACGTGATTCGTCCTACACTTCGTTATGGATTCATCCCATTCTTTTCAATTTTGTCTTTCTTCTCTAGTAAACTCCTGTTGAAATGTACTGTTGTTCAATATGTGATTAAATTATTTGCAAGCTTAAATAATGTTGTCCAACAAGATTTAGTCAGACATTTTACTACCAATCTACGTTAAAATGTAAAACTATTTGTACTGCGAGTATTTTTTAATTAAAGAAAAAAATTCTGGAAGTTGATAAGCAGGAAAACCTGTCAATTACATATCTAACTCGCACTAGTTCGTACTACTCGCACTCGCACGGTTCCGTGCACATGTAGATCCCTATAAACATTTAATAGTATAATAAGTATTTCTATTAAATATGAATAAATATTAATTTTTCACAACGTAAATGTATCGCCTACTATATTTTCTACAGGCATAAAAACTTGGTGGATATGTCAAAAATTATGAAACTTAGTATAGTTTTCCTGAAACCTTTCAGTCAGATTTTACCAACCCTGTTCCGTAGCTTTGTAAATAAGAGGGAGAGAGACATTTTCTAGCAATACACGATTTAAAATTTAAAAATTTTATATAAGCCCTTTTAAATGAAACGTTATACGATAAATAAAATTAAAAAAGAATTTAAATACTTTATTTAACCCCTCCTTAGAAGAATATTTTTAAAAAATTAGCAAGAGGGAAATATGTAGGTTAATAAGATATTCCAATTCGAATTTCGACATCGCACAATTTCCGAAAAAATCGGCTATGACAGGCGGACTGACAGACAAATACGTGAGTGACCTTATGAAGATTCCGTTACTCTCTTGCACTTTCATGGTAATTTATTTATATATTTTTTGAAAACACGATTCCTAAAATATTAAATTTTAGAATGAGCAAGACGTAAATAATTGATTAACTAATTTCTTTTTGTCACAAATATATAAAACGTTTTGTTGGAAATTGAAATTTTGTTTCGTTACAATGTGTCAAATGTTGCAGAAAATTTTGCTTTTATGACTTTTCCTGAGATTTTGCAAACAATCTAAAAGGTCAAATAAAAGCGTATTAGTTTTTAATTAAAGAATTTTATTTGTTTCAAAGATTTTTATTTTCTGCAAAAATTTGATATAATTTTTGTCATAAAATGCACTACTTTTTATATATTATGAACAATAAATTTTCTATAAGAGCAGTTATTTTTTTTAAATAAAATTTAAAATAGTTTATGAATTTTCTCCACAACATGTCTGAGTATTTCTCTGTAGTGTAAGAGCTTACAAAATTTCATCGATATTATACTTGTATACCATATTAATACTTAGTATACTGAATAAATGTCGCAGACGATTTTAATAGTTCTTAGTGTTCGAGTATTTTAAAATCATACTCTATGAACCGTAAAATTAATAACAGTTTAAGCCAATCTCCAACAACCTTCATTTACAATAAATCTGCCGATTACGGCCAAATGGTGATTTTAATGTTACAATCTTTATTTTGCTAAATTTAGTAAACTTTGTTTGTGACTAAAGATTGTCACTTAAGATTTTTAGTGATAAAACATTTTTAATATATGAATAGAGTGAATTTATATTAAGATTATTAATATTTTTGTTTGTTTAATTAGTGGAACCAACTTTTTTACGAATATAATTGTTTTTAATTTTGTAACATCAAGATTACAAAAGGGACGATCTTATTTTCTTGAAAGTGAGACAAGTGTTCAAAGACTGTTGATATTCGGTATACTTAAAGTTAAAATAATTATACAGCGTTCTATTTGTACAAAACCACTGGAAATTATAAGTGAAATTGTTCAACTATATTTATATTTCTTCCTAAAAATCTCCATCTGTATTTTCCATTTTCTTTTGTTCAATAATATGAACATCCAAACTGATGATTTTGCTTTATTAATATTATGACCGGTTATATTGTGAACTAACTATAGAATACATTTTCTAAGCCACGACTGGAATAGTATTGAATACAGTTTGCTAGTATGACTGAAATGTAAACAGCTGATTGTCAGTAGGTCATATTGCCGCCGTTAATTTATGAAGAGGAGTTTAAACCAGCCAATCTAGATATTAACGATAATCTAGAATTTAAACTTTCAAGGAAATTAAACTAAATTTCAGTAATTATTAGTAAGTGGTCGCTTAAACTTCATTAATGGTGAAAACGTGATTGAACTTACGGATCTAGGCGTCTAAATGGTATAATCAATCTAGATAAATGTTCTAGGGTAAAAATATAATATGGATTAAAATCTGGTTAAGTATTTAATTCTCTTTGCCACTGATATTGAGCTTCGTTTTGTGCCATTCTTTCAGAAGCTAAGAGAATTCCAAGGTCTACCTGAACAATCAAATATTCATACCGTACATAATCGTAGCATCTAGGCTAGTAATATCAATCAGCATTACGCAACGAATAATTCTAAATATCGTTTGCGATAAAGTGATAAAGTCTTTCAAAATTTCAACCAAATACGAAGCACAGTTTGGCGATATTTGATGTCATTAATATGGAGCAGAAATGGAGAATAATTATATAAAGTTTAAGATGAAATCACATTGAAAAACTAAAGGTGTTTCTAAATGTTTAAAAAAGGTTTATTTAAAAAGAGGCTGTGAGTTTAACTCACCCGTCCTAATATTTTTTACTGAATTAGATGAATATAACCGATATTAATATAAATGTACAGAAATAACATTATTTCGGGAATGCATATGTAAACGTAGACAAATGAAATTAGTTTGCTCAGGAATGGAAGTTTAGAAAGAATAAAGAGTTCTCTGTACAAATGTTACCTGAGGAACAAAGATTTAACCTATAGATTATTGTTAAGACTTTATTTGTGAATTTATTCTCATGTTTTCTGAGTTTTTTTAGGATTAAATATGTCTAAGTAAATGAAACAACCTATATTTGCTAATTGTACCTATAAAAAAGAATTTGGAATAAAAATATATTTAAAAAAAATTGTTAAAAATACAAGAGGTAGTTCTCGTCCATGGTTGGGAAATTAAAAATATTATATAGCTGTTCATTTTATTTAAGTTCATTGGTTTCGAATGGATGAGATTTCTTCAGCTAAATTGTTCAAAATATCCCTTCTAAGGCACAATTATATATCATTCTTATTCAGCACGAGTCCTAAAACAGAATTTGTTTCCGTTTTTCATGTAAATTTTCTTGATTTTCGTTTTACGAAAAAAGACATGTTTTAAAATGTATTTTAGGTATTTAATGAAGATAGATATTATTATTATCCGCGTTTTTTGGCAATATTTTTATTCTATTTTAATGATATTCAGCTAGGGCTCGAATCGCTTTCGAAAAGATATATGTAAAAAAAAGCCAAATGCAAACCGCGCTTGTGGCATAAGTATAACCTACCTCATATATGATCCTTAAATCTAATTGGTTTATTTACAAAATTTACGAATTTCGTTTTCCTCATTTTCATTGCAATTACTTTTCAAGATGCAGCGCTGATGTATGTAGTTTATTGCAATTATTTCCAAGATGTTTCCGTACCCAGAATGTGTCCTGTTCCACCACAGTCCAATGGATACAATTTTGTACATTCCTAGGTTATATATAAAGATATGTTTTTGAAGAAATAAAATAGTAAATGTATGTTATATATCACGAAAAATTAATATTCTACAGAAAATGAGATGGGAAAAACAATTTTTGTGCTGAGTCTGGCTGGCCTAAGGAGATTTTAGTTTTGAATTAAGATATATTTTTTGGTACTAGAAAAAACAAAAAACGTTTAATCAAGTAGTTATTTTACTGTATCAGAGTCTCTTACAATTGAAACTAACGGCTAGTATATTTTAGCTAGTTACGTTTGAAAAGTTCATTGCATTCTAAGTATAAACCCGTTAAATATGAATTGCAGACGAAAGTCACTAATCAAAGTCACATTACTTTTTGTTCAGCTGTGTTTTTAATAGAAATATTAGACGTTACAAGCAATTGGAAAAAAAATAGGACAAACATTTTACCGATAACTGACTCAAATTTTTTTGAAATATTACAAAACTCTCTTTTTGTAGCGTATTTTATGATTTAGTGCATTACTTACTATAACTATATCCTCACCCGTGTAGAATTATCTTAATAATGCAACTCTTCTTCTTGCGGTGACTGAACGCCTCCGCTCCGTTCGCCAAACGACATCGATCGTCGAGGTAGGCGGTGTGTCTACGAAAACACTCGGCAATTTAACTTAATAAATATGTCGGCCTCTATCTATCCTGCATTTTTAAGCAATGTCCCAACATCAGTTATATTTTTATTATTATTTTTTCTATAAATCTTAGCGTGATGAAGAAGCGTTTAATTTTCCTTAAAGCATGGGCTTCCTCATAACAATTTGTTTAAATCAAACGATTGAATTTTTACATTAGTACAGGTAAATGTATATATATTTACATCAAATGTTCGTCCATTGACAATGTAAGTACACCAAACATAACTATTTTTCTAATGAAATATAATTAAATGACGTACATGTTTCTATATCATATTTCCAAGAAAAATAACCAACAGGCAGCAATGGATCTTTAGCCATATTTTTTATTATTTAAAAAGTAATTGAAATCAGAAGATATTTATAAAAATACTTAACAAAAAATTTAAATTAATCAGCTGAACTAAAACAAATTTCTCCAATCTAAGGAAAATTAAATTTCCAGGAGATTGATCTAGTAATTATCGAACACAATTACTATTTAACTTATTCCAAGACGGTTCTATACACACTTAGTCATACAAATATTTAAGGGCGTTATAGTTCAAAGTTTAAATATGATGATATTATTTTAGATAATAAATGTATTCATAGATGTAAAAATATTGTGAATTTATCATAAAGTTTTAGTTGAAAAAACATAATTTTTTAAAGAATTTCGTATTTTTATACAAAGTTTGGAAATTACATTTTGAACAATATGTCTAGAATGATCTTATAGAAAATTATGAAAAAATAGTTCAAGGAGCTTTATATATTGTTCTTTCAGTTGATTTTCTACACAACATTTGTAATGAAATTAATTACTTCTTTTGCCCTCGGGAAAATTATTATGTAAATATTTGTGAACGTCTAATAAAATGCACAATGCATGTATCTGGGAAAAATCATTGACACAGGCAAGCACGTGATTAATCTTCTAAGGCTTCTTTTTTGAGGCCTAAAATCCTACAAAAAGAAATCAATCCACCCATGAAAAAATTGAACAAAATTACATATAGAATAGGTATAAAGAAATAATTTTGCATCAACATTTGTGACGGTACTGAGTACATATTAATTTAAATTAATAGATTTCCTTTTTATCTCTAGTCGAGTAAATTCCATATTCTCCACCCGTTTTTTGATACCGTTATGAAAAAAATTAACCATAATTATTTAATATTGGTCTTATCATGTCCATGTTGAGGTTGCATAAACTATTTTATTTTTAAATATAAAATAATTTCTTTGCCAAATTCCATTCAAATCTATTCAGTGGTTTAAGAATGAAGACGTAATAAAGAGATAAATAGATACACTCGCTTTCACATTTATAATATTAGCTTGCTATGCGCGCTATGACTTTCTTCCGGATTTGAACGACAGACAATGGAATGAGTATTCAAACTTCACTTAAAAAGCAAAAAAAACCTCAAGCTCAATATTTTTGGTTTATATTTTTGAATATACACCCAGTCCTTCAGGTCATTTAAATTGACGAATTTATAATTAATTTGAATTCTTCGGTCTAAACATTCGTAGATTAATCGTGCCTCAGGTAGCATTCAAATTACTTTGAATATACTTCTAATGCCTGCAGATGTCGATTTTATCTGCTTTAAAAATAGTAATTTCTAATACACGTGTAAAAATTTTACATAAATATGATGTGATTTCAATGAAAAATTATTTCTTAATGGACAGCCAAATCTTCCGTCATCACGGTCTATTAGACTGCTCGACGTAAGTTCCACTGTCAAGGTAATAGTTGATTAATGATCACAAGCAACTCCAATGCGGCATTCGTGTTGCGACACGGATTCGATGTATTTACATTAATTTAGAAATGTAGCTAGGAATGTAACCAGATTGTGATCGTGACGAAAATATAACGCCTTGTGTACTATTTGTTCGTGTGGACTTATTTATTTTATGTGTGTTCTGAAATTGACCCCTACTTATTTCATATATTGAACCTGAAAGCAGTCTAAAAACTACGGCTACTTGTTTCAAATAGTTTTAGACAATAATTGTTGTTGCGAAAGTGGAAATCTATCACTGCTTGTTTCAAACATAGTAGTATTTCGACTCAAAAAATATAAGATCTGTATGGTCATATTTTATAACTATGTATATAGAACTGTCCCTCATAAAATTAAAAAGTGCCGAACCGGCTTTTTCTGATAATGTGGTTGAATTATTTGAGGACCTACTAGATATGTGTAGAGAATAGTCCATCACAGATGCTGATTTCTTTGGTGATGAACTCTTTAGTCCAATATACAATCCAACCACACCATGTTATAGAGGCTTAATTTTATATACTAAGATACCCAGTTTGTATAATCGATAGCAACCACGTCAACAACTATTCAAACTCTTTAACTATTTCTCTAATTTAGAAACTCGTGTTCAATTCGTTATTTACCTTCAGCGGTTCTTAGCGTTACTCGAACACGTCAATCTCAAACTTCATCCCCGGCCTCTCTTCCCAATTATTAAATTCGTTTACAAGCGATTGACTGCAGATTCGACTTTTAAGCAAATAATGCACGAAAATCCTGTTTTCAATTTCACGGCATTCAGAGCGGCCAAAGTTTGCTTTTGCGCTATTCGATATTGTAAACGATGATTTTAAAAATATCGGTACGAAATCGGGAATATTTCGAAATTTCAT